>LPNX011156527.1:391055-753863 GCA_001517045.1 Pseudotsuga menziesii
AACTCATCCAACTACCTCTAACCCTCACCCCCATATCTATTCCACCAAGCCCTCTCTCTCTCAAAAACACACAAAGACACCTTGACACATCCACAGGTTACCCTATACTGCTAAGACTCCCCTCCACTCTCTCTCTCTCTCTCTCTCTCTCTCTCTCTCTCTTCCCCCTCTTCTCATCTAACTTCACCTAACCCCAACTCCCCCTCCTCTCCCTCTCTCTCTCACACACACATGTCCCTTAGAGTTTCAAAACAATATAGTTAGGTTGAAGAGAGGGGGGATGTTAAGGGGCTAAGACTTAGGGAGTGCTTGTTAATTCCCCCTAAACATTGAATGATCCCTTACTCGTGGAACTACCTTCTTAAATGCTTCTAAACACTATTCGAGCATAACACATACGCGTTATATGTGGTAAAAATGTGCTCGTGTTTTTGTTAATAATAACGCGTGCACATTATTTCTCAATATAAAAAACAATGGTCTCTATCCGAGAAACACTCTATCATATTTTAAGCATGTTTCACAATCTGCACATAATTTTAGGTTGCAGACAGTGTGTTAATTCTCTTCTTCTCCAGATTATAAAAAAAAAAATTGATTTTGACACTAACCATATCTATCACAAGTGTATAAGGATTGCTTGGAGCATGGTATACATTGAGGAGCAAGAAAGAAAGAAAGAATTGAGCAATAAAGAAACCAATTGAGTAAGAAAGAAACCAGGCTTGATGAATCTCCCATTGAGGAGCACCATAGAGCATATCCACCATTATTTTTCTTGCAATTGAGGAGATAGCAAAGGTAACATTAACTTGGTCATTGTGGTGGAGTATACAGACACAATTGAGCAAGAAAGAAACAAATCTTGGGGAATCTCCCATTGAGGAGCACCATAGAGCATCTCTACCATTTCTTTTATTGCAATTGAGGAGCTAGCAAAGGAAACATTCCTCCCGATCTTCCCCATAACTTGAGTATCTAGACACAATTGAGAAAGAAAGAAACCAAGCTTAGGGAGTCTCCCATTGAGGAGAAACATAGAGCATCTCTACCATTGTTTTTCTTGCAATTGATGAGCTAGAAAAGGAAACATTCCTCCCAATACTCCCCCTACCTTGAGTATCTAAAAACAACTGAGCAAGAAAGAAACCAAGAGTGGGGAATCTCCCATTGAAGAGCACCATAGACCATCTCCACCATTTTTTTCTTACATTTGAGGAGCATCAAAGAAAATATTTCATTGGTCATTGTGGTGGATTATCTAGACACAATTGTGAAAGAAAGAAACCAAGCTTGGGTAATCTCTAATTAAGGAGCACCATATATCATTGATCATTGTGGTGATGGGAATTCACGTAATCGAGCAAGAAAATCAGCAAGGAAGACGATAACTAATGAAATCCTTGAAGAAATTAGAGAAAACAAAAGAAATGACATGACCAATCGAAGACGCTCTATGGACACTCAACCAATTCTGGTTGTAGAGGATGCCACAGTTCTTCCTACCAATCCACAACAAGAAAGACAAAAGAATTCGCTCGAGGGGCCTTTGGTCTCCATAGTAGTTGAAGAACGAGCACCTCATGGCACTCATCAAGGAGTAAAACGTAGGTGCAAATCAAGACCCCTTGAAACCTTTGCATATTTACTTGGATGTGGGTATACAAGTGATGAAGTTAGAGAGTCATTGACTGGCGACCGTATGCTCGAAGAAAATAATGTTGTTCATACCACCCAGGAGGATTTCCAATTGTCGCCATTTGACTGACATTAAGAGACGAAATTATTAAATAAAATTATAAATAATAATAATAATTGCACAAAGTTGAGGAACCTTTAAAATAATAATAATTATTATAAATTGTTAAATATTTCCCAATTGTTGTCACTTCTAATAAGGTAGGTGGTCCTTATGGAGAGGATGGTATGATGTTTCTATGTTTACCATAAAAGAAAAGGGCAAAGTTATTATAAGAATCACATTTTAAGTCTTAGTCGAAGGAAGTCGAGATGTGCTCTATATTTTGAGAATTGGAATTGCTTGAACCTAAAATTTTTAATTATCGAATAAAACAATCACTAACCATGAGCTTGGTAAACTTGGGAATAATTTCCTTGCCATTACTTCACCTTAGTGGATTCATGACCAGCTTGGGGGTGGCCTCTCGGTGGGACAATAGACGCCAGACAAAGAGCCAATTGGTTGGGAAGAAAGTCAAAGTTAAGTCCTCAGTCGCAATATATTTTGTAATTCTATGTGAAATCTTATTTAGATTTATGCAATGCTAAAGTAGTTAATGATAGTAGTTTAATGTTCTTTCTCCATATTAAAAAAATATATGTCATTGGTGTGTCAATAAACTAGTTTGTACTTTGATTGGGATAAAGGATATCAAAGACTTTATTGATATTATGAAGGTTGTGTTAATGAGAACTTCAACCTCTTTTAAATAAAAATAGATTTAGTAGCTTTAAAAGTGCTTGAAGAAGCTGTTAATGAAGTTCCATGCTAATAGGTTTACATAATAGTGTAAATCTAACCAAAAGATGGAATTCTAAGTGTGAAGATCTAGTGAACTTATACTTTTTCCATACAAAAGATATCTGGATAAGTGAATATAGTGTGCAAACTAGGTAGTGATTGCATTCAAGTTAATAATTTATATAACTATAGTGTCATGATAATTTAACCCATTATGGGTTGTAATAGTCATATTTATTATGCATGAGAATGAATCAATTGTTGAGCTTGATTGATGAACAAACTTATATTAGTTGAACCTAAACAGTGGGTTATGAAGTTTACTAATGTTATCACTTTTACGTCCTAATCTATAACCCGCTAATGAACTTAACCATAAGGCTAACTTGCTGGTTTACTTGGAAAAACCATTTTCATATTTGTAGAAGGGTAATATAATTTATGCTTGACATACTACTAAGATTATAGTGGAATTTTACTATTTTGCTAGTTTTGGTTTAAAATTACCTCATTTCCTCTAAAATAATTACTTGATGATACTCGCTAGTATACACCAAAGTTAGTCTTAGTGGAGGTTAATCATCATCACCATCTTAATCAAATCAATAATTAATCATATATTATGATAATTAAAACAAAGAATTATAAAAAAATTAATATATTTAAAGTGATTATGTTTTTATAATTTTAGGGTTAGTGTATTAATTTTTGTGAGATTATATTTTGAATTATCATACTATTTTGTAAGCATATGCTTTTTAATTTATATCATTTTAATTTTAATGTTTTATAATTTTTTAGTAATTAATCTAATTTATAATATAAAGATAAAATAAAATAATTATTATTTTTTATAATTTTTTTAATAAAATAATTATTATTTTTTATAATTTTTTTTAATAAAATAATAATAATTTATTATAATTTTTTTTAATAAAATAATTATTATTTTTTATAATTTTTTTAATAAAATAATAATTATTTTTTATAATTTTATTTAACAAAATCTATTTAGATAAATTAATGATGTATTAAAATTAAAATAAATAAAAAAAATTAAATATTGATTGTTTTAAGTAAAATATTTTATTCATTTTGTTGGTTAGAAATGCGTCACACTAAAGTCAAGTTAATGCATTTTAACCATTGGCTAAGAAATTCACATTTAAGCTCTCAAAATAGCCACCATAAACTAGATTCACACCTTAACAAAATGAACTAACAAAAAGTGGCATTTTCAGTAAACAAATTAAATAATTTAAATGAATATTAAATAAAACAATTATTTATTTTATATTAAATTTTATATAAAAAAAATAATTCCAATTTTTTTATTTATTATTAATTTTTATATTTAAATTTTATTATACCGAGAATTCATGAATAGTAAAATTCATGAATAATGATGTTATAAACATATAGAATTCCTTTCCAAAAAAAAACTCAAACATAATCTATATTTATAAATTAATCATAATTAATAATTTTATATTACTTTAATTAATATTATTTAAACCATTAAAGTCTCATAAAAACACAAACATAATCTATATATATATATATATTAATAATTAATTTAATTAATATTATTTAATTATTTTTAAAAACCAAAAAACAATATATTTATTATTTTATTCAGTATTTTGTTGATCAACCAAGTAAAAAGAACCAGTCAATGATATCCCATATCAACATAAAACAGTCTTCCAAAAAAGTATTTTGTTGATCAACCAAGTATAAAAAACCCATCAATCATATCCCATATAAAACATAAAACAGTCTTCCAAAAATGCTATAAAGAAAACGTTCTGCTGGAACTTTCTTTTAATGTAATTCTAATTATAATAAAAATAAACACATATTGAAATTTATTTTTGTAAATGAAGTTTAATGATTTTAATTATCACTTCAATTTATTATTTTTTAATCATGGTTTATTTTAAATTATTTTGAGAAGAGTTAAAGTTTTACTTTTTTAAACAAATTAGGTAGAACGGTAATAGTTATTGATACCATGGGCCTAATGGTTAAGAGCATGTGTTTCCTCTTAGGAAGTCACTGGTTCAAATCCAGAGGGTTAGTGTATGTACACCTCTGTAGAGTTTAGCAGTTAAATCACTGCGCAGAGGGGGTCCCTTGTCCCACAAACAAAGGGGTCTCATACACCAATTTGGTGTCTCGCTTGGCGGTGACCTTAAAAATAGATTATTATTATTATTATTATTGTTATTAAAACAATCATCAATATTTTTATAAATAAAACATACAGTAAACATGTTCAAATTTTATTAAATATGTCAAGTTGATTTTCTTAAAAATAACCATCCATATTTTTATAAATAAAACATACAGTCAACATGTTCAAATTTTATTAAATATGACAAGTTGAGAGCGTGGTAAGGCAAGGTGAAAATTGATAATTGCGTCTGTATATTAAACTGGTGGTGATTAAGGGTAAAAACGCTTGACCACGCAACGTTGGCGAGGATAGTAGAATAACAAAGCATCTTCGGCCTGCTAACAGAGTGATCCACCCATTTTAGACATATTTTTGGTATATTAAACCTTGACAAATGGCATGTCCATTAGGTTCAACGGTCAAACACAAAAGCGCCTTCAATTGCAAGAAAAGTATATTCCAATGGATTCCAAACTCATTGCAGTACAATACTGTGATTGACATTTCTGTCCCTATTCATCTACACCAGTTTCTTGATCGCCTCCCTCACTGGGAAACTATTTTCCCTCCTGAAGCCTGAATTAAATCCCTGTCCCAGGCAGTACACAGTACGAGAATAAAAAGTACAGATTGAATCAATTCCTTCATGTGGTAAAATATGGATAGTTACCTTTAATGGCCTGGCCTGATCCTCTGAACAATAATAGCAATCCTTGGTATAATGTAGAACTGGAAGATATGTTTAAATGTTGCAGAGACTTCCAAATTCCATTTGATCTGATCCACTTAATAATAATAGCAACCCCTGGTATGATGTAGAGCTGAGCAAAATAAACCCCATACTGTTGGAAGATATGTTTGAATATTGCATAGGCTTCCTAAATCCATTTGATCTGATCCACTGATTGAAAAGCATAAATGTTGCATTGAATCTTATATGTAGAAAAATATATGTATAGACAATAGGTCTCTGAGATGATACAAAAAATTGACGTCCCTGCTTTGTTGGTGCAGGGTTGTAATCCTGCCTCCCGATGCTAATAGCCCTTAACTTATATAAATAAACTCCCAGACCTTATAAAGGCATTATGATTGCAGTATGCTTTACAAATGCCACGACCCAGTGAACAAATTATATGAACATAGAGACTTTCTGACCTAATACAGACTTCTTGCCAATATGAACTGTTGGTCTAGACACTACGTATGACCTTTGATTAAGCTTGGTGCAACTAAACGGGAAAATGAAAAGGAGACCTATTGAATAGATCCAATTTGCTAAAATGTCTGCTGTACTATATGGACGTTTGAATGCTTATGTACATGCTGTAATTGGTAGTACTGCTGGTTTCTTGAGGGCTTCTGGTATGTTTCACAACTTGAATGGTTGGGACAAGTTTCATCAAAGTCTGTCTGGGAAGATTTAAAAATCTTCCAATGCAGGATTGAACATGAGCCTCTGTGGGTATTGATAATAGGTCTGGTTCGGTTGAAAGGCATTGACAAAGAATGGAACATTGTTGTAGTTATTGATGTTGGCCCTCTTTGCAGGGACAGGTTCATCCTCCATGCAGCCTAATGAAAGGGTTCTCTTGAGAGAATCCAGAACTTTGCTGTCTATGGACGATAATGCTGTGGAGCTTTGTTGTTTAGCTGTGTTGTTGTTGTTGTTCATGTATTGATCGTCCCTTTTACTGTTGTTTTGGAAGGATTCCAACTCTTGTAAGCTGCCCAGTCCACTGTAATCTGAAGTGTCTGTCAAAAGACAAGATAAGAGTGGATATTCACCATCCAATAGTCCAGTGAAGGATGCAACTTTGGGCAGCACAGGCTTCATATCTTGATCTATGTCAGGTAAAGTGTCCAATACATCCTCCATTCCGGACTCGTCCCTCTCCTTTGCTGATGTCAATCTAGGGCTTGTATTCTTCTTCTTGTAGATTCGGCACAGAACCCAGTCATCCAACTGAATGCACAAATAGCATGACACATCAAGTCAGTCAAGATAATTCTGGATTTGTCTAAAGAAATCATGAAACTATTAAGGATAAAATGTCCCATTAACCCAACTGTTAAGAAATTACAGATGGAATCAACTTTGACTAAATTACATAAAGAAATTGCACCATAATGTATAAGTTTCAGAGAACAGTGTGACCTTTAAGACACTCTACCTATTACAAAATGATATCCTAACACTTATACATAATGACATATCACTATAAAAACCTCCCCTCCCTGCACAATTACAACATAAAAAAATATATAAAACTTATACATAATGACATATCACTATGAAAACCTCCCTACATAACTACAACATAAACAATTATATAAAACTTATACATAATGACATATCACTATATACATAATGACATATCACTATATATCTCAGTAAATGCATGAAACAATTACAACATAAACAATTATATAAATCTCAGTAAATGCATGAAAGCTTACCTTAGTTTTATATTGTAATAAAATCAAAATAGTATAGCACAGACATCTTGTCACTTTCATAAAACGTTTGACCAAGAAGAAGGTGCATTCTTTACCTTTACCTTAGTTAGGATGTAATGCACTTCATTATTTGTGGGTTGAAATTGCAAATTAAATGGCTTATTGTCTAACATGAATCTATATAAAATATAAATCTAGAAAGAGAGATGATTGAATAAACAAATCTTCAACTTGAAGAAGAGAGGATACAATAAAACAATAACATAGATATATTTAAATGTACAAATAAGATATTTTAATGTATACACAATGCACAAGTTTAAGATTACTTTCTAGGACTCTTATGCACAAGTTCTAAAACAACAAAATATTCATTTGTTTCCTCTTGATATCCATAGATCTGGTAAGCTAATTTGAGACAAATAAATGTCTTGATATCCATAGATCTGGTAAGCTAATTTGAGAAATTGTTTGCTTACTCTCATGGATCCTTTTCTGAGGCCAGTGGTTGACGTCCCACTGTCAATAAGTCTATACTCGTGCATGATCCAGCTAGTCTTGATGCCCTTAGGGGGCCTTCCTCTGTAAAACACCAAAGCTTTCTTCACTCCAACTGGAATTGGGGTTGATTCTGAAATTACAATTGGCTTGTCTGTTCCAGTGGCCTTCCAGTATCCAGAAGCGGCAGCTCTGTTAGGACGAGCCCCATTAGGATATTTTCGGTCTCTTGGACTGAAAAAATACCATTCTCTTTCCCCAAACGACGCCTTCCCTGAAACAATACAAAATCAAAGAGACGATTAGAACAACATAGATGCCCACAGATCCCCAAAAAATATGACAGTCTATCTACAATAAGACAACTAAATCTAGATAACTACCAGGCAATTCCCAGGGGTCAAATTTGTAGAGATCAATATCAGCAATTATAGGCACAGGGAGTGGGGAACAGGAGGCTTTTTTCTTCAAATAGTGAAGGATTAGCTCTTCATCTGTGGGATGGAATCTGAAGCCTGGGGGCAATTGGGGATTGGAAGCCAAGAAGGTTATCGGTCTCTCCATCACACCAAAAATGGTAAACAAGAACCACAAACAAGAACCAAGAAATCCGTTGCCTTGAGAACTAAGGAAAGAAAACAAGCTTAGGCAATGGACTAGGAAGGAAGCCGAAGTGTTTGAAATGTTTTAGAGGGGACTACCCCGCCCTTTTATGCTTGCAGATTGAATAAAAAATTCTGAAAATCCCCCATTATTTTTGCAGCTGGATCGTTGAAATTGAACACTTGTCTTCAATCGGGTGGCTCGGGTGGAGCCGATTCCGTTGCTTTCTTTCACCAGCTGGAAAGCTAAAACGTATCCTGTTGAGCTGGAATGAATGCGACTTCCATGAAATCGTGACTCGTTCTCACAGAAAATTTCAAACTACCCCCTTCAACGCTGGCTAAAAACCACATGGGGATCTCCTCCTTTAATTACCTCGTAAACGTACGAAAGTGGAAAGGAGGGGTACAGGCTACAGGCATCGAGAATCCCGTGTACATGAAACTCTCTCAAAAAGTCAAATTATAGCAAAATCTGAAAGTGGCTAGAAATGTAGTTATTGGTGGATTTCAGATATGGCTGTGTGTACAAGTGTTGGAGGTATATCCACTGTGTTAATATAATATCTGAGAATGCGTGCAAGCGTGCAGAAAAGGCAGGCCAGCGATGGAGATTGGTGGGGATCTCTCGGTGATCAGGACGAAGGAATTTCATGAATTTGGTGTGTTGGGTGCGTGTCATGCTCGTGGTGGGATCATAAAAAAAACTTGAACTTTGACAATCATATGCTCTCACCCAATCATCTCACTGAATCTGAAATTCATCCATATCCATTGCAACTCACTTTCTCACACTCGTGCATATATTCTCAGCCCTAAGGCCCTCATCTAGGTGCAGATAATTTGCATTAAAAGCAGTGAAAATTACAGTTTAGCAATTGGATGTTTGATTTTTTTATTGGGTTGTATGACTGTATTTTATTTGTTTATTTGTGATTTTATGATTGATAGGTTTAATTTTTTAACTTATCAATATAGTAGGTTTGCTATTGGCTAAGTTACCACTAATTAGGGGTATCTAAGGAGTCAAAATCACTCCACCCCACTTTTGATGGCACCCCACCAACACTTAACATGGTTGGATTTTTGGTATCCCAAAACTAGGAGCACCCCCCATCATCAAGTGTTCTACATCTCAACTATTATATAATTTAGTAAGGTTTCTAAAATTTTTGACCATACAAAAAATTATGTAATTTAGTAATCATTGTATTTTTCTAATTTTTTTTTTTAAATTCAATTAGATGGACCAAAATTGATGTCACTGAAGGTTAACCACCACCACCATCATCATCATATTAAAAAATATATTAAGATACAATGCTTCTAGATATCTCTCAATTGAATGTGACAGGGAAGAATGTTGTTATCCTCTCCACCCTAGGTTCAAATCTCACTTTGTCACATTTGCTCCTTGGAAACTCGTTGACTATGTATTGATTAGAATCATGGCTGGAAAAAAAATGTTACTCAATATTCTTTCCAAAAAAATTAGTTTAATTACTATATTATTAGACATTAGTATCATAATTATAATAGATTTTAGGTTTAGGTAGTTAGAATTCTATAAAATTAGTATAGATTTATTTACTATATTATTGGACATTAGTATCATTATAATAGATTTTAGGTTTTAGAGAAGTAAGAATTGTATAGAATTAGAATAGATTTATAGTGAAAAGAAATATACATATATTTTGCTTCATATTATAGAAATTTATTGACTTTGGCTTCTTTATGTAAGAGAAGCATGTGATATTATAATGTATTACATATTTGATATTTAGTAATTACATTTTAATGTAAAGGATGGAGATTCAATTTTATTTGTCTAATCATAATATCTCATCACGATTAAAATAAAATGATGATGATGATAACGATTATGATGATTAACCTCAATTGAGACTAACTTTGGTCTATATGACCTTAAGAAAGATAATACTTGGTTTACTTTAAAATGTGTTCAAAAAGCTTGCCAAGAAGCTTTCCAAATTCACTATACTTTTGGCAAGTTAGGATGTTGTAAAGGTTTGTATTGTAGCCAATACTATGAAACTTAGATTTAATGTGGGTGTAAGTAGGGCAGTCTAATAGAAATTGATTTTCATCCTCAACCCTCATAGAATCACACAAATGACAAACCCTTTATGCTCATGAAGTTTTAGTAAAGGTAAATTAAATAAGAATTGTTAATGGTTTATTTAAATTTTGATAGATTAAAATTAGTCTCAATTAATATTGGCCAATAATTATCTATTATCATCATATTATAAATAAAATTAAAATCCAATATTCCAATAAACATTGAATTAATAATTATTTGACTATTCAATATTTATTTCAAAGAACATTCATTAATAATAATTAAACATTAATATCATTTTACAAGAACATTCATTAATAATAATTAAACATTAATATCATTTTACAAGGTAAATTTTAAAAAAACCATAAATATTCTTTATAAATATTTTGTGTTATCATTGTATTAAACATAAAATTAAAATAGAATATTTCAATAAACATGGCTCATTAATAATTGTTTGACTATTCAATATGTATTCCAATAAACATTGAATTAATAATAAGTAGACATCATTATACATATTAAATTTAATAAAAATCACAAATACATCTATGAAGAATTTTGAATTAATAATAATTGTACATCATTATACATCTAAAATTTAATAAAAATCACAAATACATTTATGAAGAATTTTATAAAATTAATATATATTTGTACCTAACAAAAACATACTTAACAAAAAAAAACATACATGTGTATGATTTCTATATTACTGCTCCATATTGATGAAATTAAAAACATACATGTGTATGTTTTCTATGTTACTGCTCCATATTGATGGAAACTTATTGACTTTGGCCAAGACTTTAAGAAATTTGGAGCTTAGTCTTTCAAGTCTATGACATAGAGAAGCATGTGACTATACAATCTATAATTTAAGTTACATAAATGTTTTTTAATAATGACATTGTAAAGATTAATGATTCAATTTTATTGTTCTAATCATAATGTCTTAGGTCTAATCATAATGTCTTATTATAATTAAAATAAAACTATAGAATCTTTTTCATTAATTGTTTATTTCAATTTTGAAAAACATTTTAATCCAATTATAATTCTAAATTTAAATGTAAACAAAATAGCCATAATAAATCTTTATTTAAAAATCAATTAAACATAGCATATATATATTTTTAATCTCAATTAAACATGTTGGATCCAAATTTTATTTTCCAATTAATTTTTTTCTGCTCAACCAAAAACCTAAAATCATGTCAAATTCAATAAAATCTTCTCAACCGAAAATAACCAAATTTTATTTTCCAATCCATTTGAAATATATTTACCGAACTCCCTGATAGATAGTTTCTACCTATAACTATAACCTATGGGCGTCTATCTGGTTTAAACCTAACCTAACCCAACGTAACAATATTCCAATTTCCTGCAAACTCTGCATTGACAGCCACTGGTGTATTCGTCAATGATATATGGGCGCGAATCAGGGCATTCTGATAGAGTTGGTGAAAGTTTGACAACCGAACTGCCACCAAATCGATACGCCGTATATTTGATGGCAACACCCTATTGATTTACCAGTCCATTCATTTTTGCTCGTGCGTCTTTGACAATTCTGAAAAGCAGGACTTCCAAAAAAGTCTATTCCCAGAATTGCATTTTATGTTCAATCAATTCCAATACCAAATAAATTCACGTACTCTGGTCTGAAGAAAATAATAAGCTTAGGATGGTAAATATTAGCCATGAATTTAGTTTCAATTTTCGCATTTGATCAAACGAAAAACATAACATTCCCCACACGAAATTATATGGATTTGTTTATCTAGTTATCGCTCTCTGATCTACCTTTGACTGAGCTGATGTATTTGAATCATCACCATTGTTATATGATTGTGTCATAGTTCATTTATATAAATATGCGAATATGTAACATAATATTCTTCCCTGAAAGTTTACTACTCATGCAAACATGTACTTCAGCGAGAAGCCGTCTTTGACTCACCAAAAATTCCAAGCGCAGTAATTT
The DNA here is from genome assembly GCA_001517045.1 of Pseudotsuga menziesii. Classification (NCBI taxonomy): domain Eukaryota; kingdom Viridiplantae; phylum Streptophyta; class Pinopsida; order Pinales; family Pinaceae; genus Pseudotsuga; species Pseudotsuga menziesii. The sequence continues at coordinate 403,356 of LPNX011156527.1, forward strand.
TGTAGGTCAGATGTCATTGATTTAGACATAACAAACTGGACTTTTTAAACATGAAGCAGTTCCTTGGTGTGTAAATTCTTGTTCCTCAATGTTTTGTTAATTTTTTATAATATTATAATAATTATAAAATAAATAATATATGTTTGAAATTTTCTTATAGGATAAAGTATTTTGATATTGTATATATGATGATGTTGCTGCAAATATTTTGAAATTATATTTTAATGTGGATGTGTTTCTGACCAAAACATTTTATGAGAAAGTGATTTTTTATCTCTCTTAGTATTACAAAGATGATATTCTTTCATCCCACTACTCTTAGGAATTGTTAGGTAGTTTATTTCACTATAAACCTCATGAGAGTTTGTTCTTATTTGAGCCATGTTGATTTTGGTTTTTGAGCTAGTTAAAACAAACGATGTTTTTCATATTCTAGATTAAGGTTGATCATGTTTTTATAGTATCTTAATTTTATAGTGTCCTATAATTCTTTATTCCATCACAATTTCTCATTAAATTTAGATGTAATAATGCTTTTAACATTATCATTGTTATGTAGAATGACCAGGTTATTTTAATAGTTTGTAAGCACTAGTGCTTATTACAATAAAATGCATCAGGACGCTATTATAAATAGACAACACTATTTAAGATTAAAAATATTAGAAAGTTTTCGGTGCGTATGACATAAAGTATCACATTGATTCTTTTCGGTTTTATGTAACAACCAATGCGTATAATCTATATGTAAGCACCAATGTGGCATTGAAATTTAGTGCTCTTTGGCGCTCGATCTGTTTGAGTGCACCAATGTAGATATTTTATATCGTATAGAACCGGTGTGTTTTATTACGATATGTACCGATGCTCATGTTTTCAATAAAGCGGACTCATAAAAAAATCCACTAAAACCGGAAGCGCTATATTTTTTAGTTATAAAATATATCAGTAATAACCTCCATCAAAACAAATGCTATCATTGGCGGAGGTTATAGTGGAGGTATTTTTTGACAATTTTTGCCAATCTTGTAACACTAAAAACCTCAGCTATGAGATCTTTTCCTTTTAGTGCAAGAGTCTCAAATAGGAGTTTCTTCTTATCTCAAATCCAATGGTCTATTCATTTAGAAATGTTTTTAATTCCATAATAAGATTTCCACCCTCTATTGATAATTTTCTTAATGCTCTAGTTTTAGATAAGCTTGTGATGACTGATCTATTCCTAGATATTTGTATGAAGTCACTTACTCCAAGTCCTTTCCATATATGAAATCAGCATAAGTGATCTTTTGAGATTTGATTATATTAATCTTTGTTTTGTCAATGTTAATAATCATGTACCCATACTAGAGAAAAAATCATTTAAAAATTTTAGTTGTTTGTCAATATCATAGAGCTCCTCACCATAAGAAGAATATCATCAATGCACGATAGAATGATGATGACTACACCATCCAAAGTCATGCTAGCACAACTTGGGTCTTCCAAACAACCCTCTATATTGTAAATGTATGAACCAAAAGCGATAAGGGATAGGAAACAACCTTGCTTGACTCCTATATTACAGATATTTTAGTTTGACCAACACTCATAGTTACTAAACTTAGAAAGAAACTTATCATGCAACCTTATCACAACATCTCTCAACTCAAAAGGGACTTTGATATCTTATAATCTATTACAAAGGTTACTTCTAGGCACCACATCAAACTATTTTGTAAACTCAACAAAAAACAAAAAATAATGGTTTTACTATTATGGCATTTTTTAGCAATGGTCCTAAGAAATGGTCATAACCATAATAAGATGATCCACTATTGAATGATAGCTACTAAATCCCTCGTGGACTTTAGCTTTTTCTCTGTGACTTTCTAGCCATGTGTTGATATTATTTTCCCAAATAATTCCATTCAACTTGTCTAAAACAAGACAAATAATAATCATCCTATAATTAGATGTGTTTATTTTATCTCCACTTTTAAAAATAGAAACAATGAAGCCTTTTGTGGAGTGTTTAAGAAAACCATACATCAGAAAGAGTTGAGGGATACAAGGAATGATGATAGACTCACCATTTTTTAAGATTTCTTCATATCCTTCAATGTCTTTATCTTTCCCTTTTGTGAGTCACTTCACCCTAAACTACCCCAAACTATAGGTCTTAAAAGAAAAAAATCAAGCCTTTGTAAAAAAAATTTGATTGTTGTCTATGAACATCAAGGTATTTATAATTTTTTTTTCCTAAAAACATCTTTAGATGTCCTTAAATTTCCTTTTTTCCAAATTTTTAATCCCAAGGTATGAAAAAACTTATTACTATATAATAATTATTTAATATTATGCACTTAACATTATAAGATTCATAGATATTTTTAATTTTATAATTCTAATAATTCAGCTAAATCATATATATAAAGAGTTCAAATTACATTCACATAAATCAATTTAAATAATAAAACATGTGCTATTTTTTTGTTATATATATATATATATATATAGTTTTTATAAATAATATAATATTGTTATTAATAAAATATTAGGTTCATCTTCCTGATATAGATAAGAAATCATATATATAAATTTTTTGATAAAAATTATATAAGTTTACAGAAATTTTAATATTTCACTTAGTTATATAATATGATTAAAATTTAAATATTTTATTTAACAATATATTTTTAATAATAATTATTAAAAAATATAGTAAAATAAATAAATAAAGTTGAAGACTCCTCTAAAAAGATAAGGTTAAAGTTTTCTATTTGAATAATTTATTTAAATATATTAAAAAATATTAACATTATTATATAATTAATAATACATGTTATATTGAAATAAATTTATTTATATCTATAAATTAATTTAGATAATTAAAATTGTGTTAATTTGTTTAATGATGTATAAAAACCAACTCTAAAAGTACTGGATAATGATTTTAAATTATTTTAATAATAGTTGAAAATTTAAAATAATTATTTACATTTTAAAATATTTTTATTATTTTGAAACAACTATATTTAATATTTCAAAATGTTTAAAGAATAAGTAAAATTTTAGTTTTTTTTTATTATTTAAATTTAATGAGAATTTTTTCTAAATATAATTGGTCCCATCTCATTGAAATAAAGATTAAATAAATTGAACAAAAATAAAAATATATTCCTAACACTCATGTATGGAAAGTTCCTAGAAGCTAAGGAGGAAAGCTAGACACACTTTTCCTCTTTTTTCTCATTCCCTTCACTCTTTTTGGCAACCATCTCATTACATTGCATATGGAATCCTCTCTTCTCTTACATTGCATATGGAATCCTCATTTTTTCAATGTTGACAATGTTTTAGAGTTTTACTTTTTCAAATATTTATTTTAAAATTAGAAGATATACTTAAATTTTTTTATACAAAGGTAATTAATTTATGATGATTTACCCTTGTTTTATAATGCATTAAAATAATTTTATAAAATTTTTAACAATTATTAAAAATCTTACAAATCTTATAAAACCTTTATAAGATTTCAAATACAATATATTTCATTGTTTATTATTCAACTTTTTATTTCACATATAGTCACACAAAATGAAAATCCTCTTTATTGAGTTGTTAACTCAATAACATCATAAATTGAAACTAATAACATTCCAATACTTATAGTATTATGATCTTTTCAATTAGAAATATAAGAAAATATACATAATATAAGACATTCTTTATAAGATTTCAAATACAATATCTTTCATTATTTATTATTCAATTTTTTTTATTTTACATGTACTTACCTAACATTGTGTTAATTAAGTTGTTAATCCAATAACATCATAAAAACTAACAACATTCTAATGCTTATAATATTATAAAATCTTTTCAATTAAAAATATATAAAAATATACACGAACTTAGACCTCCCCGTAGCCACGGTTGAACGGTCTAATTCTCTATATACATTGCCAAGTTCATGACAATTTTTTACAAAATTTAAAATATAATATATTTCATTATTTATTAAATTCAAATTTTTATTTCACATGTACTCACCTAACATAGTGTTTATTAAGTTGTTAACCCAATAACATCATGAATTGAAACTAAACTAATGACATCGAAATGCTTGTAGTTCTGTAAGATCTTTCCAATTAGAAATATACTAACATAAGACATTCTATAGATTTTTTTAAAATTACCTGTCTTGCATTTTTAATAAATGGTTTCAAAATTGCTATTTAACTAGATGGTAGAAGTAAAATTTAGGATGTAAAAAATAGTTTTGATAAATGGTTTTAGAATTGCTATGTTGGTAGATGGTAGAACTAAAGTTTAAAATGTAAAAAATAGTTTTGATAAATGGTTTCAAAATTGCTATATTGGTAGATGGTAAAACTAAAGTTTAAAATGTAAAAAATAGTTTTGATAAATGGTTTCAAAATTGCTATATTACTAGATGGTAGAACTAAAGTTTAGGATGTAAAAAATAATTTTGATGTTATATATATATATAAAGAGTATATTTCAAAGTGAAACAATATTTTAATTTTTCTATTTATAAAAAATATAATTTTAAAATTAGTTACATTTAAATTTTTTTTTATATTTATAAAAATATAATTTTAAAATAAGCTTAGCATCTTAAAAAACCTTTTTATTTTTTTAGTTATATTTATAAAAAGTATAATTCCAAAAGTAAACTTAGCATCCAAAAAATATTTTTTTTGCTATAAAATTTTATATAATTAAAAATGTAAAAAAGATATTTTAGTGATGTAAAAAAAGCTTTCCTTGTGACCATATTTTAACAAAGCTTTAAACTGAAAAGAGTTCTTTCTAAACAATTTTGGAAAGCATATTTAAAGCTGGAAATATTATAACATATAGTGGGGATTAGAAAAGAGGATTTGTTCCAAATTAATGTTTTCTTTATGAATTTTTTTTAAATAATTTAATTTCTTTATTATTATAAATTATTTTTAGATAATTTCAAGTATTTTTTTACTATGAATTATGCATATTACTCCTTTTTGGATAAGAAAAAAAAATATTATTAAAATCTTAAAATATACTATTTGATATAATTATAAAATTAAAAAAAATATTACCTAATGATTTCATTTTCATATAAAAATCACTAAAATAAAAACTTAATTAAAAATTATCATATTCTCTAAACCTAAATCATAAAACCTTAAAAAAGTAAAAAAAACTATGCTTAAAATAAAAACCTAAATCATAAAACCTTAAAAAAATAAAAAAAACTATGCTTGAAATAAAAACACAATTGACACACTCATATCATGGAGCGCCCTATATGCTGGACAGACTTTCCCTCTGGAGGGGAGCCTGTCCACTGCACACCGTTGGATTTCTCATCCTACGATGTGCAGTGGACAGGCTCCCCTCCCGAGAGAAAGTCTGTCCAGTATTTAGAATTCGCCCTCATATCATCACCCTGCATCAATGAATCATTAGTTGCACATTTTTAACTATAAATAAACCAGTTTCTTTTCATTTATTTAATATACTAAATACTATCAGAGAGCATCATCCAAATCTAGAGGAGCCATTAACTTTTTCTAATTAATCCAGCCGTCTTATCTCTCCTGTCTACGTGTTACTCCAAACTATAAACTTTACAGGCATAAATATTCAAAGCCTTACGTTGGTTTGGTGTGCAAGATCTTCGAATCTATTTCTTTATTCATAAAATGTCCATACCTAATCTTGGAGGGCCATCTTGGAGTACCCCTGCATGGGATTTTCTGAAAAACCTTATCTTTTCCATTCCCGCCGCAGATTTGCCCACAATTAAAAATTCTAGTCGTTGTCAGTTATTAACCCACAATTCACAATGAAAAATTCTAGTCGTCTAGTCGTTGTCAGTTATTAGCCCACAATTCACAATGAAAAATTCTAGTCGTTGAGTTCTTTACCCAAAATTTTACCCAAAATTATAGTCGTTGAGTTCTTTACCCAAAATTTTACCCAAAATTATAGTCGTTGAGTTCTTTACCCACAGTTCACAATGAAAAATTCTAGTCGTTGTCAATTGTTTACCCCCATTTAAAAAAAAAACTAGTCGTTGTCAGTGTATGACGTGCATCCACCGTTATAATACCGGGTTGTTTGAACAGGTGAATTTTTTTGGCTGTTTTTTATTATGAATTTTTTAGGAATTTTCAAAACGCTCTAAAAACACGTTAGATCTAGATCTTACAGAGTGTGGGTGTTAAGGTTTTCCTATTACTTGATTTCATTTCTAAGCTTAAAATTGCGCAACAAACAACAAAAAAATATAAATTTGGTCAATTAAATTCACTTAATTAAGGCAAAAAAAATAAAAAAATCTCCTAGTTAGACAGCTCCTTATAATACCATAATACCAGCGATCTCACAAATCAGAGACTCCACAAACTTTAAAAAAAAAATTGAAATCTCACCTCGTGCGTAGCATTTAATATAGATTTATTAAAGTCCAGGGGTCCACACTGAGAATCGAAGATAATAAAAATAAATTAATTATGTATTTGTTATATACATATTCCTTGGCTGGGTCCATTGATTCGGCGCATAATTAAATAAACAACTAATTTGATTCCATTGACAGAGAAATCTAAAATTGGCAGGTCGCGACGGGTTACTGTGCAGCGACTTTTCCATGACAAAAAATTCCATTGCATGCGTGATCGTAATTTAAAGGCAATGGAGAAATTTCTAATTGTTGCTACGTGGTTTCCTGTAATGCAATCAATTGTCCAGGCCCACGGGCCGCCCGTTTAAACAAGTACCCTAAGGCCGTTTCCTGTGTCAATCAATCGACGTCATCTCTATACTTTCGAAGCTTTGGGCCCTCCGGATAATAATGAACTGTGCACTGTTCAGTTTTAGGATGCTTTCTGATAATAATCATATGCTGTGTGTTCTTCAGTTACAGGATGCTTTATGAATGTTCTTGAATTGATATATCCTCTTTGCTCTCAAGGAGAGTATGCCTCACAATGGAAGTACCAGTAGTGTCATTTTCTATGCAGTTGTATTGAATTATGAGATGGCAATGTGTAAATCAATTCAAATGGAAAACAAGTTGGAATGAGAGATGCAATGTATTGTTAGGTTAGTCTTCACTAAAATGAAAACCAACCAGATTGAGATTCAATTTATAAAAAAAGTTCACACAATATCTGAATAGACCAAATTATAATTACATTAAGAACTTCATTTCAAAGGTAAAGAAAAAACAAATTCTAATCATTTTATTTACATATAAAAGCATAGCCATAATTAGGTTGAGAGGTCCATTTTACATGCGTTAGAAAGCGATGTCTTCATACGTCCAGTCTTTTGATATTGAAGAAAATATAATGGAGAAATATCAATTGACAATATGCAAAAAGCAATGATATTAAACCATATGATATGACAAAAGCATTAATTTTATAAATTATCATTTTCTATTATGTCATCTTCTTTCTTAAAACCAAGAAAATAAAACCAAACTAAACCATATGATATGACAAAAGCATTAATTTTATAAATTATCATTTTCTATTATGCCATCTTCTTTCTTAAAACCAAGAAAATAAAACCAAACTAGGCCTACCTTGATCCACACTTTAATACAAAAGCATTAATTTTATAGATTGACATTTTCTGTTATTATGTTTTCTTCCTTTCTTAAAATTAATAAAATAAAACCAACTTGGACTTACCTTGATCCACAGATTAAGAAAATAAAACCAACCTAGGTCTACCCTGGTCCACAGTTTATAGGTGGAAGGATTTGCTTAAGCCTACCCTAATCCATAGTTTAGGTGGAAGAATTTGCTTAAAGTTTTATATAAAAGAAAAAAATTAGTATTCTTAACAAACTAAAATAGGATAATAAAATAAATATTTATAAATTTATTTTAAATGTTATTTTTAAATTTAATAAATTTAAAATTAAACAATAATCATTTAAAATATAAATATTATTTTTTAAAATTTAACAAATTTAAAATTAAAATAATAATAATGATAGTTATTAATATTTAATGAAATTTAACTTTAAAATTATTTAAAGTTTTATTTCTGTTTATGTTTTAAAAGTTTTAAGTGATGTATTCCTAAATTACTATAGTTTTGATGAGTTAAGATGTTAGGAAGGTGATGAATTAACCCCAAGGGATCTAGCTCAATTGGTAAAAGGTGGGTACACTCTTCTTGGAAGGGGAGATGTCACTAGTTCTAGTCTTGAGTTCTTCATCCGTAGGTCTTCTAACTACCCTTACCATTCATGAAATATGAGGAAGTATTGATGGGTTTCCAGTGGGACTTTAGTTAAAATAAATAAATACTCTTGTTCTTCTATCACCTTCTTCTAGTATTTTGATTTTCTCTTATCCTCTAATTCTTTATAAGAGTACAACTTCTTAAATTTAGATGTAATAACACTTTTGATATTCACACTATTATGCAATTTACCGCTTCCTCAACACCCCCCAATGATTAGCAAAGAATTTTGACTTTTGAGAGGTGGTTTTTATAGGCGTTTGAAGCAATCTTAGGGAGAAATGTTGTTCTTGTACATTAGGTATATCGTAATAGTTGTGCTCTCAATGGGTGAGACACTCTCTTGTATGAAGTGGATAGGATATGGTGTATTTCTCTTAAAAGATAGGAAGGATGATGACACTAGCTAGAGTCATGCCACGCAATGACTCCTATCACGGGAGATTCACCTTGTTGAGCAATATATTATCACAATCATTCATAAAAGGGGGATTTTAATTTTGAAAAATAAGGTCAATATATTGTAGGTATTGGGGGCGAAGAGTAGGGTATGGGGTGTTCATCACAGATGATTTCACCAATTTGCATTTTTTGAAGCCCTGTTTTGCCCAATTTTGATGGGGTAAACTTTGTTCACTCTAAAAAAAGCCAAATTATTATATAAATGATATAAAATCCTTATTAATTGAAAGATATTTAGAAAAATATGGCCAAATATTTATACTTGAAATTTTAAGAATTGGTAGGATTCGCCAACATTTATACACTTTTAAATAAGTATGGTGCCTTAAAAATATCCCTCTTGTTTATAGGTATTGGGGGGTAAAAAGGGGTTTCTGTTAAGAATAGGGAATATATCATAAAAATAGGGTTTATTTAATTAGAAATATGTATTGAGAGGAGGGCTCATCAAAAGGTTTTTTTCAGGTAATTATCAATATCTAGTGAAATTAGGGGTATTCTTTAATATATACCGTGAATGAATATGCCATGACATGGTTTCATTGAGTGAATACCTTCTGACTCCTATATTGCAATTAATTTATTCTAACCTCTCCTTAGAGTTCCTAAACTTGGTAATAACATTTTTGTACAACTTTATTGCAAGAGATCTCAACATGAAAGGAACTTCTAGCTCTTCTAATATATTACAAATGTTAGTTTCAGAAACTATGTCAAGTGCTTTTATAAAGGAAACAAAGAAATGCGAAATATTGGTTTGATTATTATGACACTCTTCATTGGTTCATAGTTTAATGATAGCTTTTAATTTTGGCGTAGCATTTAGCTATTTTCCTATGAATTTCTAGCCATATGTTCATCTTCTTTACCCAATAATTCCATAAAATTGGATAAAAGATGTATAATAATAATTCTTCTCTAATTTGAGAGACTGTTTTTATCTTCTCTTTTAAAAAAAGAACGATGAGACTTTATTTCCAAAGGTTTAAGAAAACCTTTCTTCTCTTCTAAATTAAAGATCCGAAACTATATGTATTTTAACTAAAGAAAACAATTTTTCCTTTTTAGAAAAAGTTTAAATATTTTCCATGAAATTAGATTGTTTTTATCTTCTCTTTTTAAAAAAGAACAATGAAACTTTATGTCCAAAGGTTTAGGGAAACCTTTCTTCACTTCTAAATTAAAGATCTGAAGCTATATGTATTCTAAAAAAAACATTCCTTTTTAGAAAAAGTTTGAATATTGTCCATGACATGAAGAGATTTATATCCTTTTAAGGTTAAAACTTCACTCCCTCAAAGAAATCATATATTGTTTTAGTTTTATAACTTAAAATTTTCCTCCATAATATTTTAGGATCAATCTTAAAATGTACAGAATCTTTTCTTGATTTCCATTTATATAGTATTTAAAAAATTTAATTTAATTAGGAATTTGTATTTGTATAACTTATCATATTTTAAGGACTAGTTAGAAGCATCATAATGATTGTTTAGCATACTTGCACTCTTTATAATGCCAAAGGTTGGGAATTATATTTCTTTTTTATACAACAAGTGATCAAAAACTTGTTAATAAAAGTAGAGATCATTGTAGTAAAATTATAATAGATGTTTTTAATATTGTCCTTATTTAATAGTAGATTTGAAACATTATTCAAATATTTAAAAAAAATATGAGTTTTATTTTTATCCAAGATCAAGTGTTTTTTATTATTAGAATTATGTAATATGTGGATGATGTCCCTCACAAATTTTAAAGTTAAGGGTACAAGTCTATAATTAGGTTTCTCTATGTCAAAATTTACTATTTGATTATATATATATATATATAGTGACTAGGACAATGCTACCAAGCTTATTGATGAACTCCTTACGCAACAAATTCTCAACTAAGTTGTAATTTATATTTCCTAACTAAACTAAGGTCCTCATCTACAAATAAAGAATTAAGATTAAAATCATTATTTAGATAATAGCTTCATTAGTTGTTGTTATAACATTAAAATTTCTTAATGAGAATATATTACATTATCTTATTCTAAATCACAGTAAAAGTAATTTTAATATAAATTGTAATTCTATTTTTTTAAAATACAATAATCTATTTTATATAAATTAATTTTTTAATAACAACTTGAACCCGCTTGACTCGTTGACGTAGATTGATATGAAGTCACTTGTTGTAAAATAAAGTCACTAGAATCTCATCCCAGTTTTACCTGTGTGGCATGTCTTATCATTAACTCCAACTGCCAATTCCCCTAATTACAAATAATAATAATAATAACAATAAAAATGCTAACAGCTCTCGGAATTCCTTCATTATGCATAGAATCATTGACACTTCCTATCATCGAAATGGCCCTTTCGGAAATACGATATGTCCTCTCAAATTGCATCATCTTCAAGGGAATCTCACTCTTCCATCAAAATCCAATTTGGCAATATGCCAAAGTGTACAGGGAATTTTACTCTTCCATGCAAATCCAATTGGGAATATGCCAAAGTGTTTTATGCCTTAATAGACCTATGCTAATATTTATCCAAAACTAATAATTACCCAACTTTACACAATTCAGAAAGCAAAAATGAATTCTATTACCCAGTCTCGAGTTTCTATCTTATTGCAATATAGTCAGCAAGTCTACAGACCTGTCTCTTTCAACGCTTAATCTACTATTCCATTTCATAGAGATGAAGACTGCACTTAATTTTCTGCATTTCTGTCACTTTGGTAACATTATTTTACACTTGGAAACTTGTGTAACTTATTTAATCTCTCTCTCATATATATATATATATATATAAAAGTTTTTTATTTTATAAATATTTTTTATTACTTTCAAAAAATATTATTACCGTTTAGATAATGGTAAATCAAATCTTTCTGTGGCTATCCATTTTATTTGAAAAAGAATGGTAAACCAAATATTATAGGTAACAAATCTTCTAAAGATGTAAATTAAATTTAAATTTAAATTATATTTTAATTTTAATTTTAATTATATTTTCATAGTTTTATAATTTAAAAACCATATACAAAAAACAATGGGTTGTTTAGGAGAGCATTGCACATGGTTTTAAAACCATGTGCAAGGCCTCCTAAACAACCCATGGTTTTATTGTATATGGTTTAGGAGGCCTTGCACATAGTTTTAAAACCATGTGCAAGGTCAACATTTTTTTTTGCAGATAATTAAATTTTTTATTTATTATTATTTTGTTAGGTAAGAACATTACAACATATTTCACATATTTCAAATTTTAGGTTGTTTTTATTGATCTTATCCTAAAAATAACATAAATCATAGATCATATTCGTCTCATATTTCAAAGTCCTACTGATATCATTAAATAAGAAAAAAATATATATTATTTTGGAACATTAACACCTTAAATACTATGTCGTAGGTTTTTATAATTTTTAATAAGTTTTTAAAATATCTATTTTATAGAATTTCCCAATAACCCACAAATTAATAAATATTCATTCAAATACTTATGGTAATTTAGAAGGTGTTTACTATGTCATAGGTTTTTATAATGTTTAATAAGTTTTTAAAATATCTATTTTATAGAATTTCCCAATGACCCACAAATCAATAAATATTCATTCAAATACTTATGATAATTTAGATTTTTTTATTTAACCAAAAAATTAATTAAAAACATTAAATATAAAATAAACTAATACTATGGTAATTTAGATTTTTTTACTTTACATAAAATGCTAAGAATCATATTCTTATTCAATAAGATTGCCTTTTCTTTTTCCACGTGTGCAAATAATCAAGAGCAGCATATACAATCCTTTTTTATAACAAATATGAAAGTCCTGTTACTTTCTAAGTGAACATGTATAAAATAATCATCAAAAATGGAATTTTTAATAGTCATGATTTCTTCAACGATGGGCCTTTAAATATAAAAAATAATTTTGACAACAAATATGCAAGGCTTGTTACTTTTTATGTAGAATGCATAAAATAAACATCAATAAGAAATTTTAAATAGGGATGATCTCTTTAACCATAAAACTTAAAATATAAAAAATCAACATCATTTTCCTCCTTTTTCCATGCTATTTAAATCCTTTACACATCCTTATTTAGTACTACCCTTAATACCAAATTTAAAACCAACAATTCAACTATATTATTGTAACTCTATCGACCTAAGCTTTAAATTATACCAGTGAGAATTAGATAGTTAAATAATCCCTTCATGCTCCTTTAGTCAATAAATCCCCTTGGGCCACTCCATAAAAGCAAGTGCAAGTTATGGATCTATCAAAAAATTCATTCATTACCACTCTTAGTGTGTCACACACCTCAAAAATCAACCATGAGTTGTTTAGGAGGCCTTGCACATGGTTTTAAAACCATGTGCAAGGCCAACATTTTTTTTTCAGATAATTAAATTTTTTATTTATTATTATTTTGTTAGGTAAGAACATTACAACATATTTCACATATCTCAAATTTTAGGTTGTTTTTATTTTTTATTGATCTTATCCTAAAAATACCATAAATCATAGATCATATTCATCTCATATTTCAAAGTCCTACTAATATCATTAAATAAAAAAACAAAAATTTATTATTTTGGAACATTAACACCTTAAATACTATGTCATAGGTTTTTATAATGTTTAATAAGTTTATAAAATATCTATTTTATAGAATTTCCCAATGATCTACAAATTAATAGATATTTAGTAATTTTAGATGTTTTTATTTGACCCACAAATTAATAAAAAACATTAAATATAAAATAAGATAAGATATTCATTCAAATACTTATGGTAATTTAGAAGGTGTTTACTATGTCATAAGTTTTATAATGTTTGATAAATTTTTAAAATATCTATTTTATAGAATTTCCCAACGACCCACAAATCAATAAATATTCATTCAAATACTTATGATAGTTTAGATTTTTTTATTTAACCCACAAATTAATAACAAACATTAAATATAAAATAAGATAAGACTATGGTAATTTAGATTTTTTTACTTTACATAAAATGCTAAGAATCATATTCATATTCAATAAGATTGCCTTTTCTTTTTCCATGTGTGCCAATAATCAAGAGGAGCATATACAGAGCATATACAATCCTTTTTTACAACAAATATGAAAGTCTTGTTACTTTCTAAGTGAACATGCATAAAATAATCATCAAAAATGGAATTTATCTCTTCAACGATGGGCCTTTGAATATAAAAAATAATTTTGACAACAAATATGCAAGGCTTGTTACTTTTTATGTAGAATGCATAAAATAAACATTAACACGAAATTTTAAATAGGCATGATCTTTTTAACCATAAAACTTAAAATATAAAAAATCAACATCATTTTCCTCCTTTTCCCATGCTATTTAAATCCTTTACACATGCTTATTTAGTACGACCCTTAATACCAAGCTTAAAACCAACAATTCAACTATATTATTGGAACTCTATCGACCTAAGCTTTAAATTATACCAGTGAGAAGTAGATAGTTAAATAATCCCCTCATGTTCCTTTAGTCAATAAATCCCGTTGGGCCACCCCATAAAAGCAACTGCAAGTTATGGATCTATCAAAAACTTCATCCATTACCACTCTTAGTGTGTCACACACCTCAAAAATCAACCATGGGTTGTCTAGGAGGCCTTGCACATGATTTTAAAACCATGTGCAAGGCCTCCTAAACAACCCATGGTTTTATTGTATATGGTTTAGAAGGCCTTGCTCATAGTTTTAAAACCATGTGCAAGGCCAACATTTTTTTTGCAGATAATTAAATTTTTTATTTATTATTATTTTGTTAGGTAGGAACATCACAACATATTTCACATATCTCAAGTTTTAGGTTGTTTTTATTTATTATTGATCTTATCCTAAAAATACCATAAATCATAAATCATATTCATCTCGTATTTCAAAGTCCTAGTCATATCATTAAATAAAAAACAAAAATTTATTATTTTGGAACATTAACACGTTAAATACTATGTCATAGGTTTTTATAATGTTTAATAAGTTTTTAAAATATCTATTTTATAGAATTTCCCAATGATCCACAAATTAATAAATATTCATTCAAATACTTATGGCAATTTTAGATTTTTTTATTTGACCCACAAATTAATAAAAAACATTAAATATAAAATAAGATAAGACATTCATTCAAATACTTATGGTAATTTAGAAGGTGTTTACTATGTCATAGGTTTTTATAATGTTTAATAAGTTTTTAAAATATCTATTTTATAGAATTTCCTAATGACCCCCAAATCTTATGATAATTTATATTTTTCTATTTAACCCACAAATTAGTAAAAAACATTAAATATAAAATAAGATAAGACTATGGTAATTTAGATTTTTTTACTTTACATAAAATGCTAAAAATCATATTCATATTCAATAAGATTGCCTTTTCTTTTTTCACGTGTGCCAATAATCAAGAGGAGAGCATATACAATCCTTTTTACAACAAATATGAAAGTCTTGTTACTTTCTAAGTGAACATGCATAAAATAATCATCAAAAATGGAATTTTTAATAGTCATGATCTCTTCACCGATGGGCATTTAAATATAAAAAATAATTTTGACAACAAATATGCAAGGCTTGTTACTTTTTATGTAGAATGCATAAAATAAACATCAACAAGAAATTTTAAATAGGCATGATCTCTTTAACCATAAAACTTAAAATATAAAAAATCAATATCATTTTCCTCCTTTTTCCATGCTATTTAAATCCTTTACACATCCTTATTTAGTACTACCTTTAATACCAAATTTAAAACCAACAATTCAACTATATTATTGGAACTCTATCGACCTAAGCTTTAAATTACACCAATGAGAATTAGATGTTAAATAATCCCCTCATGCTCCTTTACTCAATAAATCCCCTTGGGCCACCCCATAAAAGCAAGTGCAAGTTATGGATCTATCAAAAACTTCATCCATTACCACTCTTAGTGTGTCACACACCTCACAAATCAACCATGGGTTGTTTAGGAGGCCTTGCACATGGTTTTAAAACCATGTGCAAGGCCTCCTAAACAACCCATGGTTTTATTGTATATGGTTTAGGAGGCCTTGCACATAGTTTTAAAACCATGTGCAAGGCCAACATTTTTTTTTGCAGATAATTAAATTTTTTATTTATTATTATTTTGTTAGGTAGAAACATTACAAGATATTTCACCTATCTCAAATTTTAGGTTGTTTTTATTTATTATTGATCTTATCCTAAAAATACCATAAATCATAGATCATATTCATCTCATATTTCAATGTCCTACTGATATCATTAAATAAAAAACAAAAATATATTATTTTGGAACATTAACACCTTAAATACTATGTCATAGGTTTTTATAATGTTTAAAAAGTTTTTAAAATATCTATTTTATAGAATTTCCCAATGACCCACAAATTAATAAATATTCATTCAAATAAGTATGGTAACTTTAGATTTTTTTATTTGACCCACAAATTAATAAAAAACATTAAATATAAAATAAGATAAGATATTCATTCAAATACCTATGGTAATTTAGAACGTGTTTACTATGTCATAGGTTTTTATAATGTTTAATAAGTTTTTAAAATATATATTTTATAGAATTTCCCAATGACCCACAAATTAATAAATACTCATTCAAATACTTATGATAATTTAGATTTTTTTATTTAACCAAAAAATTAATAAAAAAAATTAAATATAAAATAAGATAAGACTATGGTAATTTAGATTTTTTTACTTTACATAAAATGCTAAGAATCATATTCATATTCAATAAGATTGCCTTTTCTTTTTTCAAGTGTGATAATCAAGAGGAGCATATACAAAGCATATACAATCCTTTTTTACAACAAGTATGAAAGTCTTGTTACTTTCTAAGTGAACATGCATAAAATAATCATCAAAAAAGGAATTTTTAATAGTCATGATCTCTTCAACGATGGGCCTTTGAATATAAAAAATAATTTTGGCAACAAATATGCAAGGCTTGTTACTTTTTATGTAGAATGCATAAAATAAACATCAACAAGAAATTTTAAATAGGCATGATCTCTTTAACCTTAAAACTTAAAATATAAAAAATCAACATCATTTTCCTCCTTTTTCCATGCTATTTAAATCCTTTACACATCCTTATTTAGTACTACCCTTAATACCAAATTTAAAACCAACAATTCAACTATATTATTGGAACTCTATCGACTGAAGCTTTAAATTATACCAGTGAGAATTAGATAGTTAAATAATCCCCTCATGCTCCTTTAGTCAATAAATCCCCTTGGTGCACCCCATAAAAGCAAGTGCAAGTTATGGATCTGTCAAAAACTTCATCCATTACCACTCTTAGTGTGTCACACACCTCAAAAATCGTAATTTTTTTTTGTACATTCATTTAACTAACAATAATCATACACCTCTTAACCAAAAATATTACTTATGAGTTAATTTATGATGGTTATGTAAGTTACTTAAATATAATTCTGCTGCCTATGTCAGGTTTGTCCAGCTATGGTAATGATGATGTCTATTTGCTGCATACAATCACACCTGAAGGTGATGTTTAACAATTTCTTGTTTTGGTTTCTATTGTTGTTACTAGGACCTTACTAGCCCAAGGGTTGGGAGACTATACCATAGTCTTGATCCCACCTTGCAATGTAATAAGGTTTTATGATAAGGATTTATGTGGCCACGAGCCTTACCATAGTCCTATTCGCAATGTGTAAAATTGTAAAGGACCTTGGTCCTAAGGCATGAAGGGAGTAAAGCTTGAACATATGGATTTGAAATGGTTTAAACCATAATTTGCAATGTTAATATAATATGCCATTGGTTTAAAAGTTTCCAAGGTTATATGTTATGGTTTATAGTTATGTTAATGGTTCGATGCAAATGATTGAAAGGGCCATCATTAGATCTGGTCGAAGTTTTTAATGTGTTGTACTTGAGTTGAATTGAGCCTTTAAAAGCATGTCCTGGATGTGAGTTGACAACGCAGCTAGGTTTCCATGCTGGCCTCGAGATCTTATATCATCCATCCACTTGTATGGTTCTATAGTTAGGGTTTTTGCATGAGTATAATGTGTTGTTTTTGTTGTCTGAACCCTGTATTCTTGGTTTGTTTGGTTTGTGGGAGAAACAGAGTTGAGATCTACTCCGTTAATGGAGATTTGTTGGCTTTTCTAGTGTAACCGCTTCCATGGTTTTTTATGGCAATGTAACTGGTTTCTTTCCAAGGTATTCTTACACTTGTTCATGGATTCCATGGTCGTTTGCAACTCGTTTCTTCGCCCCACCATCGATTCCAGTTCGTTGTTTCCCTTCACCATGTAAACTTGATTTACTGGTGTAAGTGTTTTAACTTGAAGTTTCTTTTTAATGGCTTAACTGTAAATTACCCTGCAATGTTTGTTTGTGTAAGAAGAGGAGGAATAAGGGTTTTTCCATAGGTGCTGACCCTTGGCCTCTCTACAACTTGCACAGGTTATAAGTATTGGGGTTTATATTTACATTCAATCTCGTTTATAAGGTTTTAATAAGTTTTTTTGACTGCCACTAACGCCTTTTTTGCAAGTTGGGAGCACTGGTGTGGAAGGAGATAGGGTCACCTCCTCCTAGGCCTGCATCTTAGAACACCTAGGTAAAGAACCAAAAAACCCAACTATGATTTTCATTCTGTAAAACTTAAGGAATTTTATCCATCGTTGTTGATAATGTTATGGTTTTCTACAGGTATTAAAAACCTGGGCGTAAGGAGCCGAGAGGAAGGAAATACTCCATCTCTGTACAAGATAAGTGTTGTGTGTGTTTTTCTCAAAAACCCATGGTGTTTACACTGTTTCTATAAAGGGATTTGCAGCCTCCCTACTTCGTATTGGTTTCAAGTGCACTAGGTTTTGTTTTAGTATTTGCATGGGTACTGTGGGCGCCATCGTGGATGGTCTTACTACCACTTCACTTACTTTGTAATTGAATTTTATTTATGGTTTAAAAACAAAGGCAGAAGCCATCATAGATAGTCTTACAACCACACCCTGTATGTGTACATTTGTTTTGATAATTTTTACTATATAAAGCAATGAAACAACCCTTAGGGTCTCTATTTCGAAATGCTCTGTGGTTGTACTTGTATACTCTTTTGAGTTATTTACTGGATTCCATCCTTCGATGGTATTTTGACCATGGATATGTTTTGATAATACTATTTTAAAAACAATATCTCAGTTATGGGATTATGTAGAAATAATGATATTATTACTAACCCATATGAGGTTTTAGCGTTTTTATGAAACACCTGTTAGCTACTGTATAAATGTCTTGTTCCTATATTTTATGTAAATGATGGCAGCCATTAAAATGGCTTACATCCACAATCTTTAACTTATTATTGTTTAAATGAACATGCAAACCATAGGGTCTTGCAATTTCTATGGAGTAGTTTTAATTATTGAAATCGTGGTTATCATACATGCCAGTATTTGTTTTGGATTTGTTATTGATCTTCTTAGTGTATTTCATTAATGCTCGGATTCCATTGTAGATGGACTTACTACTGGCCTTTGGAAAATGAATATCTTCTTCTACGATTTGTTTACAATTATAATGTGAATTTTCTTTGGATTCCTTGAATCTGGTAAATGAATTTTAGCATTAGATATGTAAAGGATTTGGTTGGATAAGTTATATGTTAGGTATATCTATCATGTATGTGATTGTTTGTATAATATCTATACTATATATACATTATCTAAATTGATACGCACCTATAGATACTTGCGATTATTTAACTAAATAATTAGTTAAGTTATAAATTATGAATGTACTGTGAACCTATCTTGATAGTTGTTGACTTTAACTACTTAAATCGTACATTAACTAGATCTACGACATAAGAAAGAACTGATATAATTCATCAAAATAGATTTGTTTAAGGAAAGAAATCAAATCTATAGTATATAAAATCATTTAACAATCTCCAACTAAGGTATGGATTCCCAATCTAAGAATCCTTCCTAATCAAAATTAATGATTCATAGATATAACAAAAAAAAATAGATTTAGGATTGATGCATAAACAAGATCTAATCGATACATGTTATATAACTGTGCAATAAAATTAATTAACACATTTCTACTTATGGATATAGCAACAAATCCAGATCTAGAATAAATAGCCTACTATAATTAAAACATAGAGTAAGAACTTGACACCACTGCCAGGAAAATGGAAATGGAATAGTCGTTCCTCCCAACAAAGTCCTAGAGCACCAAAGTTACTTGCTCCAGAACCCCCAAACCTGTTCGATGAACTAGAAGAGAAAAATCCACTTAATGTTCCATCTCTTACATTATCATATTCAATCCCCTTCCAATCCAAGCCTCCTGCTTGCTAATGGAAATACTATTATATATAATTTTTCCTAGGACTTGGTCATTTATGAGACTCCTGCTCTTTAGCACTCAACTAAGTGGTGTGGCATGTTTTTGGGGAAGATGCCTCCTGCACCTTGAGTTCTCACTTAGCATCTTCGGCCACTTATCTATTCCTCTTGTAGGTCAGAAAAAAATATTCAACAACTATTCCACTTTTGTCCCCTTCAGTGTCATGTCCCCATCCCAATGAGACTAATAGTTGACAATGTTTCACCCACCCACTAGTTCCCTAGGTTGGGGAGAAGGCACTAAATCTTGCAAAAATGGAGCTATGGGACCCAAGAGAACCTTAGTTTGTCATTTACACATTAAAGTGGGACATACAAGTAATAAAAATGCAGAAAATAAAGTGGCATTGCTTCATAAGGACATTTGGAGGTTCATGGAGACCTTGGGTGGCTAGATTCTTCCTTACACACGTCATGACTTAACCCCAAATTAGATATTATGAGTAATGGAGTGTTCTTGGAAGGTGAATCAGTGTCAAATAACATATCATGAGCCCAAGTATTCGACTGGGTGAAGAGGAGTAACTCCCCATAGAAGAGGAAACTAGGTGCCACTTGGAGAGAGATTCCCTGCATTTTATGACAACAATGATGGACGATTATATGACAAGTGAGAACTAATTTCAGACCTTATTTCATATCTATGAAAATATGAAATTTAGGGCTAAAAATAGCCTCAAATAGGGAACACTTGGGGCATGGTGGAAACAATTCAAATTTAAAGGTCGATGAAGGGTTGCGAAGAAGGACAAGTGTCATGGAGGTTACTAAACATCAATGATGAGTTGGAGGAAGCCTATGGGAGTGAATTCAGCCTTGGAGGAACTTAGGATGGTTATAAAAATATTTCATGAGGAATCATAATGGATTTTGATCATTTGATAATTTTCCTTTGGCATTTTGGAAAGCACTAGCTTGTCCATTACACCGTGAGTGCTCACTTACCCTACTAGTGAGCCAATTTCGAGAGAGTGAGATTCTCATACAAGTTGTCTATGGGAGAGGCCACCATAAAATATCATTTGGAGCTTAATGGAATATTTTTACTACATATAGGAGTCTGCTACTGTTTGTGACCGATCTCTCCTCCCATTCTCTCAATCCCCACTTCAATATTTCCATATTTCTCTATGTTGACGCACTTGTGTGAATGGTGGTTGTTCCCAATTGAGTCCACTTGATGCCAAAGTATGGGAAAATTATTTATGGCTTTGTAATATGTTCCCCATCCTATTTTTAAGTCTAAATAAGCATAAATACTTATGAAAATTTCCACATTTCGAATCTTTGTTGTAACTAGTTTCCATGTGTTGATTTCCCATTTCAATGGAGTTGTTTATATTATGTTGCAACTTGGATCTGATTTTATATGATTTTAGTGAGAAATTTACATATTTCAATGATATATATTCATTTTTCTCTGTTATGAACCATTATTTACACCATCTGTGATTCAAGGTTGAGCATTTACATGTCATTTCCCTTAAGCAAGTATCACTCAATTTATGCATTTGAATATGAAGCTTTAAATATCTATTGCAGAAATATTAACCATAAAAAATGATAATAAATGAAGTATAATAACAGTCCCCATACTCTGTTTTACAATTTGGGAGGGTCTCATAGGAGTTGGAGAGCCATTTTTGCCATACCCTAAGGGGAATTGCACCATAAATTACTAGTAATTTTACCATTTTTACAAATGTTCCCAAATCAATTTGCAGATGTCTATAATCTATCATAAAGTTACCAGAGAGTCCATTGAGTGGTAATAATACTCCAAATATTATTCCCTGACCAATTAGAGACCTTCTTGAGCCATTTGAATCCCCTAGAGTCAAGGCTAGTCAATGCAATTTTTCCCCAAATTTTGCCATTGTTGGGAATTTTCAAATCGAGACATTTCAGTGGTATCAAAGCATGATATTATCACTTGTTGGAGTTATATATTCATGTTTCCAGATTATGACCTCCCTCCATTATAAACTAAGACTGGAGACCTTAACAGTGGAAGGGAAGAAAGTGGAGAAGTTAGTTCTTTTTACAAGAAGATTAAGGAAAAACTAGGACTGGGAGATATGGATGAAAAATAAATTAATGAGGACCTTAAGAAATTCATTAAATCAGATATTTAAGGGATTACCAAACATTTTATGCAACATTTTGAGTTGTTGTCTAGCCAACTTGGGGGCAAGTCAACACCAGGGAGTAGTAGTAGTTCACCTCATGTTGAGAAGAAAACCTATGGGGAAGGAATTTTTTCGAAGAATGGACCTCATAAATGACTCCATGAGTTCACAAATCAGAATGTACCTGAAATACCTAAGTTTTTAGAGTCCAAAGAAGGCCCTTACACTACTTATGATGTGAGGGAAGAAACAAATGATTGGCATCAACTAATTGATGAATGTAGGAAAGTCCTACCATTTGATTGGCATAAAAAAGCTATGGTTTTCATGTCAACAACCTTCGGTTCCGGGACATAGATGTGCCAAGGGAAATGAACATTACATTAAAGTTTTCCATAAATATGATGAAGAGGGGGAGGAGGAAGAGGAAGCACAAATTGCAGCCCAAGAATAGGGGTATGAAACATAAGAAGTAGGAGAACATCCCACTCCCAAGACATGAAAAATTGCAGCACTCTCAGGTGTACCTAGATTCCACACCTTGAGGATCAAGTGTAACATACAAGGCGAAAAGGCCACGTTTCTAGTGGATGGAGGACCACTCATAAATTCATAGATTCAGCCTTGGTGGAGAGGAGAAAGTTACAAGATTAAAATTTTGATGGTTTCACAATCATCATTACAGGTAACAATTCTATAGACTACACTAAATGGATTCCAAAGATTCAAGTTACTATAGGAAATCATACTATCACTGATAATTTTTATGTGGTGAATGACTGATACAAATGTGGTTTTGGGAGTAAAATGGTTGTATTATTTAGGGGAGAATATAATGAAATATCAAGTACCTGAAATAAGGTTCACAAATTCGAAAGAGAACCCCATCTTGTTGAGGGGAATGCACACATAACTGAATCAAGTGGTGTCCTCTCACAACATGAGCTATATCTTGAGGCATGGGGACATAGAATGGGCTGCTAAATGTTTAATTACATCTACTAAACCTCACCTGAAGGTTTCCAAACATCCCAAGAAGATAGAGCAATTATTGAGTAAGTATGAGAGAGTTTTTGGAGACCTTCCCCCAAGAAGACCACTAGACAAAGGGGTGGAGCATATCATTGAGTTATATATAAGAACCAAACCTATTAAAATGCATCCCTATAGACACTCAAAAATAATTTGATATGGTATTGATGAGTTCATTAAAGAACTCTTGGAGTTGGGTCTCATAAGGCCTCGTTACAACCCATATGCTTCTTCAGTTGTCATGGTAAAGAAAAAGGATGAAACTTTGAGGATGTGCATTGAATAAGAAGACAATAAAGAATAAATATCCCATCTCAAGGATTGATGAGATAATATATGATCTCCATGGATCCAAGTTCTTATCAAAGATTTACCTTAGATCTTGTTATCATCAAATTCAAATGAGCGAAGACGACATACCAAATACTACTTTTAGGTGCCACTATGGTCACTTTCAGTTTGTTGCGATGCCATTTGGCTTGAAAAATGCACCTACCACATTCCAATCATGCATGGACAATATATTCCACAAGAAAATTCATAAGTTTGTACTAGTTTCATTTGATGACATTCTTATTTACAGTAAAACTTGGAAGGAACATTTGCATCATTTAGAAGAGGTATTAAAAATTCTGCATGGTCAATCTTTGTTTGCTAAGCTGTCAAAATGTGAGCTTGGTTTGATAGAGATCTTGTATATTGGATGCATCATTGGTTAATATGGTGTGAAGGTGTATATGGAAAAAAATAAGAGCCATTATAGAATGGAATTTTCCCATAAATCTCATTGAATTGAGGGGATTAATTGGAATTTGCATCTACTATAGAAATTTTGTGAAGGGGTTCTCCCAACTAACTTAACCTCTCAGTGATTTTACAAAGAAAGATACTTTTCAATGGAATGAAGGGGATGAAAAATCTTTCCAAAGAATGAAAGAGGTAATAATCAATTGTCCTATTCTAGCCTTGCCTAATTTTTCTAAATTGTCTTGGAATGTGATGCATCAGGAGAGGGCATTGGAGCAGTCCCGAAACAAGGAAAACACCCAATATATTTTGAGAGTAGGAAGATAAAAACACATGAGAATGTTTACTCCATTTATGATAAATAAATTTTATCCATCATGCATGCTTTGATCAAGTTTAGACAATACTTGGTTGGAAATAAATTTGTGGTCAAAACTGACCATAACAGCTTAAGGTACTTCCTCACTCAAAAGGATCTAAATGAAATGAAACAAAAGTGGGTGAGTAAGATTCAAGAATTTTATTTTTATATTGAATATGTGAAGGGAAAAAATAATGTGGTATCTGATGCCTTATCTAGAGGACCTTCTATTTCCTTGATGGATGTAGAAGAAAATTGGAAAGGCACATTAGAAGTAGAGTATGCCAAGGATAAGTTTTATTGTAAAAATTTTGATGGGAATAACCATGATTATAGGTATAAGGTGTTGGAAGGAATCATATAATACAAATATATAATATATTTGGTTCCTATTTTTATTTTGAAAGAGGAAATTTTAAAGAAATCTCATGATTCCTATCTAGCAGGTTGCCTTAGTTTCTTCAAAACACACTGAATGTTGAGGGAAAGATTCTAATAAAAAGGGTTGAAGGATTATGTTATGAAGTATGTTAATTAATTCCCCAAATGTCAGAAAAATAAATTGGAGCACACTCATTAGGTTTGCCTCTTACACCCCTTTCCAATTCTAGAACAACAACGGGAGAGCATTTCCATGGATTTCATCACTGGTTTTCCCAAGGTATTTGGTAAGGATTTCATATTTATGGTGGTGGGTAGGCTTAATAAATTTTCTCATTTCTTTTCTTTTACTACCACTTTCACTTCTTGCACAAGTGGCTCAACTATATTTTAAGGAAGTTTTCATATTGCATGGGCTTCCTAAGAACATTGTTAATGACAGAGATAACTGACTTTTTAGTGCATTTTGGAAGGAACTCTTTCAAATGGAGGGGAAACATATGAAAAATAGCACAAGATATAATCCAAAAATTGATGGCCAAACAAAGAGGGTGAATCAATGGTTGGAATTTTACTTGAGGAACTATGTTAGTGGGCAACAAAAAGCATGGATAGAATGGTTGCATTTGGCCGATTTTTGTTACAATACTACTTTTCATATGTCCATCGGCATGTCTCCTTTCAAATAAATTTAACTTTATGATGCATACACTTGTATTTACCACATTTTTTTTGATATTATAGATCCAAATTCTAATGATTGGATTGAATAAAGTCAAGAAATTTTGAAGGCTTTGAAAGATAACTTGCAGGTTTCCCAAAATCAACAAAAGTAATATGCAGAACAACATAGAGTAGAGAGGCATTTCCAAGTCAATAACTTGGTTTATTTGAGGTTGAATCCATACAAAAAAACCAACATAAAGGGTAAAGGTTAAAAAAAATCAAATTAAGGTTTTATGGTCCCTACAAGGTGATTCAAAAGGTTGGAGAAGTGGCCTATGAATTGGAGCTTCCCATAGGAAGTAAAATTCATAATGTATTTCATGTTTCATGTTTAAAGAATGTTATATGTAAGAATATTTCAGTTTCATATACTTTAACTCCTTTATATGATGAAGGACAACGTTTTCTCATTCTAGACAAAATCTTGAAAACAAGGAAGAGAAGATTGAGAAGCGGAACAATAAAATAATACTTGGTACAATGGAAGGATTTTCCTAGTGAGGAAGCCACTTGGGAAGAGGAATAAATTTTACAGCATCCAAAATTGGCATTAATTGAGGACAAGAAATAATTGGTGGGGAGGATTGTCATGTCCCGATCCCAATGAGACTAGTAGTTCACAATGTTTCACCCACCTACTAGTTCCCCAAGTTGGAGAGGATGCATTAAATATTGCAATAAGGGAGCTATGGGACCCAAGATAACCTTAGATTTTAATTTACACATTAAATTAGATCATAAAAAAAATATATGGATAAAATAAATTGGCATTGCTTCATAAGGACATTTGGAGGTTCATGGAGACCTTGGGTGGCTAGATTCGTCCTTACACATGTCATGGCTTAACCTCAAATTCGAGCTTATGAGTAATGGAATGGTTTTGGAAGCTTAAGAGGGGTAAATTAAAATATCATGGGCCCAAGGATTCAAATGGGTGAAGAGGAGTAACTCCCCATATTTTTTGGAAGAGCCTAGAAAGAAACTAGGTGCCACTTGGAGAGAGATTCGCTACGTTTTATGACAACAATGATGGAAGATTCTATGAAAAGTCAGATCTAATTTCAGACCTGATTGTAGATGTATGAAAATATGACATGTCAGATATAAAAATATCCCCCAAGAGGGAGCACTTGGGGCTTGGTGAAATCAATTCAAATTTGGAGGAAGATGAAGGGTTGAGGAGAAGGACACGTTTCATGGAGGTTACTAAACATCAAGGATGACTTGGAGGAATACTATGGGAGTGAATTCGACCTTTGAGGACCTTAGGATGGTTATAAACTATTTCATGGGAATTTTAATGCATTTTTATCATTTGAGAATTTTCCTTTGGCATTTTGGAAAGCACTAGCTTGTCCATTGCACGATGAGTGCTCACTTACCCTGCTAGTGAGCCAATTTCGAGAGAGTGAGATTCTAATCCAAGTTGGATTTGGTATAGGGAACTATGAAATATCATTTGGAGCTTAATGGGTTTTTTTAAATACATATTGTATGCTGCTACTATTTGTGACCCATCTCTCCTCCTATTCTCTCAATTCCCACTTCAATATTTCCATATTTCTCAATGATAGTGCACTTTTGTGAATGGTGGTTGCGCCCCATTGAGTCTAGTTGATTCCAAAGAATGGGTGAATGATTTATGGATCTGTGGTATGTTCCCCATCCTATCTGTAATTCGAAATAAACATAAATACATATTCAAATTTCCACATTTCCAAGCTTTGTTGTAATTACTTTCCATGTGTTGATTTCCCATTTCAATGGAGTTGTATATCTGATGTATATTAAAACTTGGATGTGATGTTATATTATTTTAGTGAGATATTTACATGATTTTAATGATCTATATTCATTTTTCTTTGTTCTGAACCATTATTTACACCATTTGAGAGTCAAAATTGAGCATTTACATGTCATTTCCCTTAAGCAAATATCATTGAATTTATGCATTTGAATATGAAGCATTGAACCTATGTTGAAGAAATATTAACCATATCAAATGATATTAAATGAAGTATAATAACAGTCCCCATAATTTTTTTGACAAGTTTGGAGGGTTGCATAGGATTTGGAGAGCCATTTCTGCCCATACGCTAGGGGGAATTGCACCATAAATTACTAGTAATTTCTCCATTTTTACCAACATTCCCAAATAAAGTTGTATATGTATATAACCTATCATAAAGTTATCAAATATTCCATTGAGTGGCACTAATACTTCTCATATTATTCCTTAACCAATTTGAGACCTTCTTGTGCAATTCAAAACCCCTAGAGTCAAGACTAGTCAAGGCATATTCCCCTAAATTCAGCATTTGTTGGGAATTTTATAATTGGGACATTACATTTAGTATCTATTATTAATAAAAGAATAATTCATTACATTTTTTTATTTTTGAATTTCTGTCAAAAATATTTAAAATAATAAATAAAATATTCAATAGAAATTAATAATAAATTATTAATTTCAAGTGCATTGCATACATCTCCCCTTAGAGGATAAAATTGTACTCAATGTTACTAAATTTTTTCTTTATTCTTCCACTTCCTCATATTGGAATAGGATTGGATATGCCTCCCGCATAACAATTTCCAATTCCAAAGAAAATTCTTCTGTACTAAGGTGCTTCCTTTGCACCTTGACTTGTTCAATGGTATGGTTCCGGAGTAAAGGTTCTCTCCCATGGAAAATACGCTTTTCTCCCTCCTGGAACTCTCCTTCGAGTTCCACCTAGATAATATTAAAATTTATCACATGAGTAGCATCATGAATATATATTTTTAAAATAGAAACATGAAAAACATTATGCACTTTAACAGTGGGTGGTAGGGCTAACTGGTATGCAACCAACCCCACTTCAGAAAAAATTTCAAATGGCCCACAATATTTAGGTGCCAACTTTGAATACTTTCCAAATATCAAAGATATTTTCTTGGGATTTACCTTTATATGCACATTTTCACCCACCCAGAATGCTCTAGGAGTTCTTTTTAGGTCAACATAACGTTTCTTCTTGTCTTAGGTAGCCTTCAAGTTTTATTGCACTAGTTTCACGGTTAGTTCCATATCCTTTAATAAATCAGGTCCTAACATTAACCTATCAACTTGACTGCTCCATGAAATTGGAGCATTACATTTACATCCATACAAAATTTCAAAAGGACTCATACCTGTTGATACTTGAAAATTATTATTGTCAGCAAATTCTACTAAATGTAGGTAGTCTCCCCAATTACCTAGTTTGTCCATTACATACATTCTTAGCATGTATTCTAGCACTTGGTTTACCCTTTCAGTCTTCCCATCTAATATCAGATTATACACAATACTAAAGTTCAACTGTGTTCCTAACCCTTTAAACAAATCTTTCTAGAAATTTCCTATAAACTTTTCATCTCTATCTAAGATGATTACCTTTGGTACACCATGTAACCTAGAAATATATTTCATAAAAATATATGCAATGCTAACATCCTTATAGGTAGATTTTACAGGAATCAAATGAGTTGCTTTACTTAACTTATTGACTACGACCATGATTGAATCATGTTTCCTGAAAACGTTTAGGTGGGCCTGTTATAAAATCCATGCTAATTATTTCCCACTTCCATTCTCAAATGGGTAGTGATTGCAATAACCCTTCTAGATGTTGGTGTTCTACCTTGACTTAATGACATTCATTTCAGCGAGCTAAGTACTCTGCTACCCCCTTATTCATGTTAGGCAAAAATAAGTCATTTCTGATCATAGTGATAATCTTCTGGTATCCAGGATGTCCTGAATAATGTCATTTATGTAACTCATTCATGATTGATAATTTGATTTATGTTATATTTGGTATGTACAACTTGTTTTTATGCAGCAACAATCCTCTTTTATTTAGACTAAAATATGTTTTTATATGATTCTTTTTATTTTCAACAGTCTTTTCTTTTAAAATTTGGTATTCCTTATCAAAATTTTCTGTACTTAAGATTTGATTTTCTAGATATGATTCATAACTGCTGCTTGCAGAAAGTAAAATTACTTAACGACTCAAAGCGTCCGCAATTTTGTTTTCTTTCCCATTTATGTGTTTTATTTCAAATTCATATTCACTTAAGAAATAAATCCAAATTTCCTATCTAGCATTTAAATTTTATTGGTCAAATATATATTTTAAACTTATGTTATCTGACATTAGCAAAAATTTCCTTCCAATGAGGCAATGTCGCCACATTTTTAATGCATGAATTATTGCAGAAATTTCTAAGACGTGCATAGCATAATTATTTTCATGTTTCTTTAATTTTCTAGATTCATAAGCCACAACATAATTTTCTTGTATTAATACCCTTCCTAACCCTTCTTTACAAGCGTTGGTACATACGACAAAATCCTTAAAAGGATCAATAAATTTTAGAATAGGAGCGGTAGTTAACAGATGTTTCAATATATTAAATATTTCCATACACTTTTTAGTCCACTCAAACTTTTTACCTTTCTTATGCAATGAAGTTATGGGGTAGGCTATCTTAGAAAATACTTCGATGAACTTTTGATAATAACCGATAATCACCATGAGCAATATTATGTCGATTACATTTCTAGGAACTGGCCATTCAGTTATAGCGTTAATCTTTTCAAGGTCGACATAGATTCCATCCTTGGACACCATGTGTACTAGATATTGAATCTTGTCTTTAAAGAGTTCACATATACTGAACTTAGCATACAATTATTGTTCTCTTAGTACTTATAGAATTATCTTTAAATGTTCTTCATGTTCTTGTTCATTTTTCGAGTAAATCAGTATATAATCGATGGAGACAACTATAAACTTATCCAAATAGTTACTTAGAATACTATTCATTAAGCGCATGAATGTTGTAGGTGCATTTTTCAACCAAAAATGAATTATGACAAATTCGTAGTGACCATAACAGGTCTTAAACGCAGTTTTAAAGATGTATTAATCTTTGATCCATACTTCATGGTATTGAGACATTAATTCTATTTTTAGAGAAGATTCTTTCTCCACACAATTGATCGAATAGATCGTCTATCTGGGGTAGCAGGTATCAATTTTTAATAGTCATTTTATTTAGTTTTTGATAGTCTATGCACAATATTCAGTTTCTGTCTTTCTTATTTACAAATAAGACTTGTGCTCCCCAAGGGGAAACATTAGGTCAAATATACTTTTTGTCAATCAATTCTTGTAATTGTGATTTGATTTCTATAATCTCTACTCTGTTCATTTGGTAAGGAACTTTTGATGCTGGTATCACTCCGGGTATCATATTGATTGTGAAGTCTATGTCTCTTTTCGGAGGAAGTTCATGGAATTCTACTAGAAATATGTCTTCAAACTCCTTTAAGATAGGTATGCCTTCTATTTTGAGTTTGTTTTTATTATCTTTATCATCTGTTACATAAACAACAAATACTTTACATCCTTTATGTACTGATATTTTCATTTGTAGAGCAGAGATATCTCTGATCGTAACTTTCCTGGGAATTCCTTTTACTTTTATAATGTTTCCAGTATCATCTATGCATGTAAAGGTTTTGTTAAAACAATTTAGCATTACTCTGTGTTTTTCTATCCAATCCATTCCTATTAACAGATCATCATGCGTAATGAAATCATTCATTAGTAATTCACAGACTTTAACATAACTAGCAACTTTATGTTTAGTACCTGTGGCTAATTGTACTAGCTATGACTTATCAAAGTTTTCTGGTACTAATTTACATAATTCAACTAGTCTAGGTGATATATAACTTAGAATTGCACTTGGATCAATCAAGATGGAAATATGTTTACTTTTTATCATACCTTCGATCTCGACCATTGAATTTCGATGGTCTGCTTATTGGTTTTCCAATGCAGTGATGATTTTGGACATGCTCCTTACCATGTCTCCAACTACAACGGCTTCTTGAATGGAGTGAACATTAAAGTTTTTCTTTCTTATTTGGCATTATTTAAAATAATGTGACTCGCCACATTCCCAACATTTTAAGGGTTCAATCTGTGTAGTGTTCTTATTAAACGTAGTGGGAGGTTCTTTTTCTTTTACTGCAGGATTCTGTGGTTTAAATTTTTTATAGTCATTTCCTTGATACCCTTTATAATTATTCCCTGTAATTTTGTGGATTTTATTATTTTTTATTTCTTGGATAAAAATTATCTCGTCTTTTATTCTTCCAAATTGGTACACTTTCTCTTCTATTTTTATTTTGGTTGTAACAATTTTTTTTCTTTCTCATTGCTTCCTCCAGCGTCTTCGGATTGTCATAATCAATCCGCTCTTTTAAAATGATATGAAAACAAGTGATAAAATGATGTATGTTTGGTTTTTCATCAATTATATAAGGTATATAACGAAGCAGACTTAGAAATTTATTACAGATCTCTTTCATAGTCATAGCTCCTAGTATTACCTCGTCAAACTCTTTAGCCTTCTCTTCCTAATACTGTTTGACAAGTATTTTATTTTAAAATGTTTTTTAAAGGTTTTCCAAGTTACATATATTTCCTTTATTCCCTTTACTTTATTCATAACTTGCCACCATATATCCGCTTTTCCAGTCAGATTATATATGGCCATTTTAGCTTTCGGTTCATCGGAGTAATTAAAGATTTGGAATTATTTCTTCATCCCTGACAACTAGGCTTATGCTTCTTCTCCTTTTTCAATTTCACCATTAAGCATTGGTGGTTTAATATTTTTAAACCCTTGATATATTTACTCATATGGTTTGTACTTCTTTTTCTTTTTATTATCATCGCTACTTTCGCTGGAGTCTTGATGTTTTTCTGTGTGATGTTTGATTGATTCTTCACTGGAAGTTTCATCCTTATGACTCGAAAATTCCAGTTTCCTTCTCTTATGTTTGTAAGGCGTAGTTTTTGGCATGTTATATTTTGGTTCCTTGCCTTTATCTTTTTCATCATTATGTATTTTAGATAATAAAATATTATTCAGATCCTCTTGAGATTTCAGGATTCATTTATTATCCTCCTTAACTCTTTTTATCTCCGATCTTAATTCTTTAAAATTTCTTTGCAGTTCAGATTTATTATCATGGCTTTCATTCAGGTTTACCTATATCTCCCCATCCCTTAAATTACCCTCTTCATTATTTATAGTATTTCTAGGGAGATACTCTTCTTCTGTAGACATCCCTACATCTTCCATGTTTTTCCTACAAAAATAAAGTTATCCTTCTCTGCTTGTTTTGTAAGAGAATTAAACCAAAAAATAAAGTAAAATTAGTTTTCTGGTTTCTTTAACAGTTTTTTTGTTGAGCCAGTACATGCCTAGTGTTGTAACCATGCTTTGATACCATTCTGTCACACACCTAAAAATCGTAAAAAAAATGTACATGCATTTGAATAGCAATAATCACACTTCTTAACTAACAATATCACTCATAAGTTAATTAATGATCCTTATGTAATTTACTTATATCATTTGGCTTCCCATGTCAAGTTTCTCTAGCTATGGTAATGATGAATTCTATCTGTTGCCTACAACAATGCCTAAAAGTGATGTTTTACAGTTTCTTGCTTTGTTTTTTATTGTCATTACTAGGGCCTTACTAGCCCAAAGGTTGGGATACTATACCATAGTCTTGATCCCACCTTGCAATGTAATAAGGTTTTATGATAAGTATTTATGTGGCCACGAGCCTTACCATAGTCCTAAGAGAAATGTGTAAAATTGTAAAGGGATTTTTTCCTAAGGCGCGAAGGGATTAAAGCTTAAGCATATGGATTTAACATGGTTTAAACCATGGTTTGCAATGTTAATATAATATGTCATTAGTTTGAAAGTTTACAAGGTTATATTTTATGGTTTACGGTTATGTTAATGGTTCAATGCAAATTATTGAAAGGGCCATCATTAGATCTGGTTGAGGGTTTTAGTGTCGTACTTGAGTTGGTTTGAGCCTTTAAAAGCGTGTCCTGGTTGTGAGTTGACAACGAAGCCAGGCTTCCATGCTGGCCTCAATATATTATCTCAACCATCCACTTGTATGGTTTTGTAGTTAGGGTTTTTGCAAGAGTTTAATGTGTGGTTTTTTTTGTTAGAACCCTGCATTCTTGGTTTATTTGGTATGTGGGAGAAAGAGAGTCGATCTACGCTCTATTAATGACGATTTGTTGGGTTTTCTGGTGTAACTTCTTCCATGGTGTTTGATGGCAATGCAACTGGTTTATTTCCAAGGTATTATTGTGCTTGTTCATGGATTCCACAGTTGTCTGCAACTCATTGCTTCACTTCGCCGTCGATTCTAGTTTTTCACTACCCTTCACCAGGTAAACTTGTTTTACCATTGCAAGTGTTTTAACTTGAAGTTTGTTTTTAATGGATTAAATGTAACTGAACTTGCAATGTTTGTTTGTGTAGGAATAGGAGGAATGAGGGTTTTCTCAAAGGATCCAACCCCTGGACTCTCTATAACTTGCACGAGGTACAAATATTGGTGCTTATATTTATGTTCAATGTTGTTTACAAGGTTTTAATGAGTTTTTTTTACTACCATTGATGCCTTTGTTGCAGGTTAAGAGCACTGGTGAGGAAGGCGATAGGGTCACCTCCTCCCAGGCCTGTGTCTTAGAACGCCTAGGTAAAGAACCCAAAAACCCAGCTTTGGGTTTCATTCTATAAAATTTAAGTAATTTTATCCATCCGCACTGATAATGTTATGGTTTACTGCAGGTATTAAAATCCTGAGCGTAAGGAGCCAAGAGGAGGGAAATAATCCAACTCTGTACAAGAAAAGTGTTTTGTGTGCTTTGTTTAAAACCCATGGGGTTTACACTCTATTTATACAGAGGGATTTACAACCTCTCTGCTTCGTATTGGTTTTAAGTTAATTAGGGTTTATTTTAGTACTTACATGCATGGGTACTGTAGGTGCCCTCGCGGATGGTCTTACCACCACATCGCTTACTCGGTAATTGAAGTTTATTTAGGTTTTAAAAACAAAAATGGAAGCCATCATAGATGGTCTTACAACCACACCCTGTATGTGTGCATTTGTTTTGATATTTTTCACTCTATAAAACAATGAAATGACCCTTAGTGTCTCTATTGTGAAATACTCCATGGTTGTACTTGTATACTCTTTTGAGTTATTTACTAATTTCCATCCTTTGTTGGTCTTGTGACCATGAATAAGTTTTGATAATACCATTTTAAAAACATTATCTTAGTTCTGTTTACAATGATAGTATGTAGAAATAATAATATTATTACTAACCCATATGAGGGTTTAGTATTTTTATGCAGCAGCGGTTAGCTACTGTATAAATTTCTCGTGCTTATCTTTAATGTAAATGATTGTATCCGTTAAAATGGCCAACGCCCATGATATTTAACTTATTATTGTTTAAATGAACATGCGACCCATAGGGTCTTGTGATTTTTTTGGAGTAGTTTTAATTATTGAAATTATGGTTATCATACATGTCGATATTTTTTTGGATTTTTTTATTAATTTGCTTACTATATTTCATTAATGATGGGATTCCATCATAGATGGGCTTACCACTGGTCTTTGGGAAATGAATATTTTCTCCTCCGATTTGTTTAGAATTGTAATGTGAATTTACTTTGGATTCCTTGAATTTGGTTAATGACTGTTAGCATTAGATCCATAAAGGATTTGGTTGGATAAGTTATATGTCAGGTATATCTATCATGTATGTGACTGTTTGTATAATATCTATACTATATGTAAATTATGTAAATTGATATGCGATTGTAGATACTTGCGATTATTTAACTAAATAATTAGATAAGTTATAAATTGTGAATGTACTGTGAACCTATATTGATAGTTGTTTACTTTGACTACTTAAATCGTACAATAACTAGATCTATGACATAAGAAAGAATTGATATAATTAATTAGTATATATTTGTTTAAGGAAAGAAATCGAATCTATAGTATATAAAATAATTTAGAAATCCCTAACTCAGGTGTGGAATCCCTATATAAGAAGCCTTCCTAATCAGAATTAACCTTTCATAGATATAAACAAAAACAAAAACATATTTAGGACTAATACATAAAAAATATCTAATCGATATATGTTAGATAACTGTGCAATAAAATTAAGTAACACATTTCTACTCATGAATATAGCAGCAAATCCATATCTAGAATAAATAGCTTACTGTAATTAAAAAATAGAGTAATAACTTGGCACCATTGCTGGGAAAACAAAAATGAAATACCCATGCCTCCGAACCAACTTTAAGAGCATCCAAGTTACTTGCTCCAGAACCCCCGATCTTGTTCGTTGAACCACATGAGAAAAATCCACTTAATGTGCCATCTCTTGCATTATTAGATTCAATCCCCATCCAATTCTATCCTCCTACTTGCTAATGGACATACTATTATATATTATTTTTCCTAGGACTTGGTCATTTATGAGCCTCCTTCTCTTTAGCACTCAACTAGGAGTTGTGACCTGATTTTAGGGAAGATGCCTCCTGCACCTTGAGTTCTCACTCAGTAGCTTCACCCACTTGTCATTTCCTCTTGTGGGTCAGAAAACACTCTTCAAAAACTATTCCACTTATGTCCCCTTCAATATATTTTATTAATAAAAAAATATTTCATTACATTCATTTTTATTTTTGACTTATGTAAAAAATATTTAAAATAATAAATAAAAATTAAGCAGAAATTAATAATAAATTATTAAGTTTAGGTGTATTACATGGGTTCTTGCTTTATCTTTTATATTTGAAACATGTAAGAATAGATAGTCCTTGTGAGTCACATTTTCTGGTGGGGTAATTTTACCTTTAAAAAAGACTACAATTCCTTGCAAGACAAATTCCCCATACTACAATAAGAGGTAGTTCCTTATACATTCTTGTAGTTGGATTTTTGACATTAATCAATTAATGAATTATCCACATTTTCACCTCACCAAATATGTCTCATTTGGGATAATATTGCAATTTCCTTCCATATAGAATCAACATAAGAGTAGTGAATGAGAATACATGATATATCCTCATCACATACCTTGCATATTCGACATCTTTCATGAACCTGCTTGTTTCTCTTTTGCATGATGTCCCGAGTGGAAACTCTTTGATTTATAGCTAGCCACATAAATAAATAAATAAATATTTAAGAGAAAACTTGAATTTCCAAAACCCCTTTTACCACCGCAGTTGATTATGGGGCATATATTCCTCCATAAGAACTGTATATCCTATGTTTGGACTATATTTACCACTAAAATAATTCCTTGACAACATAAGCTAATATTTTATTGTCTTTATTCTAATGTGATTTGTTTTTAAAGCATGGTGGTGATTGTTCCAAATTTGCCACTCTTCTCCAGCAAATCCCATTTTACCATCATTAAACCATTCATGATTCATAATAATTGATATTGTGGGATCGACTACTTGATATGATTAATAAAAGCTCAAAGATATTGTAAATTCCACCATATTTCTAGGTAAATTTTAGCTTTATTCACACCCAACGCATGGGTCACCTCCTATGATCACTCTCTCTCTATCACCTACATTCCACCCAATCCATTTACCAATTAATGGAATGCCAATATCATA
This sequence comes from Pseudotsuga menziesii, assembly GCA_001517045.1. Classification (NCBI taxonomy): domain Eukaryota; kingdom Viridiplantae; phylum Streptophyta; class Pinopsida; order Pinales; family Pinaceae; genus Pseudotsuga; species Pseudotsuga menziesii. The sequence continues at coordinate 440,536 of LPNX011156527.1, forward strand.
GCCTCCAAATAACTAATGCATTTTTATTTTAGATTTAGAATTTTATCATATCCATTATTTTGTAGGAAAAGGTTCAATGTATTTTTTTCATACCACCTTACATCATAAATCTATTCCTTCAAGAAGTCTCCAAACACATTTTGTAGCCCATGCTTTTTAAAATTAATGATTATTTTTTTATACCCCATCCATCATCATCCTTTGTGAAGAAATATTATTCCAAGATACCCATGTGAATTTATTTTTGTGACATGTCCATTGCAAAGGAACTAGAAACTCAATGTTCTTACTTACTCCAAAATACCTTATGAGATAAAGTACAAATAGATAAAATAAATTAGAATAGCTTCTAAAATTGATTTGATGAATACCATGTTTAATTTTTTTATAGTAGTAGAAATACAATTTTTTCAGACCTTGATAATTACTTTCTAATGCTTTTCAAACATTAATTATATCCCACTATTTCCATTCAATAATTATACACTGAAAATTTCAAATCCAAATTGTAGTAGAAACAAAGAATCGTAGAAGGACATCCATGCACACTAGACATAAGAATTTAACCCTGGCAAAACCAAACTTGGGAGAAATCCCAACAACTTTCTAGAGAATAAATCAATACAAATTTGCAAATACATCACCATGAAGAGAATCCTTAGTACATAGAAAGGTGTTTCCTTCTTCACAAGAAACGCTAGACAAGACAACAAACCTCTACGGAGAGATAAGAAACCCTAAAAATTTCTTCTTGGAGATTTGATATGCCCTATTGAAATTGTGCACAAGTGGAGAACAAAATATGTGTGATGTTGATGATGAAAATGAAATGTTCAAGCACTTTAATTATACAAATCAAGGGACCTTTAATTCACTTATGGGGTTGACTTGCCCTTTTTGGTCTTCAATATTCATTTTTCTTTCAAGTATTACTTGTCTTCTAGTATTCAATAGTTCTTGGGACTTATTCAATGTTATCTGAGACTTCTTCAATGGTTCACTTGTCTCCTTGGTTATTTCTTCCTCATTGGAAAAGTTTTCCATGATTTTATTCTTCTCCTCACATGCACATCTATTCATGCATGGAGTTCTAATGTTGAACAAATCCACTAACAAGTCTTAGACACTTCTTAGTGCCATGCCAATTCAAAATTATACTAGAATTGTATATTTCACAAGGGGATGAAGGACCCTATCAAATAAACAAGTCAAAAAAATATAATATAGAATGGATCACTCCCACAATGTGACTTTGAGCCTTATCAATCCTAGCCAAATCACATGACTAAGAAATTTTGTGCAAGAACCTTGAGATTTATTCAAACCTAGCCAAATCACATGGAAAGGAAGGCTAGACTAGGGCCATTAACCACTAGTCAAATCACATGGTCATTTCTTATGAGTTAATGTATTATTCTCCTTAGTCAAATCACATGAACAATATAGTATAATGTATTCCTAATTTTGCACCATGGAGAAACACCAACACTCCCTCTCAATGAGGGAGAGATTCTACATTATGCCAAGCTTTCTTGATGAGAATGTATGCAGTATCTCGAGTCTTTCTCCTAGCCAAATGACATGGCTATATATAGAAAGTCCGTGTCTGGGCCATTCACTTCTCGTAAATGTATAATTTTCCCTTGGTCAAAACACATGACCAGTATGGGAGAATGTTTTCCCAATGTTGCTCATCTATAGAACCATCACAATTCCTTAGTCATTCACCTCTCATAAATGTATCATTTTCCCTTGGTAAAATCACATGACTAATATGGGAGAATGTATTCCATATTCTTCTCATCTGTAGAACCATCACACTGTCTGGGCCATTTACTGCTATCCATATGACTCGGGATCTGAGGATGAATGTATTCCCAATGTTGCTCATTTTTTGATATGTACTAGATATGCATCAATTCATTCTATACCATGTCTCATATGAAGTGATTTTTGATATCCTTATCAAATAATATTGCAAGAATCTTCTCAAGAAACACTTCTTTGTGACTTGCAACAATGTATATGATATACTCTGCATCTTCTATGCTAAGTGATACAAAAGTATGATCCCTTCCAAACGTGTATATTAAAGTTGATCCGAAGATGAAGAATCACCCGAGGTTCTCTTTCTGTCCACTACACTCCTTATCTAGTTAGAATCTATAAATACCTATAGCCTCATTTCACCACTTGAGATATCTCTCAGACCATTTCCAACTGTACCACACAAGTAGATCAACACATGATTTGTTGTAACCCAATGTACATGCCTTGTCTTAACCATAAACTAGCTCAATGTACTTAGTACAAATAAAATATATGGCCCATTGTTAACTGGATACATTAAGGATCCAACCAACTTCCTTTATATAGCAGGATCCACCAAATTTGAATCTGAAATGGAATCACTCAACTTATTCAAATTTGTCTCCATAGGTGTAGCTATGGATTTGTAGTCCATCATATCGAATATCTTTAAGATCACAATGATGTAATTTCCTTGAATGAGGAATATCTCACCTAATATCTACTACACCTCTAATCCTAAGAAATAATGCATCAAGGCAAGATCCTCTAATTTGCACTCAAATGACACCATCCTCTAGGTGAGGTAGGTATTGCTGATTGGTACACCTCTTGCATGATCAACAAACTGTGTTGCAGCTACTCCCTATATGTTAGAGCACCTTGCTCCATCTGCACCTGAGTATCATTCTCCTTCTGTATCTGGACACCCCGTTTCATGTACATTTGAGTATCCTTCTTCCTCTGCATTTGGACACACTTCTACTTCTACATCTAAGTATATTTAATTGAAGAAACCTACTACGTTATGCATGAATTATCCCTATGCATCCATGTCTCTCATCTCCCACACGTTGATGCACTAAGACGAGCCTCGTGCTCCCTCAAGAACACTAAATACCATCCATGGCTCTCTATGACATTGTAAGCTATATAAATACATAGCCTATAGATGTTAATCTAGACTGCATGCTTAATATTATAGATCCACTAGGAAGTCACCACTAACTTCCCCTCAGGTCTCTTCACTATCTCCCACACATCATTCTTCATGATGCACTGATATCCGTCCATCATGGTATCCTTCCAAATATGTAGGCTTGTTTCCTCCTCATAATTGGAAGGCTCGAAAATAACGATGTGACTCATAAATTCCATATATCTTGAGAACCTCTAAGGTCTTGTGTTCTGCCTAAAAGTACCACTCAAATATGCATGCTTCATTTCATCCTTCAAACTATCATGAAGCCATGTTGTCCTCTTCCTGATCACTGTAACATCTCTACGTAGATTGACTGGATTTTTTGGCTCTAATGACTCCTCTTGATAGTCTAAATTATGAGTTACAATGAATTTTTTTATCAATTCCCTCTTGATCCCCGTCTCCTTATAGAAATCATGGAAGTATACTAACTTGAATACCTTGATATTCTTTCCCATCAATTTATCTGCTTGATCCTTGAGCTCCTGGAACATATTGAATACGCCATCCTTGGTATTCATGAATTAGATCTATGTATTTTAGAAGAAATCATCAATGAATGTGATATAGTAAAGGAATACATCCAGACATTATATTGTCATTGTCGTGTATACATATAAATTCACTAAAATAAATACTCTTTCTAAAGTTCATCCATAATCTCATCAACTTTTGTATTATTCTCTAGTGGATGCTCATTAACATCAACTATTGATGCATGTTTATTTTCATTTTCTTTTCGAGGGAACTAAGAAGCATAGTGACCAAATTTATGACAATCATAGCACTTGATCTTTGAAATATCCTTCTTCTCTTCTTGAACTAGAGTTGATCCTCCACCTGTATTTTTCTTCCCAAAATTTATTCTCCCTTTTCCTTTTTTTGCATGAGATACAAGAGCTCAATTTTCTTCATTTTAATGTATCTGCAAACTATTCTTGGACAATAATATGGCCTCCTCTTGTATACAATCATCCCACATCCTATCAAACTTGGGAATATCTTCTCATCCACAAATGCTATAAACGAAATACTCCCATGAAGAAGAAAGTCCATTAAGTAATGAGTTGTGCATCATTAATGGTGTCTCCAATATAATTAAGTTGATCTCTCAACTAGAAGAATCACATAAAATAAGTGGAAACTAAATCTTCTTTTGTCATCATGATACAACAGAGCTGATTTCTGAAGGACAATTTTCTACTATTATTCTTACTCTCGAACAATCCCACCAGGGCATCAAACATTTCTTTGGAATTATTCAACTTAGAAATATGTGGAATAAAATGATATTTCATGGAATATATCAAGATACTATTTACCTTTTCTTCATTATTCTTGCAATTGTCTTTCTCCTTAGCACCTTTAGGTTCTGAGACATATTCCTTTACATAAATTTGAATCACATTTTCATCTAAGATGAAGAGTATTATGGTCTTCCAGGATCTTAAATTTGTAGCATTATCCTATATATCTTCCACTTTGATACTTGTCACCATATTGACAAGAAATCATAAATTCGATTTAGAAACCATAGCACCAACAAAATATGTAAAAAATGAACTTTGACAAAACTGAAAACTGGCTCCACCAATAGATGCACCCTTCCAAGGAAAACTCTAGGACAAAAATTCAAGTCCAACAATGGGATAGAAAGGTCCATACTTGAAATCCCTAATTTCCAAGCTTTAAGCAAAAAGGCTAATCAATGGTTGTCTTTCAAAACTTCTTTGATATCATGTTGAATTTTCTTGTAGCAATAGAAACAAAATTTTCATATCTTGATAATTACTTCCTAATTATTTTCAAACATTAATTTCATCCCATTTTTATAATTGAATAATTATACACTGAAAATTTCAACTTCAAATTGTAGCAGAAATTAAGGATCATAGAAGGACAACCATGCACAATAGACACACGAATTTTAACTTGGGAAACCAGAACTTGGGAGAAAACCCAACAAATTTTCTAGAGAATAAATCAATCCAAAGTTACAAGTACATCACCATGAAGAGAAACTGTGGCACATAGAAAGGTGCACCCTTCTTCACCAGAAACCCTAGAGAAGATAGAGAACCTATAGGAGAGATAATAAACCCACAAATTACTCCTTGGACATTTTTTATGCCCTTATGAAAGCACACACAAGTGGAGAAGAGAAGAAGTGTGATGTTGATGATGAAATGAAATGGTCAAGCACTTTATTTATACATATCAAGTTACATTTATTTCACTTATGTGGGTCACTTGTCCTTTTTGGTTGTCGATATTCATTTTTATTTCAAGGACGACTTGTCTTCTAGCCTTCAATACTTCTTGGGACTTGTTCTATTCTATCTAGTACTTCTTCACTAGTTCCCTTGTCTTATACTTGGTTATTTATTCTTCACTAGAAAAATTTTCCATGATGTTATTCTTCTCCTGACATGCATTTATTGTCATGCATAGAGTTATAATGTTGAATATACCCAGTAACAAGCCCCAAACACTTCTTATAGCCATGAAAATTCAACATTATAATATACTTGTATATTCCATAAGGAGATGAAGACCTCTATCAATAAACAAGTCAAACACTCTAATATAGAATAAATCTCTATGTCATGGAGCTATCTCTCATGGAGTATGTAAATATGGTATCTTTGTTGGTTAAAGTCCACCATTTATTCTTATTCATTAAATATGGGACCACAAGTAGTTAGGGTTTTTTCTATTGAAAGTCTATTTAAAGATATAGGAGTCTATGGAGTTTTTTGTTGAGTATTGTTGCATTTGGATCTTGGCTCAAGTGAAAGGTTATTGCATTTTAAAAGTGAGTGAATATTGATCTATGTTTGATTATTATAATTTACAAGCATATATTTTGTATCATTTCATTTCAGTTGTCTTTATATTTAATATTATGCATTGTAATTTCTTGTTTTTTGAATTATAAATCTCTATATACTTGATTATACTCTAATTTTAAGAATTAAATAACACTACAATAGGTATCATAGAACTTTCTTGAGTCTTCATGCCTCTATAATTTAAGAAGTTTTTTTTTAGGCTAGAGACATGTTTTAATATGTTTAAATAACATAGAGATCTATCATTTAATGGGTAAAATTGTAGCCAAGGGACACTACATGTTGTAAATACAAGGCGTTTCACTTGGTTGGACACCCTTATAATCCCTGTTGGTTTCCCTTTAAGTAGTACCACATCACACAACATTTGTATACAAAATTTCACTTCCATGTACCGTTAGATATATTAGAAGTTCCTTAGCAAAATTGAAACAAAATTTACATAATTTGATAAACCATCTTGTTTCTATAGTATCACCAAGCACAATGCTCAATAATATTACTCTCTACTCTCTACTACCTAGCTAATTGAGTAACACAACTAAGGGCATGACTAATCCTCATTAATTAGTACCCTAAGGAACTGGGTTGAGTAATAGTATTGGATCCTACAAGTATATTAGAGAGATATTTCACTTGGAATTCCCTTTCCCTCGGGACCTTGGAAACCCTATCCTCTGTCACTAGATGGTGAAATTCCTACATTTATTCATCTGGAAGTAATTTGGTAATTATGTCAATGCAACAATTTTCAATAGGGAGTAGTATTCCCACTAGTATAATGTAATGCCCCCCAGGTATATGAAAGGGTCAGAGGGACATATAATTATCTCTATAAGCATAATTGTATAATTATCATAGAGGAATAGTTAAACAAATAATAAATTTCATTTTTCAATATTTAATTACGATAAAGTCCCTTTAATTACCAATAAATTAAAATAAATTCAATAATTATTCAAACATCTAATCCAAGGACGAGGAAGGATTACTAACACATTCTAGAAACATTACATATCCATTCAAAACCAATTCAGACATAAATTCCACCTCTAAAGGCCTTTTACTCTTAATAATGATTAACTAGTAATTAGTATTCCGATTACGATACTTAATGGCACTTAGCACACAATTGACAATACTTAATATAATTTCATTTGTTTATCACTTAACCACTTTTTGTCAATTCCAATGGCTAATAAACACCCAATAACATCTAAGTGAGGCCTAATTACCATTTCCCAATTAACTAAACATAGTAATTATGAAAATGGTTCCACAAGAACTAGTTAACTAGTTGTTCAATACTAACAACTAGTCTTGCACAAATTCGACATGCAACCATGCCAATGAACCAAAAAGTGAATGTACATCCATTATACACAAATTTAAGCATGAACATACAAAAAAATAAATTAATTTTTTTTCAGATCTTATCCGAGTACATAAACAAAAAATATTTCAAGTTCAATAAGTACAACTAGTTAATAAACACTACCAGCAATTCAATCAAACCAATCCTATCGAGTTCCAAGGAACATAGAGGTGAAGGTATATATTTGGAAAAAATAATTATAGAACACAAGTAAATTACTAAGGACAGTGTGAGAATTGATTCTCAAGTAGATCTAGGAGCTAGAACAATATTCACCATCAAAGTGTTTGACAAAATATGCAAGAGAACAACAAAGAGACTGAAATAACTGGAATAGCACATGTGAATGGTGCTAATATATACAATTATATTAAAAAAAACCTTTTAGGTATGTATGATACATATCTATAGTACATTGGAGACAATTCGTGAGCCCCTGGTGTCCATGTGAATTTATCCAAGTGTCAAACTAGGATTTGACCCCTAAACCCCCCTAGGTTGACCAATAGGCTTCCAGACCTAACCAAACTTCCATGAATCCATGTGTGAATAGGTAAGAAGAATTATTGGTTCATAAATAAGGGAAGGAAATCATGTGAGAGCGCATGCGTGAGAGGAGGAATCTCTAGGATGAAAATAAATGCCAAGGGGACCACAAAAAGGCACATTCACACACACTAGCGCCCCTAGTCAAAGATGGAAGTGGTTGCAATTAATACACATGATGAAATGTCAGCAGCTTCAAACTAGATCACTTCAACTTCATTTAATGAGCAAGAATTACCTATTTGACCAGTATTGATGACTATAACCTAAGTTAGACCATAGAACATAAGCACAAGGAAAATGATTTTGTCTCCTAGGTATATCATTAAGGTACTAAGGAATATTATTGCTCCAATACCCCCCCCCCACCTTAATCCTGACTTAGTACACCACATGATTTATGAAGTCCTTGGAAACTAAGCCACATGTCACCTTTTACCACAAAATTTTATTGACCATGTAACCGAGGTAAGGAGGAAAACCTCATGGGCCAAAAACTCCCCTCAAGAATGTATATGACATAGAAAAAAAAATCTGTATACACTCCAAACTAGATGAGTATGTCTGGAGGAATATTATTTTTGGGAAGAAGTGGAATGTTCTCAACCAACTCAAGAACAACTGCATGATGAATCCTCAGACCATGGAGAACAATTGAAATGCAATGATAGGAGAGAGAATGGTGCTCTTTAGAATTGAACATTGAACCAAACAATATTCCATACCCAAAAGAGACTTGAAGTGCTTGAGAATAGTGACCCCAAGTGATTCATAAGGATCTTGAAGCATTAACTTTTAAATAATGTTGTAATCATCTCTAAGAAGGTGCCCCATTGTGATGGAAAAGGATTCGCAACCTTCATATGAACTTGAAGGAAATCCACTAGTCATGGTGGAGGAATACATGGGAGAAAGAGTATGAAGCAATGAGATATCTTCACTTGACATCCAAACCTCTCCATATCTTGAACCAATAATATCATGTGAAGAAAACCTATCTTCTAGAGAAGGCTCGCTATGAACATCAACTAGCAATACATCTTCACCATTCGTAACAGAAGACATAGAGGAGAAGGACATAGAATGGATATATAACTCTTTAGCAGTAGTGATGGAAGTAACTCATATTCTATCTTCATGAAAAATAGCTTCTTGACAAGGAGATTAAGCCACGGAGGAAGAAACTTGAGTTCGATCATTTGCTGAATCTCTAGCTACTTCTTCTTCTTCATTTTGAACAACTTCTTGAGAAATGCATGAGGCTGAGATCATACGAGGGATAACACATAAGGAGGTTCCCATTTTATTTCTCTCCATATAGCTCACATATTCTTTCTGCATGCCAAGATCTTCATCTATATTTCTCCAAAGCTCGAATGGGTACTCAGCAGAATCAAGGAGATAGCACATGGTAGGAGGTATAGTGAGACACATAGTTCCATAGGCTCTATCATTGTCATTAAGCCAATCACACTTCTCTTGACAGGACTCTGTCTCTCTCAAAGCACCAATGGACACATCATAGAGACATTGCCTCTTGAGATATGCACACATATTTGGCTTCCATTCAGAATAGTTGAATGGAAAAAGGAGAGGAAGTGCTTGCGAATCCATGAAGTTGTTGTAAGAACCTGCAATGAAAAACACTCAGATAAACTAGAAATATGCCCTAAACAACAACTCAAAACCTCACTATATTTGTTTTCATGTCCAACTAGCTCTGATACCATGTGAGAATTTCTTCTCAAGTAGATCTAGGAGCTAGAATAGTATTCACCATCAAATTGTTTGACAAAATATGCAAGAGAAAAACAAAGAGACTGAAATAGCTGGAATAACACATGTGAATGGTGGATATATCTAACCATTATATTACAACACACCTTATAGGTATGCATGATACATATTTATAGTACATTGGAGAAAATTCGTGAGCCCTTGGTGGCCATGTGAATCCATCCAAGTGTCACACTAGGATTTGACCCCTAAACCCCTCTAGGTTGACCAATAGGATCCCAAATATAACCAAATTGTCATGAATCCATGTCTGAACATGTGTGAATAGGTAAGAAGCATGCCTGGTTCATAAATGAGGGAAGGCATGCATGGAGAGTGCATGGGTGAGTGGAGGAATCTCTGGGAGGAAAATAAATGCCAAGGAGACCAAAAAAAGGATCATTCACACACACTAGTGCCCCTAGTCAAATTTGGAAGTGTTTTTCAATTAATGCATAGTCTAAAATGTCAGGATGTTCAAACTAGAGTGCCTCAATTGCATTTAATGAGCTAGAATCACCTATTTGACTAGTATTGACCAGTATAACCTAAGTTAGACGATAGAACATAGACACAAGGAAAATGATTATGTCTCCTAGGTAGATCATTAAGGTAATAAGGAATATTATTTCTCCAACACACAAAGAATATGGATGTACATTCATCTTTTACCAAAAACAAAGATTCGAATCCAAAAACTATTTATCAATTTCACCACAATGTACCTAGTCTTCAATTTAACTTTACAAATGTAAAATAAAGAGAATTTATTACTATTGTATCTCATGTACAACATATAATGGGTCACGTATAGTCATATGGTTGTATCTTTCTTCCCATATACAATCCATTAAACAACTCACAAAACTAGTTAATTCTACTCATCCGAATTGACTCGCTAGAATAATTAAGTCCACATCTCATATAATCATTAAAATTCCATTAAAACTATAAATAAAATATTTTAACAGTCATAAAATAGGTATATATCATTTAAACATTTTTCCAAACACTTCATATGCAAAGTCCCAAATATACTCAAAGCAATTCTATTGAAGGAGCTAGAAATCAGAAATTGATCTAGAATTTCGGTAGACATTTCCCCAACACTACAAATAATATTTATCCTCACATTCTCACACACATTTAAATATTATTTATAATAAATAATAATATAAATAACACTCAAGAATTTTTAAAAACTGTTCATGTTCCAAGTATCCAAACTATGCCAAACAGTCTGATCAAAGAACTAGTTTTCGAATAAAAGGTAGAAGCATCAAAGAGAAGCATCTTAAGACATGAAAAAGTTAATGTATCACTAAAATACAAATTATATAATGAACATTGTAAGAATTATAATATCTATATAAGAGGTACCAAATAATTATTTCCTCAAACAAATTGCACACAAAATCCCAAAAACTAGTTTCAAATTCCTTCATAAAATCTACTTTCATAAATAGATTGAATTCTATGAGAAATTTATTCCACAAATAACTCATACGTTTCATCAAAAATTTCATGTTCATCCATAAATAAATGATATAATATCCAAGTAAATTAAATAATCATGAGATAACTCACTTATCTTATCAATGTGCAAATGCATCATTTAGACCGCGTTCCAACTAGCCTTTGGCACTGCCAAGCTAGATATCACTATGATAGGACACCCATGAACTAAGGCCACATATACACAATAGAGGTGCACTAAATAATATATAAAGTATAATTTTGAGAATCTAAAACTCTATTCCTCACCATATACTTCCTCTTCCACCCCACTACTAGGTGCAATGGTAATCCAGACCCCTTAGGACATCAGGATATCGCCTAGCAGTGGACATAGAGGAACTACCAAAAAAAATATACAATATCATAGTGCTTCAAGAACAAAGTTCATTCACAAAGCATAGCATTCATGGTTTCCCAAGGTCACAATATTATCAAGCTCTCACCATCGAATGTATGAACAACCATAACCAACAACCATCCAAAAGAACCATGAAGAAAAACCCCTAAACCAAGGAGATCAAACATGGATTTATAGACCAAATAAGGTAATCCTAACTGAATGGGGCCAAAACAAACCAAATCAATCCAACTTGATTCAATACAAGGGGGTTAATTCAACCACAAGAGGTTAACTTTAACCCAAACCAAGCATTTCAAATATAAAGGAGAGTGACTCCAAGCCACTCCACCCAACTCAAATTCATGTGCGGACACACCATCCATGAAGAGGAATCACACTTAGTGAGGTGAGGTGTCACACAAGACAAGGAATATTCTAAAAATAACAAAGGGGGGTTACACAATAATTTACACTAGAGTTTCACAATGATTAACAAAAGTATTTACACAACTTTTGAGGTGTTAAGGATAAAAATATCCAGTGAGGGAACACTTGTGTAAATGGTAATAACAAAACCAAGTGTAACTTCCACAAAGGAGTTACAAAACCACAAAAGGGGATTAATAAACAAGCGGCACCCACTCAAACACCAATGAAGCCCACTAAATCATGAATTAGTCTCAATAATACCAGCAAAGGCTAAAACAATCAAAATTTGGTCCATTGTACAATGTTTGGGTGATCATAAACTAATAAAGCTACCAAGGCATAAATATGGACCAAAATCAACCAAACAAGTTCTAAAGTGAGACGAATGTCCCCACCCCGCCTCACATTGTGGATATAGGCCTTTGGTACTCTTTTAGTGGTCCCCGATGTGCCAATTATTTTCATTAATTAATTATTTACAAAATAACAATAATGTCTCTAGGTCCTTAAATACCCTTGTTTTGGAACCTTGCCACAATAATAAAAATTTACAAATTACATATTCCTAGGGATTAACACACCCGGTATTACATCCCCTCCCCCTTAAACCATGAATCATCCTCGATGCATAGTACATACATTCTTTGTTGATGTATTTGTAACTTCAGAATGTATTCGCTTATATATATTATGTATTGTATTTTTTTGTACCCCGATGTTCCTATCGAGAGAATCATTAATGTAATCAATTCATGTAAAGTCCTAGAGGTTAACCCTCCTTTGTTGATCGGAGGGAACAATCCCCATAGTTGAGGGTCATTAGGGTTAGTAGACTGTCCTAGTGAATTCGGCCTTGGTAAGTAATTGTCAAGTCGAAAACTAGTAATTGAGCCTCTCTATTTGAAACATACACTCACTCAACTGTAGCACATGAGTGAGAGAAGAGAAGCTCGCACAATTGAGAGAGAGAACAACTGTCAGAGACCATATTTCTATTTTACTTTTTCCATTGGGTTTTACTTTTGCCATTGGTGCTCATTCTATCTCTTAAGAAGATGTAGGGTTTTCTCTTTTATGATTTCCCCAGGGAAAACTCTTTGTGTCTCTTGTCTCTTGTGATTATCGCTGTGCATGTTATTCTCTTAGATAAGATCCTAGATCATATTGATTAAATGATACAAATCTAACATGATATCAGAGCTAACCTGAGAACAAGACACTATGCAGCTACAGAAGCTAGGTCTTCTTACTTTTTGGGTCTCTCTCCACAGATTATCAAGAAAAGGAGGCTAGGATAACTATCCATTGAAGGGCACATATTTCTGTCGAAGCAGAATTTGATTCCAGTCATTTTCAGTTTTTGACCTGTCACTGTTGCAGGAAATTAGGGATTTTCACAGAAGAGGAATTTTTGAGTGAGCCCAGCATAGGATTTATCTCCTCCTAAAAATCAAAATTTAGAGACCAAGATCGAAATTTTTGGTTGGGTAAAGCTCCAGGAAAGTCAAACCATAATTTGACCTCGGGCCTGAAAAACTCTAAAATACTAAAACTGGTATTTTTTTCTACATTCCCTATATGTCAATATTGGAGAAGGATCATGAGGAAAAACATTTACAGGCTAACAATAAATTCCATATGTACCCTATGTAAAGGTTTCAGCCTCATATTCACTATATTCTGGGAGATATGATTCTTCCAAATCAGGGTTCCAGCGTATCCCAGGATTCATCCCTAAACAAGACACCTTGGGAGAATTGATATATATTAAGATACGAAGGTCCAAATGAAATTTCAGAAGATTTTACAAATAGGGCATGGAATTTAGTTTCTGTGGTAAATGTTTCACACCCCAAAGATGAAATAGTGACGCGTGGAAGTCTATACAAGTTCTCTATTCTAAACAGTCCTAAAATAAGTCACCGTGGGAAAAATATCATAATTCCCAATTGGTGAAACCAATTCTACTCAAACATGTGGTGTTGGAAAGAGAACAGATGATTCTACCTTAGTAAACAATTGCAGACACAAAGGAGCTGTGATTTAGGATATATTGTAGAAACAATATCAGGTAATTATGTAGAAGAAATTGAAGAAAACTAGGGCATCAAATATTTTGTAGTTCTGATCACAGTTTTGGGAAAATGATTATGCTGCTCAGCTCGACTTTAGGAGGCACATATTTCTATGAAATAATATCTAAAAGATTCCAATTTTTGAAAATTAGGGTCTCTCTGAAAAACCCTAGATAAATGAGATCTGGAACTAGGACGAACACCTCAAATTGGTAAGATCTAATCTTTTGTTATTTACATTTGAGGTTCTCATTTCAAAATGACCTATCACACCAGCTTTATGACAATCTTGGTGAAGCTAACAACTTCCAAGTGAAAGGGATGGCTCTGTAGAACTTCCTTTGACGAGTAGAATTGAGAGATAGAACCATTTCCTCGAAATAGCAGGAGCAGTGATGATGATGATGATCCAGTATGATGATGATCCATCTTTGATGATGATCGTGTGATAAAGACTTGTTCTGATGAACTGTGTCAAGAGAATACCTTCCTAGTTAAGAGGGAGTGTTGATGTAATTGTAACTTCAGAATGTATTCACTTGTATATCTTATGTATTGTATTTTTTTGTTCCTTTATGTTCCTATCGGGAGAATCATTAATGTAAGAAAGTCATGTAAAGTCATAGAGGTTAACCCTCTTTTGTTTATCTAGGGGAAAATTACCCACAATTGAGGGGCACTAGTGTTATTAGACTCTCCTAGTGGAGTCAGCCCTAGTAAGTAATTGTCAAGTCAAAAACTAGTATAAATAGAGAGTGAGAATCTCTATGTGAAACATACACTAACTCAACGCTAGCGCATGAGTGAGAGAAGATAAGCTTGCAAAAGTGAGAGAGAGAAATGCTATTGAATATCATATTTCTGTCTTTGGGTTTTAATTTTGCCATTGGTTCTCATTCTATCTCTTAGGAAGTTGCAGGGTTTTTCCCTTTATGGTTTCCCCGGGGAAAATTATTTGTGTCTCTTGTCTCTTGCGATTATTGTTGTGCATGTTATTCTCTCAGATAAGATCCTAGATCATATTGATTAAATGATAAAAATATAACATTCTTTTACAACTTTTAAAAGGATCACTACCTTCGGTTTTCACTTAGTCTTTCTTGTAACTCCTCTTCAAAGAAACAACAATACTTCCCATTACTACTTTCCTATCTATCTCCACTTCCTATGGGATGTGACTCCCTTCACCTAACTCATTCCTCAAGATATACATTTCTTGGCTTTGTGTGTGAGAACCAAGACTAGCAACAGAGGACAATCTTTAATCTCAATTATAGGGTCTTGAAATATCAACAAATATACATTCACCTAAAAGTCATATTTCAATCAACCATATGATTAACATCAAGTATAAAAATATACGATACATGCTAAAAGAGTATTATTTAAAAACTAAACCATGAACATAAAGATAACATAAATTAGTCACTGTGGCACATATACATAATACAACAACATGAATAACACATGAGAGAATACTTATGTCAAATTTGGGAAACTAGCTTCAATGGGACAATGTTCCTCCCACAAGAAGAGCACAATCAATTTAACGACTCTTAGAACTACCTCTTCTAAGAACCACAATGCTTCCCACTACTGATTTCTTGTTTGTCTCCACTTCCTATAGGGTCACCATCCCATTTTTGGGCTTCCTGTACGATAACCTGGACTAGTAGAGTGATATGACAAAAGAAAATGGGTGACAATCCACCAGACTACCTCTCTGAAAATAGATACTAGACTAGTCTCTAAGGGAATCTAGGAAATCAGTCCCAATAGATAAACCATATTCTTCAACAAAGATACTCAAAATAGAGATATTTCTTCAACAAGGATGTTTTTTCACATTCCCAATAGACACATGGTTAGCAACAAACATATATATTTTTCAATAAGATTCATAAAATACATCTTTCAAGAAAATAAATTTGTAATTAATTACATGAAATACTTTAGTATATGTAAGGTACTCAAAATATAGATACTTATTTAACAAAATACTTGAAATTCATTTACCTAAATCTCATTCTAATGAATTTCAATCATATGAAATGCATATAAGATACATGAAATTCATTTATATTAGTCATTCACATGAGATGCATTACCAAGATTCATTTGCATGATTTATCAATCAAATAATTTTCCTACAAGTATGCCTAAAGTGTCACCAAGATATTTTTCAAAAAATATGCATGAGCTATCACTATGATATTTTACAAAGATGCATTTCAACAAGGCTATTTGATATAATACAAGGATTCCCTAGCAAGATACTTTCAACAAAGATCATAAGGATCTATTTTCTTTCAACAATGTCCCTGAATAGTTTCCTAACAAAGATACTAGTACCACATTCTACACAATTAGCAT
The DNA here is from genome assembly GCA_001517045.1 of Pseudotsuga menziesii. Lineage (NCBI taxonomy): Eukaryota > Viridiplantae > Streptophyta > Pinopsida > Pinales > Pinaceae > Pseudotsuga > Pseudotsuga menziesii. Next base: position 456,830 of record LPNX011156527.1, read on the forward strand.
TGAATATATAAGGATACATGAATTTCATCTTCAATAATGGTACTTGTATCATACTTAATCAGTTACATGGTTAGCACCTACTTTTCAACAGAGATATATGAAATACTGACAAGTTATTACCAGGATACCATTTAATAATGACACAAGATACTCTTTTGATGAAGACCAGAAGGATAAATATTTTCAAATATGACCTAAATACTTTTTCATTTTAATGAAACAAATAAAGTGAAATTATATGCAACAGTTCTAAGAACCAAATATGTCCATAACAACATATTAATTTTAATCTCAACACAAAGCATAAGTATTCTTTATATATCATTCAAAAATCCATTACACATCAACTAATATCAATCATATAGGAACCCTAATGCATACATCATCCATATAGACATTGATCATCAATTCATAATATCTCAACCATATATCAATCATATATCGATCATGTAATATCAAACAAAAACAACCATACATGCAGAACTAACCATACAAGCATCAATCATAGTACAACAATTAAAATACACCAACTAACATACATCAATCGATATAGACCAATCGAAATATATCAAACATAATACACAATCATAATACATCAACCATGATTCATCAAACATAATATAATGATCATAATACATTAATCAAAATACATCATCCAAAATACATGAACCAAAATGCATCAATCATATACGCAACAACCATAACAAGCAAGGAGAACCAATAATAGCCTTACATATAGTGATGAAAATGTCATACAAGTATCAACCATCAATCAACCAATGCCCATCAGTAACATCCAAGCAACCAATAATATCAAACAACATACATAAACTATAGAAATCATATCGACTAGTTGCTATTTATCATAACATTATGTAGAACTATTAGCACAAGAGGATATATATAATAATACATTACATTACTAATTATTTATACGTATCACACTACTTATCAATCAAAGTAAATACATAGTCACCTCAAACAACCAAACTTCCTACCACCAAAATCTTCTAATATTCTACAATAAAATAATTACTAGCTATACAACACACTATGATACACTTATACCATATACCATACTTACTATTACTATGTATTATTTATATACATATGTCTGTTTTACTTACATACATAGTATAATTCTTCAATCATATATCAAATTATTATTAATCATATACACAACATATTAGTCATATAACCTATATATTCTATTTTTAATATAATTATATAATTATTATGTTATACCATAATATCCATACAATTATAGCACTAATTGCATAACCCAATACTATCATATTATATACGTATTATAATATATATACTAACATAACACTTTTGATCACACTATACTTCCTAATATTTCCAAACTCCAAAGTACTTCCAAGCACTTTCAAATATCCTCAAACACTTCCAAATACCTCCAAATACCTCTAGAAACCTCCAAACACTCGAACACTTCCAAACACCTCCAAATTTTATACTTACATCATTACATATGTTCACCTCTATACATACAGTTTATTCACAATATTACATACACGTAATACTAATAATTTTTACATATAATAAAATACATATTACAATATATACAAATATACAATCATTCATATATATAATAATGCACCTATTCTTATATATACTTTTAAGAACTATACATATCACACATATCATATTATACATATTTATGTCGATGTCATATATATAATATTATCTTACAATACTATACTACCTACTTACACACATAAAATAGAATAAATAAAATTAAGAGGATATGAGGAATTAAATACAAGTGGCTGATTTCCTCAAAAATTAGACAAGGAGTTACATCTCCATGTAACCACCACCATCCAAGTGGCATGAATAAGACTATAAAAGAATACCATCCATAGAAAATACAAAATCCATATAGGGTATAAATTCCACTTAATAAATCATATTAATTTTTAATAATAATAGAATTATATCATCCTAATAACTTAGCATTAAATTAGTGCATTCTATTATAATGTCAATTATTTACTTATCAATTAATGATCAAATGTACCAATGAATAAGTCATGCTACAAGAATCATTTCAAGATTAACAATTAAATGAGTAGTAAAAGAGGCAATGCACAAGCATCAACTAATCAAGTCACAGTCAATTATTAGATATGCACCACATAGTACTTACAAATCAATTTATTGAACAACAAATATGCAATATTCATTAATTATAAGGTATACAAAGAACTAATCTATGAAGAGAGGTTTATTATTATTATATTAACATAAGGGAGGTTAAATTCATCTTACTAAGCACATTTGTAAACTCCAAATGCACATATACCGAAGATAATAACTTTGTACAAGGACAAACAACCGCATTGTTGGAACCTAAGGTAAGATACCACCTATAATGTCCCTCGGGGCTATCAAAGGTTTTGAGGGAGATATTATTAGATCTGTAAGGTGAATTAGATAAGTTTAGCACAACGGGTTGGTTAAAATAATATTAAATTTCATTTTTCAAGATTTAATCACAAGAAAGCCCCTTTAATTACTAATATATTCAACTACTATTCCAACATATGATCCAAGGGATATGAATGATTGATAACACTTTCTGGAAACATAACATATCCATTCCAATCCAATTTAGACATAAATTCCACATATAAAGGAGATTTACTCTTAATCACGATTAACTATTAATTAGTGTTCTGATTATGATACATAATGACACTTAGCGCGCAATTGATGGTACTCAATATAATTTCATTTATTTATCACTCAAAGACTGTTTATAACGTACAATGGATAATCAACACCTAATAACATGTAAACCGAGTCTAATTACGATTTTCCAATTAATTAAACATGATAATTATGAAAATGTCTCCGCAAGAACTAGTTAACTGGTTGTTCAATACTAATAACTAGTCTTGCACAAATTCGACATGAAACCATGCCAATGAACAAAAAAATAAACCTATAGCCATTATTCAAATATTTAAGTATGCACGTATATCAAAATCAATTACCTTAGCATATCTGATCCGAGTACATAAGCGAAGAATATTTAAAGTTCAACTAATACAACTAGTTAATAAACACTGCTAGGAATTCAATCAACCCAATCGTACAGAGTTCTAACGCACATAGAGGTGAAGGTAAAGATATGTACAATAGAATTATAGAACATGATTAAATTACCAACAATACAGCATATGTGTGTACATTCATCTTTTACCAAAAAACATAGATTCTAATCCAAAAACGCTTTACCAATTTCAATGCAATGTAACTAGTTTCCAATTTAACTTTCCAAATGAAAAATAAAGAGAAATAATTGACTATTGTATCTCATGGAAATAATACTATGGGTTTCTTATATTCATATGGATGTATCTTTATGCCCATATACATTTCATTAAACAGTTCTCATAAAACTAGTTAATTCTACTCATCTAAATTGACTAGTAATTTTAAGAATCGCTAGAATAATTAAATTCAAAGCTCATAGATTTATTCAAATTCCATTCCAAATATAAATAAATTTTTTTATCATTCATAACATAGGGATATATCATTTAAACATTTTTCCAAACACTTTATATGCAAAGTCACAAAAATACTCAAAACAATTCTAATGAAAGAGCTAGAAATTGGAAATTGATCTAGAATTTTGGTAGACATTTCCCAAACACTACCAATAATATTTATCCTCAAATTATAACACACATTTAAATATTATTTATAAAAAATAAGAATAGAAATAACACTCAGGAATTTTAACAACCACTTCATGTGCCAAGTCTCCAAACTATGCCAAATAGTCCTATCAAAGAACTAGTTTTTGAATAAAAGGTAGAAGCATCAAAGTGTCTTAAACCATTCTGAGGTTATTGTACCATAAAAATACACATTATATAATGAATAGGGGAATACATATAATCTCTATAGTATAGGTACCAATTAACTAATTCCTAAAACAAATTGTGCACAAAATCCCAAAAACTAGTTTTCGATTCCTTCATAAAATTTACTTGCATAAATAGATTGAATTATGTGAGAAATTTATTCCAAAAATAAATCATACATTTCATCAAAAAATTCATGTGTATCCATGAATAAATCATATCAGATCCAAGTAAATTAAATTAGCATGAGATAAATCACTTATCTTATCAATGTGCAACTGGCATCATCCAGACCACATTCCACACAACCTTCAGAACTACCAAGCCATATCTCACTTAGACAGGACACCTCCAAGATGAGGCCATAGAAACACAACAAAGGTGTACTCATGAATAGATTAAGTATCAGTTTGAAAACCCAAAAATCTATTCCTCGCCACATACTTCCTCTTCAAACCCCACTACCTTGTGCAATGGTAATCCAGACCCCCTAGGCCATCATGATACCAGCATTCACCATCAGGATTTATGTGTAGGTCCAATATAGAGCCAAGTAGTGGACATAGAGGAACTACACTAGAGTTTTACAGGCTTACCGCAAACACCATACAATATGACAATGCTTTAAGCACAAATTTCATTCACATAGAAGAGCATTCATGGTTTCCCAAGCTCTCACCATAAAAGGTATGGACAACCATCCAAAAGAACCATGAAAAAAAACCCCAAAGCAAGGAGATAAAACATGAATTTATAGACCAGAGAAGGTAATTCTAAGTCAATGGGGTCAAAATAAGCCAAGGTAAGCAACCTTGACTCAATCCAAGGGGGATAATGTAACCACAAGAGATTAACCCTAATCCAACCTAAGAAATTCAAATTTCAAGGAGAGAGACTCCAAGACCCAACTCAAATTCATGCATAGACACCTCATCCATGAAGATGAATCAAAATTAGTGAGATTGGGTGTCACACAAGTAAAGGAATCTTCCCAAAATAGAAAAGGGGGGTTATAGTTCATGATTTACACAAGAGTTACACAAGGATTAACATAAGTATTTACATAAGGAGTTAAATATGTATTTACACAACTTTTGAGGTGTTAAGGCTAAAAATATCCAATGAGGGAACACTAGTTGTGCAAATGGGAGTTACAAAACCAAGTATAACCTCCACAACTGAGTTGCAAAACCACCAAATGGGATTAATTGTTTGAATTATTAAAACATTGATCTACAGGAAATGAGTACAATTAAAATGTATAATTGTGCAGTTGAATGGACTGAAAAATGTACACTAAACAACACAAATTTCATAGAAAAATGATAAGAGTTAATCAATAAATTAAAACATTAATCTTCATTAATTGCAGCAGTATACAACATTGTTACAATAAGGAGAATTCTAATCATGTGGATAAGATTCAAATATACCAACTCAATCCCGACTGACTGGCTAACTAGAAGTGTCTAAATCACTTTCAGAGACCACTAGTCTAAGTCCACATGTATAGTTCACTCTATCAATCAGTTAAACTAGTTAAACTGATGAGGTAGGTGAGAAATGATGCTTAAGCCCATGCATCCTTGCAAGACTGGTGCTAACTAAAATGAAATACATCTAACTGAATGTAACTGGATAATAACTTACCATAATACCTACCAACTTTAACCAACTTATGCAGAATGTTAGTGGCACTCATAGTGTCTCCTAAAGTGTAGGGATTAGAACTGGTGTCACCAAACGGCACACTGGTGGCACCAAAATATAGTGAATGACTCCTAATTTAGTAAAATGATCTAATTGACTATATATAGACAAGGGAGGATTACATAATCCTAACACCCCCCCTTAATCCTAACTTGGACAACTTGATCCCTTGCAACAAGGCCAAAATTCACCTACTACAATATAAAAGAAGCAAAACTGCTTAATAAACCAATCGAAAATGTGGAAAACCTCATGGGAAACCCCCCCCTAAAAAAATAAGCAGGAACAAGAACTATGAATCAAGAATTTACATCTAAAAGAGATATGAGAAAGACAAATCTATCATTTCTATGAAGTACTTGGTGAATATGCATGCAATCTGATCCTCTCTAGTAAATTAATGTAGTGTGATAGTTTTGTCATGCACTGGTTCCCGAATATAATGCATGTGAACCTCAATGTGCTTCATCCTCTCCTTCTAAACAAGGTGAGTGGATATCTTCATGGTACTTTGGATTCACAATAGATGTCCACTAAAGGTGAAGCACGGATATCAAAATCTATCAGGATTCCATGTAGCCAAACTACCTGAATATCATCATTTACAACCCCCCATAATCTGATTCTACTGAAGAGAGTGCAAGATCTACTTTCTTTTCACTAGACCAACAAATTGACCCAGATCCCAACATAAACACAAATCTTGAAGTGTAGTTTCTATCATTCTCATCTCCATCCCATCCTGAATCTGTGAATCCTATGAGATCAAGCTATGCACCAAGTACATAATGGATCCCATAATCTATAGTACCCTCCACATACTGGAATATATGCTTTGTTGCATTCCAATGCAGCTCATGTTGCTCATGCATGTACCTGGAAGAAACACTCACAGCATAGGATATGTCTGGTCTCGAATGTGTGAGATATAGAAGGATCCCAATGAGCTATCTAAAAAGAGTGTTGTCTACCAATGGTGTAGAGGCGCTTTTCTCTATCCTGATGCCAGAGACGAAAGGAAAAGGGGTTTCCTTGAAGTATTCCATGTGTAATCTTTTGAGTATGTCTAATATGGTGAGATCATGATTCCCGAATGATTTTGACTTACTTCGAGACCAATGAACTGTCTTAACAGTCCAATATCAGTCATAGTGAATGCTTTGTTCAGAGCTGACTTTATGATTCTCAATCCAGTAGCAGAGCTTCCAGTAATGAACAATTCATCCACATACAACATAATGGATAGCAAGGATCCCTCTTTCTTCTACATGTAAACATTCCAATCTGATTTGCATCTTTCAAATCCTTGCGATTTGAGGAAGACATCCATTTTGGAATACCATGCCCTGGGGGCTTGTTTGATCCCATAGAGTGATTTCCTCAGTTTTCAAACTCAGGAAGGATCCTCAATGTACCCCTTAGGTTGTTTCATGTAAATCTCTTCCTTCAAGTCACCAAGGAGGAAGGAGCGTTTCACATCCATGTGATATAACACCCATCTATTTGAAGCTGCAACTTCCAAGACAAATCCAATGGAGTCCATTATTGCTGCTCGAGTGAATGTCTCATTATAGTCCAATCCTTGAACCTGTGAGTACCCTTTGGTCACCAACCAAGCCTTTTACTTGGTTGTTTTTCCACAAGAGGTTATGTTGGTCTTGTTGACCCATTTTCACTGAACTAGTTTCCTCCTTGGAGGTAAGAAGACGAGTTCCCAAGTTTTATTGTCATGTAGCAAATCAAATTCCTCATCCATGGCTTCCTTCCATCTTGTATCATGGAAATATTCCTTGAATGTTTGAGAATATAACACCAACATCATGAAGCACCTATTAGGTAGAAGTGGATCTGTGTGGGATAGTGCAACATACTCTTTCTTATACTAGGACCTTGTTCTTCCCTTATCATCTAGATCCCCAACAACATCCCCATCTTCTTTGATGAGCTTCTGAGCCCATTTAGGATGTTGCGATGAAGTGGATGTTGGATATAGATCTAGATCCCTTTGAGTTGTAAACTTAATATGAAAAACATGACGATCTTCCTCTTCTTCTAAATCTAAATCTGAAATGTAAGACAATAAATTTGTATCTGCAATAGGAAGTAAAGGAGTTTTAATACCTCCATCTAGTTCGAATGGAAGTTGTGGTTGTACTTCATCTCAGTATGGCATGAAATGTGAGAATGCATATGCCTTGGAGGCATGATCTACAATAAATTTCACTATAATATTCCCAGTTGAGATATCTGTTATCTCTATCGAGTCAGGGCCAAATACCACTTGCTTTGGTTAGCCAGTGTGAGTCATCTGGTATACAGATAACAAATTTTTTCTACAAGAGAGGGATCATAGAGTACATTTATGAACTTTGAATGTTGGATTTTAATAGAACCTCTTCCTACTGCTGGGATCTAAGAGTCATCATCCATATGAATAGTAGGACCTCTTGTGAGATTAAGAGTGGTGAAGTAATCCTCGGAGGAAACCATGTGGTTGGATGCTCTCGAATCTATAAAGTAAGATTTCGATCGAGTGAGGCCTACATTCAATGCATGGCATCTCTCATGATATCCTATCGGTTTTTTAGCATTAAACTTATTTACTCTTTGTGGAAGAGAAATATGGTTATGTTAAAGGAGAGTTGTCAAGTTGTTGAGTTTCTTCTTCATGCACTGACTTTCAGGGTGAAAGCCTCTCATACAATATGGACATCAAATCTTTTCGAATCTCTTGTTTTTCTTATATCTTGAGGTTCCTTTGTAAGATATCTGATTCTCTTTTTGCTTCGAATCAGATAATTTTGGGCTCCTTCCCCTTGTGCTTCCCTTTGGCTTGTGAATTGGCAGAGTTTGACATCATAAGAGCATGATTCCTGGAAGTTTGAAGGACTTCCATTCGAACTAACTTATCCTGCTCCTGTATTAAGGACTCAACAAACATGTCTAGAGAAGTCATCTTCCAATTGGGGATGGAAGCTCTTCCAGAATGGAAGGTAGAGATGAAGATAGAGTACTCAGAACCAAGTTTAATGAGCACCGAGAGAACAAGATCGTCATCTTTCATCTCTATTCTGCATTGTTTACACTACAGTGCTAGAGACTTGAATTTTGTGAAAAAATGTTGTATAGTTTCAAAAATGCTGGGCTGAAATGCAATGAGATCATTCTCCAGTATGTGCCCTTGAAGCTCATATTGTTTTCCAAACATAATTCAATATTTTCCTCATATTATTTCATAGTCTTCAATCCATCAAGGTGAAAGAAAATATCCCAGGAGATGTGAGTGCATAGGAATCTAAAGGCTTCATCCAACCGATTCAAGAACTTTTTTTTCTCAGTAGGGTAATGAGGCATTGTCTCTTATCCCATAGTCATCCTAAACAGACCCATCTTGCTTAAGGAGACCTGCATATATTCCCTCTAATCAACATATTTGAAGGGTGTAAGGATATGGGGTACAAGAGATGTAGAATCATCAATTTTCCTCCTAAACAGACATTTCTTCAATCAAGCTACGTAGTACATGCAAGTAACACTGCAAAAACACAATCAATTCACAATCAGGTTAGTTTCAATACTTCCACCTTGACATGTACACTTTCTCAGGGTCCATCACACCTGTAGAGACTTCTCTGGATGAATCCAGAGTCAGCAAGGCATAAATTGTAGGAATTATATGGAAACCCAACTGCTTCTGGTGTACAATCGAGGTTGGACAGACTTGCATCTAGCCTAAAAAAGGATCTGATACCATGTTTGAATTATTGAACCATTGATATACAAGAAATGAGTGCAATTGAAAGGTATAATTTTTCATTTGAATGGAATGAAAAATGTACATTGAACAATACAAATTTTAGAGAAAACTGATAATAAGTGATCATTAAATTACAACATTAATCTTCATTAATTCCAACAATATACAACAGTGTTACAATAAGGATAATTTGAATCGTGTTCATAACTAGAAGTGTCTAAATCACTATCAGAGACCACTAGTATAACTCCACATTTCTAATTTAGTCTATCAATCAGTTAAACTAGTTAAACTGATGAGGTAGGTGAGAAATGGTGCTTACTCCCATGCTTCCATGCAAGGCTGGCACAACTCAACTAAAATACATCTAATTGAATGTAACTAGAGCATAAATTAGCATAACCACCTACCAAGTACAACGAACTAATGGTGGTTATCAGTGGCACTCGAAGTGGATCCTAAAGTGTAGGGATTTGCATCGGTGGCACTAAATAGCACACTGGTGGCACCAATGGAACTAGTGCAACCAATATCATGGTGGCACCAAACTCTAGCAAATGACTCCAAAGTTAGGAAAATTATCTAATAGACTATATATGGATAAGGGAGGATTATACAATCCTAACATTAATCAAGAAGTGACACCCACCCAAACACCAAGGACGCCCACCAAATCATGAATTAGGCTCAATAATAGCAACATAGGCTAAAATAATCAAAATTTGTGTCTGTTGTACAATGTGTGGGTGATCATCAACTAATAAATACACCAAGGAATAAATATGGACCAAGATCAACTAAACATGTTCTAAAGTGCTAGGAATGTCGCCATTCCCCTCACATCGTAGATCTCGGCCTCCCATACTCTTTTAGTGGTCCTCGATGTGCCAATTGTTTTCATTAATTAATTATTTACAAAATAATAATAATGTCCCTAGTCCTTAAAGACCCTTGTTCCGACACCCTATGCCACAATAATAAGAAGTTACAAATTACATATGTTCTGGGTTTAACACATGAGTTATTGCATGTAAAAACAAAACAAAAAATAGATAAAAATATATAATAAAAAATATGGAGTTGACCAAAACCATTGTGGGAGACCTATATTTAAGGTGTCATTATGTTGTGTTGATCCTATTGGTATACTTATACAAAAACCCTTTTTGTGTGGACCTAAAAGTACAAGATTTGAGGGTACATATCAAAATAGTTACTTTTAGCCACTAGTTGTTTTGAGATAAATTGGTGTTAATACTTTCTTTATCATAAGTGGTTCCATGGTCCACACTTACACTTACATATTGATATCAAATATCACTATATCAGGGATATGGTGTAGAGAGGAGTAGTGAAGCTCCAGTTTATTGCGACGGATGAGCAGATAGCTGATGTGTTGACCAAGCCATTATCCAGAGTGAAGTTTGAGTACTTAAGGGAGAATATTGGTGTTATCCAGATCGAGGTTCCTTCCAAGAGGAAGTGATGAGTCCATGTTCCTTTATGAGATGGTGGTAGGATTGGTTCCTCCCATGGTCACATGTAAGTGTTGTGCCTTTCTGACATGGTGGAAGGATTGATTCCTCCCATAGTCAGATGTAAGTGTTGCACCTTTCTGACATGGTGGCAGGATTGGTTCCTCCCATGGTCAGATGTAAGTGTTGTGCCATTCTAACATGGTGGAAGGATTGGTTCCTCCCATGGTTATATGTAAGTGCATATCCTTTCCCCGGATGGTATTAGGTGTTTCCTACCATACCGATGAATGTAAGTGCATATCCTTTCCTCGGATGGTAGTAGGTGTGTCCTATCATGTTGATGGATGTAAGTGCAGAGCCTTTTCGTAGATGGTATTAGTTGTGTCCTACCATGCCAATGGATATAAGTGATGGGGCCTTTCCTTGGATGGTAGTAGTTGTGTCCTACCATGCCAGTGGATGTAAGTGCTAAGCCTTTCCCTGGATGGTAGTAGGTGTGTCCTACCATGTCAGTGGATGTAAGTGATGGGGCCTTTCCTTGGATGGCAGTAGGCATGTCCTACCATGTGAGTATATGTAAGTGTTGTAGCCATTCCTAGATGGTATTAGGTGTGTCCTATCATGCTGGTGTATGTAAGTGTTGGAACCTTTCTCGGATGGTAGTAGGTGTGTCCTACCATGCAAGTGGATATAAGTGCTGGAGCCTTTCTTGGATAGTAGTAGGTGTGTCCTACCATGCCGATGATATAAGCACTGAGGAAGAAGGCCTACATGGAGGCTAGGCCTACAACTGGCATGGAAAAGGGATGGCTCTGTAGAACTTCCTATGACAAGTAGAATTCAGAGATAGCACCATTTGCTAGAGATAGCGGGAGCAGTGATGATGGTGATGATCAAGTATGATAATGATCCAGTGATGATGATGATCTAGCTTTGATGATGATCCTGTGATAAATACTTGTTCTGATGAGCCATGTCAAGAGAATACCTTCCTAGTTAAGAGGGAGTGTTGATGTAATTGTAACTTCGGAATGTATTCACTTGTATATCTTATGTATTGTATTTTTTTGTACCTCGATGTTCCTATAGGGAGAATCATTATTGTAATCAAGTCATGTAAAGTCATAGAGGTTAACCCTCCTTTGTTGATCTGGGGGAAAAGTCCCCATAATTGAGGGGCACTAGGGTTATTATACTCTCCTAGTGAAGTCGGCCTTGGTAAGTAATTGTCAAGTTGAAAACTAGTATAAATATAGAGTGTGCCTCTCTATTTGAAACATACATTAACTCAACTCTAGCGCATGAGTGAGGGAAGAGAAGCTCATAAAAGTGAGATATAATACAAGGATACCCTAGTAAGATACTTTCAACAAAGATCATAAGGATCTATTTTCTTTCAACAATGTCCCTAAATAGTTTCCTAACAAAGATAATAGTACTACATTCTACACAATTAGTATTGAATATATAAGGATACATGAAGTTCATCTTCAATAATGGTACCTGTATCATACTTAATCAGTTACATTGTTAGTACCTACTTTTCAACAGAGATTTATGAAATACAACCAAGTTATTACCAGGATACCTTTCAATAATGGCACAAGATACTTTTCTAATGAAGACCAGAAGGATAAATATTTTCAAATATGACCTAAATACGTTTTCATTTTAATGTAACAAATAAAGTGAAATTATATGCAACAGTTCTAAGAACCAAATATGGCCATAACAACATATTAATTTTAATCTCAACACAAAGCATAAGTATTCTTTATATATCATTCAAAAATCCATTACACATCAACTAATATCAATCATATAGAAACCCTCATGCATACATCAGCCATATAGACATTGATCATCAATTCATAATATCTCAACCATATATCAATCATATATTGATAATGTAATATCAAACAAGGACAACCATACATGCAGAAACTAACCATACAAGCATCAATCATAGTACAACAATTAAAATACATCAACAAAAATACATCAACTAACATACATCAATCGAAATACATCAATCAAAATACATCAATCATAATACACAATCATAATACATCAACCATGATTCATCAATCATAAGACAACGATCATAATACATTAATGAAAATACATCATCCAAAATAAATGAACCAAAATGCATCAATCATACACGCAACAACCATAAAAAGCAAAGAGAACCAATAATAGCCTTACATATAGTGATGGAAATGTCATACGAGTAGCAACCATTAATCAACCAATGCCAATCAATAACATCCAAGCACCCAATAATATCAAACAACATACATAAACTATAGAAATCATATCGAATAGTTGTTATTTATCATAACATTATGTAGAACTATTAGCACATGAGGATATATATAATAATACATTACATTACTAATTATTTATATGTATCACACTACTTATCAATCAAAGTAAATACATAGTCACCTTAAACAACCGAAATTCCTACCACCAAAATCTTCTAATATTCTACAATAAAATAATTACTAGCTATACAACACACTATGATACACTTATACCATATACCATACTTACTATTACTATGTATTATTTATATACATATGCCCATTTTACTTACATACATAGTATAATTCTTCAATCATATATCGCATTATTATTAATCGTATACACAGCATATTAGTCATATAACCTATATATTCTATTTTTAATATAATTATATAATTATTATGTTATACCATAATATCCATACAATTATAGAACTAATTGCATAACCCAACACTATTATATTATATACGTATTATAATATATATACTAACATAGCACTTTTGATCACACTATACTTCCTAATATTTCCAAACTCCCAAGTACTTCCAAGCACTTTCAAAAATTCTCAAACACTTCTAAATACCTCCAAATACCTATAGAAACCTCCAAACACTCGAACACTTCCAAACACCTCCAAATTTTACACTTACATCATTACATATGTTCACCTCTATACATACAATATATTCACAATATTACATACACGTAATACTAATAATTTTTACATATAATAAAATACATATTACAATATATACAAACATACACTCATTCATATATATAATAATGCACCTACTCTTATATAAACTTTTAAGAACTATACATATCACACATATCATATTATACATATTTATGTCGATGTCATATATATAATATTATCTTACAATACTATACTACCTACTTACAAACATAAAATAGAATAAATAAAATTAAGAGAATATGAGTAATTAAATACAAGTGGCTCATTTCCTCACAAAAATAGACAAGGAGTTACATCTCCATGTAACCACCACCATCCAAGTGGCATAAATAAGACTATAAAAGAATACCATCCATAGAAAATACAAAATCTATATAGGGTATAAATGCCACTTAATAAATCATATTAATATTTAATAATAATAGAATTATATTATCTTAATAACTTAGCATTAAATTAGTGCATTATATTATAATGTCAATTATTTACTTATCAATTAATGATCAAATGTACCACTAAATAAGTCATGCTACAAGAATCATTTCAATATTAACAATTAAATGAGTAGTAAAAGAGGCAATGCACAAGCATCAACCAATCAAGTCACAGTCAATTATTAGATATGCACCACATAGTACTTACAAATCAATTTATTGAACAACAAATATGCAATATTCATTAATTATAAGGTATACAACGAAATAAACTGTGAAGATAGGTATATTATTCTTATATTAACATAAGTGAGGTTAAATTCATCTTACTAAGCACATTTGAAACTCCAAATGCACATATACCAAAGATAATAACTTTGTACAAGGCCAAACAACCGCAATGTTGGAACCTAAGCTATGATACCACCTATAATGTCCATCGGGGCTATCAAAGGGTTTGAGGGACATATTATTAGATCTCTAAGGAGAATTAGATAATTTTAGCACAACGGATTGGTTAAAATAATATTAAATTTCATTTTTCAAGATTTAATCACAAGAAAGCCCCTTTAATTACTAATACATTCAACAACTATTACAACATATGACCCAAGGGATAGGAATGATTGATAACACTTTCTGGAAACATAACATATCCATTCCAATCCAATTGAAACATAAATTCCACATATAAAGGAGATTTACTCTTAATCACGATTAACTATTAATTAGTGTTCTGATTATGATACATAACGACACTTAGTGCACAATTGATGGCACTCAATATAGTTTCATTTATTTATCACTCAAACATTTTTTATAAAGTACAGTGGATAATCAACACCTAATAACATGTAAATCGGGTCTAATTATGATTTTCCAATTAATTAAACATGATAATTATGAAAATGTATCCACAAGAACTAGTTAACTAGTTGTTCATTACTAATAACTAGTCTTGCACAAATTCGACATGCAACCATGCCAATGAACAAAAAAATAAACCCATAACCATTATTCAAATATTTAAGTATGCACGTATATCAAAATAAATTACCTTAGCATATCTGATCCGAGTACATAAGCAAAGAATTATTAAAGTTAAACTAATACAACTAGTTAATAAACACTGCCAGGAATTCAATCAAACCAATTGTACATAGTTTTGACTCACATAGAGGTGAATGCAAATATATTTAAAATATAATTATAGAACACGATTAAATTACCAACAATAGAGCATATGTGTGTACATTCATCTTTTACCAAAAACATAGATTCTAATCCAAAAACTCTTTACCAATTTCACTGCAATGTAACTAGTTTCCAATTTAACTTTCCAAATGAAAAATAAAGAGAAATAATTGACTATTGCATCTCATGGAAAGAATACAAGCGGTCACTTATATTCATATGGATGCATCTTTATTCCCATTTACATTTCATTAAACAGTTCTCATAAAACTAGTTAATTCTACTCATCTAAATTGACTAGTAATTTTAAGAATCGCTAGAATTATTCAAATTCCATTCCAACTATAAATAACACTTTTTATCATTCATAACAGAGGTATATATCATTTAAACATTTTTCCAAGCACTTTATATGTAAAGTCACAAAAATACTCAAAACAATTCTAATGAAAGAGCTAGAAATTGGAAATTGATCTAGAATTTTGGTAGACATTTCCCAAACACTACCAATAATATTTATCCTCAAATTATAGCACACATTTAAATATTATTTATAAAAAATAAGAATATAAATAACACTCAGGAATTTTAACAACCACTTCATGTGCCAAGTCTCCAAACTATGCCAAATAGTCCTATCAAAGAACTAGTTTTTGAATAAAAGGTAGAAGCATCAAAGTGTCTTAAACCATTCTAAGGTTATTGTGCCATAAAAATACACATTATATAATGAATAGGGGAATACATATAATCTCTATAGTATAGGTACCAATTAATTAATTCCTAAAACAAATTGTGCACAAAATCCCCAAAACTAGTTTTCGATTCCTTCATAAAATTTACTTGCATAAATAGATTGAATTATGAGAGAAATTTATTCCACAAATAACTCATAGATTTCATCAAAAATTTTGTGTGTATACATAAACAAACCATATCATATCCAAGTAAATTAAATAAGCATGAGATAAATCACCTATCTTATCAATGTGCAGCTGGCATCATCCAGACCACATTCCACACAGCCTTCAGAACTGCCAAGCCATATCTCACTTAAAAAGGCCACCCCCAAGATGAGGCCATAGAAACACAATAGAGGTGCAGTCAAGAATAACTTAAGTATCAATTTGAGAACTGAAAAATATATTCCTCACCACATACTTCCTCTTCCACCCCACTACCTTGTGCAATGGTAATCCAGACCCCCTAGGCCATCGTGATACTAGCATTCACCATTAGGATTTATGTGTAGGTCCAGGATAGAGCCAAGTAGTGGACATAAATGAACTATACTAGAGTTTTATGGGATTACCACAAACACCATACAATATCACAATGCTTTAAGCACAAATTTCATTCACGTAGAAGAGCATTCATGGTTTCCCAAACTCACAAGCTTACCAAGCTCTCACCATAAAAGGTATGGACAACCATCCAAAAGAACCATGAAAAAAACCCCAAACCAAGGAGATAAAACATGAATTTATAGAGCAGAGAAGGTAATTCTAACTCAATGGGGTCAAAATAAGCCAAGGTAAGCAACCTTGAGTCAATCCAAGGGGGATAATGTAACCACAAGAGGTTAACCCTAATCCAACCCAAGAAATTCAAATTTCAAGGAGAGAGACTCCAAGACCCAACTCAAATTCATGTGTAGACACATCATCCATGAAGATGAATCAAAATTAGTGAGATTGGGTGTCACACAAGCTGATGAATCTTCCCAAGATAGCAAAGGTGGGTTACAGAATTATTTACACAAGAGTTACAAAAGGATTAACACAAGTATTTACATAAGGAGTTACATACGTATTTACACAACTTTTGAGGTGTTAAGGCTAAAAATGTCCAATGAGGGAACACTAGTTGTGCAAATGGGAGTTACAAAACCAAGTATAACCTCCACAAATGAGTTACAAAACGATCAAATGGGATTAATTGTTTGAATTATTGAACCATTGATCTACAGGAAATGGTTGCAATTGAAATGCATAATTGTGCAATTGAATGGACTGAAAAATGTACACTAAACAACACAAATTTCATGTTAGATTTTTATCATTTAAGCTAGCATTAACTTAGGATATTATCTAAGAGAATAACAAGCACAACAACCAAACACATGGGACAATAAACACAAATATTTTCCTTAGGGAAACCATAAAGGAGAAAAACCTGCAACTTCCTCAGAGATAGAATCAACACCAAACGCAAAGCCCCAAAAACAGTAAGATGATATCCCGACAGTAGTAGTCTCTCTCTCTCTCTTGTCCTGGCTACTTCTTCTCTCTTAGCTATGCGCTACAACTGAGTGTGAGTGAGTGTGTGTGTTATAAATAGAGAGGCTCACTCTCTATTTATATTCTTACGTTGACTTAATATCCATTTCAACATGTCAGCCCCACTTAACCATTGCTTACTAGGGTCAACATCTCTAGGAGATTCTAATAACCCTAGTGCCCCACAACTGTGGGGATTTTTCCCTCCGATCAACAAGGAGGGTTAACCTTGACACAATTGTGGGGACTATTTCCCCGGTTTAGAATGGAGAGTTAACCTCAATGACTTTACATGACTTGTTTACATTATTGAATCTCCCAATAGGAACATCGGGGCATGACATGACTCAATTACATTATAGATACTTCCTGGAATAAACATCAGGGTACAATACATAAGATACACAATTGAATACATTTCGAAGTTACAAATACATAAACACTCCCTCTTAACTAGGAAGGTATTCTCTTGATGCAATTTATCAGCACAAGTCTCCTTCTCTATATTATCTGGATGATCATCAAGTCATATTCGTCTTCAAGTCATCTTCATATTCAAGTTATCTTCATCTTCAAGTCATCTTCATCACTGGATTTGGGTAATCACTAGATCTGGATCATCATCACTGGATCTGGATCATCACTCAATCTGGATCATCACTGGGACATCATCACTAGATCTGGATCATCATCACGGCTGCTATCTCATGATTCTTCTTGTCATAGGAAGTTCTACAGAGCCATCCATTTTTCATGTTGGTTGTAGGCCTAGTCTCCATGTAGGTCTTCTTCAGCGTTTATATCTAACCCTAAGTCAGAATGGCCCACCCAGTACTTACATCTGACCATGAGAGGAACACATCCAACACCATGTCAGAAAGGCACGCCCAACACTCACATCTGACTGTGAGAGGAACCAATCCAATCATATATGTCAAAAAGGCCCAACAATCACATCCACTGGCATGATAGGAAACAACATCTATCATCCATGGAAAGGCTCAACACTTACATCTACTGGCATAGTAGGACACATCATCTACTATCCATAGAAAGGCACAACACTTATATCCTCTGGCATAGCAGGGCACACCTTCCACTATCCAAGGAAAGGAACAACAATTATATCCTCTAGCATAGCAGGGAACATCATCCACTATCCAAGGAAGGGCTTAGTACTTATATTTTACCATGTGAGGAACCAATCCAGCCTACATGTCGAAAGGGATCTGCACTTACACTTGACCATGCGAGGAACCAATCCAACATACATGTCGAAAGGGATATGCACTTACATTCAACCATGCGAGGAACCAATCCAGCCTACATGTTGAAAGGGCTCTGCACTTACATTCGACCATGCAAGGAACCAATCTAGTCTACATGTCGAAAGGGCTCTGCACTTACATTCAACCATGCGAGGAACCAATCCAGCCTACATGTCGAAAGGGTTCTCAACCCCAAGTTGAGGATTCTTGGTAACTGACCAGGTGCCTCCATTCTCCCATAGAATGGCATCAACCCTTATATCTGATCAAGTGGGAACACATCCCTCAATCACATCAGAATGGCCCTGCACTTATATCTGATCATGTGAGAACACATCCCACAGTCATATTAGAATGGCCCTTAGCCTCAAACAGAGTATTCCCAGTAACTGACCAGGTGCCTCCATTTAGAGAATGACATTTAGCACTTATATCTGATCATGTAGGAACCAATCCTATAGTCACATCAGAATGGCTCAGCACTCACATCTGACATGGAAGGAACCAATCCTCTCACCATGTCAGAATGGCTCACTGACTCATCACTTCCCCTTGAAGGGAACCTTGATCTGGAGAACACCAAGCTTCTCCCTGAAGTACTCAAACTTCACTCTGGCTAATGGCTTCGTCAATACATCAGCCATCTATTCATCTGTTGCAACATAATAGAGCTTCACTGCTCCTCTCTGCACCATATCCCTGATATAGTGATATTTGATATCGATGTGCTTTGACTTGGCATGGAACACCGGGTTCTCCAACAACTTCACACAACTCTGGTTGTCACAATATATACAAGTAGCATCCAACTGGAGATCAAATAAATTAGACATTAGCTTCCTTAGCCATACTACCTCACAACTAGCTGAACAAGTTGCAACATACTCTGCTTCAGCTATACTTAGTGCCACACAGGACTGCCTCCTGCTAAATCAAGAGATCACACCTGATCCCCTACTAAAGCAACACCCTAAAGTGCTCTTCCTATCGATGGCACTGCCTGCCCAGTCTGAATCAAGATAACCTTCCAGGTTAATATTTTGATTCACCTCATACTTGAGCCCATAATCAACCGTACCCTTTAGGTACCTCAAAATATGCTTTGCAGCAATCAAGTGAACATGTCTCGGATCTATTAGGAATTAGCTCAAGGTGTTCACAGCAAAGCAAATATCTGGTCTCGTGGTCATCAAGTACATCAAGGACCTAATCATCTGGCGATACATCGTAGCATAAACCACTTCCGATGAAGCATCACTCAATAAATTTAGGTTCGATGCCATAGGTGTGGTTATGCAGTCCATCATCCTAAACCTCTTCAATATCTCTACTACATACTTCCCTTGTCGACACCTCCATGCCTAAAATGTAGTGCATCATCCCCAAGTCCTTCATCTCGAACTTGGAAGCAAGTCTCCTTCTTGCAACTTTAATGAGTTCCTCTTTTTTGTCAGGAATAAGTCATCGACATATAACAGGAGCATTACTAGTCTTTTACCTTCAACCTTGAAGCAAAGGTTGGAACCTGCTTTACTCTTATTAAAGCCTAGAGTCATCAGTAAGCTATCCATCATGTTGTACCATGTCAAACCTCAGGATCTTCTGCAGTCACTCCCTTTGAAGCAGAGCATCATACTCCCTATGTCTTTCGCAATCTATGCACTAAAACATTCTGTACCGGAGTGACAAGTAGCTTCCTCTGCTACTAATATTCTATGTATCCATCTAGGATCACTGGATACCAAGATCCTCTATCTCAAACTTTTTCAAAATTTATTCTTGCACCCATCTGTGAGATTGTCATCCTCTATAGCCTTTCATCTTCAACCTTTTAGCAAATGTTAAGATCTTCATCAAGCCCCTCATGTATGTGTTATCCCATGGGTGTCTTATGAGCTCGTACAAGGCCTTCTTTCATTTGAACACATGATTTTGCCTGTCATGTGACTTCACTTCCAGTGGCTTCAAATGTCTCTTCGTAGTCTATGCCTTCTTTCCATGAGAAGCCTCATGCTATGAATCCTGCCTTGTATCCCATGATGTTTCCATCTACTGCATGATGGAACTACGAACTTCCCTTCATGTATCGATACTGCATCCTCGACATCATTCTTCTTTAATTGGTCTTCCCTTTCTTCTTGGTTACTTCTTCATAGCTGGAAGGTTCTGCATCAATGATGTCATTGCATTTATCATATTATTCTTCATCTTGAACTGTCGTCACTTGTTCTTCGGAACAAGTCTCATCCTTCTTTTCTTGTAGGTGATTTTATGTGATCTTTCCTACAAGTCAAATGCATTAGTTGTATGGTTAGAAACATTTCATAACGTATATTCATAATGAAAAATTATTTTGCATCAAGATATATGATTATGCAACTATTTTAGCCAATACAACATTCATCGATATCTCACAGAAACTTTCTAGATGCCTTCCATCTCTACCAGGACAACATTGAGATTGTGCACTAATCCAATATGTCAGCAAAGAGGTTTCATTCTATATAAGTAGCAATGGAGAGTTTTATAGCACCATGAGCTACTTACCCATCACATGTATATCAGTAGTATACTATCATTAATGCAAACATTCTATCATGCATAATACATCAACTGAATATAAACAAATGCATAACAAAACATATGACAATTGAATACTTAGTTTTACTTGTTTCGTGGGTAGACTCCTTCTTGAGCCTTCAGCTTCATCATCCTCTTCATTCATAATAGCATCGTTTCTTATCCAAATGATAAGATGGACAAGAGGTTCTTCAATATTTGAGTTATTCATATTCCTCGTTGCTTGAGGGATCTTCTTTGAATGGTGAGAGATTGATCTTCCCATCTTCTTTTCTCTTATTATGAGTCGAGCTTCTTCTTGTGTGTGCTCTTACTATAGTCTGCTAAAAGTAATCACTTCCTTCTAGTGCACATTCCTAGCATGAATGAATCCCATGATCCTAGGAGGCCATTCAAGGTGGATATCACCACTTCTGCATTTTCCACTTCTTGTTCTACTACTTCAAGTTGTTCTTTTATTTGAGAGACCCTTGTAAAGTATGACTACGTGGTCTCTACATTCTATATCTTCACATTATTCAACTGTTTTCTTAAAGTCATGTTCTGATTTCTGTTCTTCCTTTCAAATATCTTGGTCAAGGAATCAAACATATCTTTTGGTGTCTTTAGGGAAGACACTTGTGGTATAAGGTGATCGATTATTGAATCAACAATGATCTTCTTGGCCTTGACCAAGTTCTTCTTGTGTAAGGATTTAGCCTCATCTCCCTCTGGAACTGGAACCTCTCTACTTATGTGGGTGTCCAATTAATTTCCTTCAAGAAATAGTGAGATCCTATACTTCCATGCTTGGAATTTGTCAACTTCACCAAGATTATCATCAAGATAATGTGATATATCACCTTGAAATGAGAACCTCAAATGAAAATAGCAAAAGATTAGATCTTACCGATTTGAGGTGTCTGTCCTGGTTCTGGAGCTAGCTGATCTAGGGTTGTCAAAGAAACCCTAATTTTCAAAACTTGGAATATTTCATATCTTATTGGCTAGAAATATAGAACTCTTCAAGGTGAGCTGTCCAATGTACTCCTTTTCTAAAAACAGTGGAGGGAAGCTCCCAGAACAGGAAACCCTAGTTTTCTAATTTCTTCTACATAAATTCATGATATTGTTTCTGTGGTATCTATGAAATTAATACTCCTATGTGTCTGAAAAGTCTCATTGAGGTATCCTCACCTATCCATGTTTGAACACCATAGGTTTCATCAGAATTGGTTTCACCAATTGTGACTTATGATCGTTTTCCCAATGTGACCTGTTTCAAGACTGTTTAGCATAGAAAAGTTGTATGGACTTCCACATGTCACTCTTTCATATTCAAGGTTGGAAAATTCTACCACAGAAGTTACCATCTATTCCCTTTCTGGAACATCTTGATAAATTTCATTTGGAGCTTGGTAGCCCGAGATATAGAAATTCTCCCCAGGTGTCCTGTTTAGGGATGAATCCTGGAAGAGGCTGGAACCCTAACTTGGAGGAATCATATCTCCTATAATATAGCGAATATGAGGCTGAAACTTGTAAACAATGTACATAAAGATTTTATCTTCGACCTGTGAAATTTTTGGCCCCTGATACTTCTGCAATCCTGAGATACAACGAATGTACCAAAACTTATCATTTTTAGTATTTAGGGTTTTGCCAGCCCAGGTCAAACTAGGGTTTGACTTTAATAGAGTTATTCCCAACCAAAAATCTCGACCCAGGTCTCTAAAATTCGATTTTGATGAGGAGAGAAATCCTATGCCGGGCTCACTCAAAAATTCTTCTACTGTAAAAAGCCCTAATTTCCCGCACCAAAAACTGAAAATGCCTGAAATCGGATTCCACTTTGACAGAAAGATGTGCCCTTCAATGGAGAGTCAACCTAGCATACTTTTGTTG
Source organism: Pseudotsuga menziesii (assembly GCA_001517045.1). NCBI lineage: Eukaryota > Viridiplantae > Streptophyta > Pinopsida > Pinales > Pinaceae > Pseudotsuga > Pseudotsuga menziesii. The sequence continues at coordinate 480,323 of LPNX011156527.1, forward strand.
ATGGATTGTGGAGAGAGACCCAAAAATTAAGAATCCCTAGCTTCTATAGCTGCACAATGTCTTCTTCTCATGTTAGCTCTGATACCATGTTATATTTTTATCATTTAAGGTAGCATTAACTTAGGATCTTATCTGAGAGAATAACAAGCATAGCAACCAAACACATGAGAAAATAAACACAAATATTTTCCTCGGGGAAACCATGAAGTAGAAAATCTTGCAACTTCCTCAGAGATGGAATCAACACCAAAAGCAAAGCCCCAAAAATAGTAAGATGATCTCCCGACAGTAGTAGTCTCTCTCTCTCTTGTCCTAGCTACTTCTTCTCTCTCAACTATGCACTACAACTGAGTGTGAGTGAGTGTGTGTGTGATAAATAGAGAGGCTCACTCTCTATTTATATTCTTTCATTCACTTAATGTCCACTGCAACATGTCGGCCACACTTAACCATTACTTACTAGGGTTGACATCTCTAGGAGAGTCTAATAGCCCTGGTGCCCCACAATTGTGGGGAATTTGCCCTCCAATCAACAAGGAGGGTTAACCTTGACACAATTGTGGGGACTATTGCCTTGACTTACAATGGAGGGTTAACCTCAATGGCTTTACATGACTTGTTTACACTATTGAATCTTCTGATCGGAACATCGAGGTATGACATGACTCAATTACATTATAGATACTTCTTGGAATAAACATCGAGGTACAATACATAAGATATACAAGTGAATACATTTTGAAGTTACAAATACATCAACATTTCATAGAAAAATTATAATAATTAATCAATAAATTACAACATTAATATTCATTAATTCCATCAATATGCAACATTGTTACAATAAGCAGAATTCGAATCATGTGGATAAGATTCAAATCTACCAACTCAATCCCAACTGGCTGGCTAACTAGAAGTGTCTAAATCACTTTCGGAGACCACTAGTCTAATTCCACATGTATAATTCACTCTATCAATCACTTAAACTAGTTAAACTGATGAGGTAGGTGAGAAATGGTGCCTACTCCCATGCAGCCTTGCAAGACTAGCGCTAACTAAACTGGAATACATCTAACTGAATGTAACTAGAAAATAACTTAGCATAATACCTACCAATTATAACCAACTGATGGAGGATTTCAGTGGCACTCATAGTGGCTCCTAAAGTGTAGGGATTGGAACTGGTGTCACCAAAAGGCACACTGGTGGCACCAATGGCACCAATTTCATGGTGGCACCAAAATCTAGCTAATGACTCCTAAGTTAGGAAAATGATCTAATAGACTATATATCGACAAGGGAATATTACATAATCCTAACACCCCCCCTTAATCCTAACTTGGACAACTTGATCCCTTGCAAAAAGGCCAAATTCACCTACTACAATCTAAAATAAGCAAAACTTCTTAATAAACCTAGCGAAAATGGGGAAAACCTCATGGGAACCCCCCCTAAAAAAATAAGCAGTAACAAGAACTATGAATCAAGCCTTTACACCTAAAAGAGATATGAGAAAGACAAATTTATTTCTATGAAGGACTTGGTGAATATATTTGCAATCTGATCCTCTCTATTAAATTAATGTAGTGTGACAGTTTTGTCATGCACTAGTTCTCGAATATAATGCATGTGAACCTCAATGTGCTTCATCCTCTACTTCTTAATAGGGTGACTGGATATCTTTATGGTACTTTGGTTTCACAATAGATGTCCACTGAAGGTGAAGCACGAATATCAAACTCTGTCAGGATTCCATGTAGCCAAACTACATGAATAGCATCATTTACAACCCCCCTATACTCTGCTTTTGCTGAAGAGAGTGCAAGAAATGCATTCTTTTTAATAGACCAACAAATTGGCCCAGATTCCAACATAAACACAAATCCTGAAGTGGATTTTCTATCATTCTCATCTCCATCCCAGCCCAAATATATGAATCCTATGAGATCAAGCTATGCACTAGCTACATAATGGATCCCATAATCTCTAGTACCCTGCACATACTACAAGATATGCTTTGTTGCATTCCAATGCAGCTCATGGGGCTCATGCATGTACCTGGAAGCAACACTCACAACATAGGATATGTCTAGTCTCGAATGTGTGAGTTATAGAAGGATCCCAATGAGCTATCTGAAAAGAGTGTTGTCTACCAATGGTCTAGAGGCACCTTCCTCTATCCTGATGCTAGAGGCGAAAGGAAAAGGGGTTTCCTTGAAGTCTTCCATGTGTAATCTTCTGAGTATGTCTAATTACTATCTGTATGATGAGAGCATGATTCCCGAATGATTTTGACTTACTTCAAGACCAATGAACTATCTTAACAGTCCAATATCAGTCATAGGGAATGCTTTGTTCGGAGCTAACTTTATGATTCTCAATCCTGCAGTAGAGCTCCCAGTAATGAAAAATTCATCCATATACAAAACAATCGATAGCAAGGATCCCTCTTTATTCTACATGTAAACATTTCAATCTGATTTGCATCTTTCAAATCCCTATGATATGAGGAAGACATCTATTTTGGAATACCATGCCCTATTGGCTTGTTTGATCCCATAGAGTGATTTCCTTAGTTTTCAAACTAAGGAAGGATCCTCAATGTACTCCTTAGGTTGTTTCATTTAAATTTATTCTTTCAAGTCACCATGGAGGAAGGAACATTTCACATCCATGTGATGTACCTCACATCTATTTTAAGCTACAACTTCCAAGACAAATCCAATGGATTCAATTCTTGCTACTCCAACGAATGTCTCATTAGTGTCCAATCCTTGAACCTGTAAGTACCCTTTGGTCACCAACTGAACCTTTTACTTGGTTGTAGTTCCATAAGAGGTTATATTGGTCTTGTTGACCCATTTTCAATGAACTAGTTTCCTCCATGTAGGTAAGGAGATGAGTTCCCAATTTTTATTGTCATGTAGCGAATCAAATTCCTCATCCATAGCTTCCTTCCATATTGTATCATGGAAAGATTCCTTGAATGTTTGAGAATATAAACCCAACATCATGAAGAACCTCTTAGGTAGAAGTGGATCTATGTGGGATAGTTCAACATACTCTTTCTTATACTGGGACCTCATTCTTCTCTTATCATCTAGATCCCCAACAACATCCCCATCTTCTTTGATGAGCTTCTGAACCCATTTAGGATGCTGAGATGAAGTGGATGCTGGATCTAGATCTAGATCTCTTTTGTCACGTCCCCATGCCTCCGACCAGTGAAGAGGATGTGATCACCATGGCGTTAACCATGTGGGCTAAGAGCCCATGAACATGTACATGAATAAAAATTGCATAAACAGAATGCTGCAGGGAATGCATTAAGGTAAAACATGCACAAATTCCATTGTTCATCATACATAGCTATCGTTATTTATCATGCACATCGGAATCAACATTCATTCACACACGCATTCACTCAACATGTTAATTACATTCGTTAACATAAATTATGGTTGCAGAAGTAAAAATGGGCAAGATCACTTATCTTATAAGAACTCGCTCCGCAACCAGCTACGTCGCTGCAACGTTCCACCCAACCATAGGTTAGCATGCTCCTTAATCTCTCAGCAACACTACCACACCCAAGCTGGGCATGATTCCCCAAGGAATAAGGGAACAAGCAGGCTTACACATAGCCAGGGATACACAAAACACAGCCAAGCCAACACAGTTGGGTTTATCAGGCCATCCAGGAGTTGGGAAAGGCTACATGCTAAGCTGGTGAGCTCATTACAGAGATAAGAACACCCACACTAGAACTAGCCTGATCTCTAAGACACCCACCACACCCAACACAAGGAATCAATCCCTTCTCTGCTACATAGTCCCTCAGGCCCTGCATTCCCTTCCAGTGCTATTCAGGGGTGATGGAGAAGAAGGCCAGCCATCTAGCTCTATCTGTGTGGTTTCCAGCCACCAGTTTTATCAAGCAAACCAAGCCCCCATCCCTGCTCCCAATACAGTCCAAAGACCAACTATTGCACTCATGCAATCATTAAATCAGCAATTATAGCTTAACAGGGAAAATGACTCCCAGGAAAATTACACAGTCCCAAACTTATTAGTGAACATGGGGGAAGAACAACAATCCCAAAATGTACTTAGTGAGCATAGCTCACAACATGGGAAAATGACCCCAAACAGTCTGTGCATGAGAGCAGATCGCACCAGACCCGAAATGTAAATAAGACCACAACAATCACAGCACGAGGGAGACCACAGCCACACAACAAACCTTGAGGAGAACGGCGGCAACCATGAATCACAGGAAGAACAACGGTTCCAATTTCAACATTAAAATGACAGGAAACAATTACACGACCATACCATCCCGTGAGACAGTCAAAAACATGAATGGCCCTTCACAGCAATCGTGGATGAAAGAGCATGACTCTCAGCTCGCTGCATCAATCCAAAAGCCAGGAAAATTCCTGTGTGTGAGGCACATGAACGGACATTGGTCCTGCGCGAAGATGGATAGCGCGTGGATGAACAACAATGGAGAATGCTGATCTGAAGTGTGTGGGAACAAAATACTAGACAAAGGCCTCTGCGTGAAGATTAGCAGCTCTACCTCTACGCGTGGATGAACAGACAACCGAGAGGACACGAATTCGAAGTGCATGAGCGTTTTTTCCATTGTGGAGTCAACCATGGGTGGAGTGTGCATGTGGGTGAGGACTGACATCCCTGCCACCCCACTCCCAAAGACCATAACTGCCTCAACCACCAACATCAATTCTTAATGAAAGTGGTTGGGTAAGACAAGGTGGTGACACATGAGTATTTCCCTCATGGCTCAAGGTTTAACATTTTTCCCACCCTTATCTTTGTGAAAATCATGCCCCTTTCTCATTTTAGTTGTCGCGATCATAGCTGGTTGGGTTCATTTAATTAATTATAGATGCATAATTACATGATGACCAACATAATATATGCCGCATGCCCCGATATACCATCGGTGACAATTTAAATCCAAAACATAGCATAAACGATCAACGGTGGGGCCTTGGCCTTTAGCTCCACACCATGATCATTTACAATATATACATCATCATATACATCTAATGCAACGAGGTCAGAACCGAGGTGTGACATCTTTGAGATGTAAACTTAATATAAAAAACATGACGATATTCCTCTTCTTCTAAATATGAATCTGAAATGTTAGACAATAAATCTGTATCTACAATAGGAAGTAAAGGAGTTTTAATACCTCCATCTACTTTGAATTTAATTTGTGGTTGTACTGCATCTCAGTATGGCATGAAATGCGAGAATGAATATTGGAGGCATGATCTACAATAAATTTCACTATAGTATTCCTAGTTGAAATATCGATTATCTCTACCGAGTCAGGGCCAAATATCACTTGCTTTGGTGAGCGAGTGTGAGTCATTTGGTATACAGATAACAAATTTTGCTACAAGAGAAGGCACATAGAGTACATTTCTAAACTCTACATTCTAGATTTTAATAGAATCTCTTCCTGCTGCTGAGATCTGAGAGTCATCACCCATATGAATAGTAGGACCTCTTATGATATTGAGAGTGGTGAAGTAATCCTTGGAGGAAACCATGTGGTTGGATGCTCCAGAATCTATATAGTAATATTTCGATTGAGTGAGGCTTGCCTTCAATGCATGGCATCTCTCATGATCTCCTATCGGTTTTTGAGCATCAAACTTATTTACTCTTTGTGGAAGAGAAATATGGTTATGTTCAAGGAGAGTTGTCAAGTTGTTGAGTTTCTTCTTCATGCACTAGCTTTCAGGGTGAAAGCCTCTCATATAGTATGGACATATAATATTTTTGAATCTCTTGTTTTTCTTGTATCCTGAGGGTCCTTTGTAAGATATCTAATTCTCTTTTGGCTCTGAATCAGAGGATTTTGGGCTCCTTCCCCTTGTACTTCCTTTTTTCTTGTGAATTGGTAGAGTCTGACATCATAAGAGCTTGATTCCTGGAAGTTTGATGGACTCCCATTTGAACCAACTTATCCTTCTCATGTATTAAGGACTCAACAAACATGTCTAGAGAAGTCATCTTCCAATTGGGGATGGAAGATCTTGTGGAATGGAAGGTAGGGACAAAGATAGAGTACTCAGAACCAAGTTTAATGAGCATCGAGAGCACAATATCGTCATATTTCATTTCTATTTTGCATTGTTTAAACTACAATGCTAGAGACTTGAATTTTGTGAAAAAATGTTGTATACTTTCAAAACTGTTGGGCTTCAATGCAATGAGCTCATTCTATAGTATGTGCCCTTGAAGCTCATATTGTTTTCCAAACAAGAAATCAAGATTCTCCTCATATTCTTTCATAGTCTTCAATCCCTCAAGTTGAAAGAGAATATCTCGAGAGATGTGAGTGCATAGGAAACCAAAGGCTTCATCCAACCGATTCAAGAACATTTTTTTCTCAGTACGGTAATGAGGCATTGTCTCTTATCCCATAGTCATCCTAAATAGACCCATCTTGCATAAGGAGACCTACATATCTTCCCTCTAATCAACATATTTGAAGGGTGTGAGGATTTGGGGTACAAGAGATGTATAATCCATCAATTTTCCTCCTAAACAGACACTTCTTCAATCAAGCTATGTAGTACATGCCAGTAACACTGCAAAAACACAATCAATTCACAATCATGTCAGTTTCAAGACTTCCACCTAGACATGTACACTTTCTCAGGGTCTGTCACACCTATAGAGAATTCTCTAGATGAATCCATAGTTAGCAAGGCATAAATTGTTTGAATTATGTGGAAACCCAACTGCTTCTGGTGTACAATCGAGGTTGGACAGACTTGATTCTAGACTGAAAAAGGATCTAATACCATGTTTAAATTATTGAACCATTGATATACACGAAATGGGTTCAATTGAAAGGTATAATTTTGCAATTGAATGGAATGAAAAATGTACATTGAACAATACAAATTTTAGAGAAAACTGATAAGAATTGATCAGTAAATTACAACATTAATCTTCATTAATTCCAACAATATACAACAGTGTTACAATAAGGATAATTTGAATCATGTGGATAAGATTTGAATATTCTAACTCAATCATGACTGACTAGATAACTATAATTTTCTAAATCACTATCAGATACCACTAGTCTAACTCCACATGTCTAATTTAGTCTATCAATCAGTTAAACTAGTTAAACTAATGAGGTAGGTGAGAAATGGCACCTACTCCCATGCTTCCATGCAAGACTGGAACAACTCAACTAAAATACATCTAACTGAATGTAACTAGAGCATAACTTAGAATAACTACCCACCAACTACAATGAACTAATGGTGGTTGTCATTGACACTCGAAGTGGATCCTAAAGTGTAGGGATGTGCACTGGTGGGACTATAAATGTCACACTGGTGGCACTAATGGAACTAGTGGAACCAATATCATGGTGGCACCAAAATCTAGCAAATGACTCCAAAGTTAGGAAAATTATCTAATAGACTATATATGGAGAAGGGAGGATTATATAATCCTAACATTAATCAAGAAGTGGAACCCACCCAAACACCAAGGAGGCCCACCAAATCATGAATTAGGCTCAATAATAGCAACATAGGCTAAAATAATCAAAATTTGTGTCTGTTGTACAATGTGTGGGTGATCATCAACTAATAACTCCACCAAGGCATAAATATGGACCAAGATCAACTAAACATGTTCTAAAGTGCTAGGAATGTCTCCATTCCCCTCACATCGTAGATCTTGGCCTCCCATACTCTTTTAGTGGCCCTCGATGTGCCAATTGTTTTCATTAATTAATTATTTACAAAATAATAATAATGTCCCTGGTCCTTAAAGACCCTTGTTCCGACACCCTATGCCACAATAATAAGAAGTTACAAATTGGATATGTTATGGGCTTAACACATGAGTTATTACATGTAAAAACAAAACAAAAAATAGATAAAAAATATATAATAAAAAATATGGAGTTGACCAAAACCATTGTGGGAGACCTATATTTAAGGTATCCTTATGTTGTGTTGATCTTGTTGGTATACTTATACAAAAACCCTTTTGTGTGGACCCAAAAGTACAAGATTTGAGGGTACATATCAAAATAGTTACTTTTAGCCACTAGTTGTTTTGAGATAAATTGGTGTTAATACTTTCTTTATCATAAGTGGTTCCATGGTCCACACTTACAATTTACCATCCATGGAAAAAAAAATATGGACTTTCCAAAAAGATCACACAGTCCACACTCGCAATTGACCATCCGTGGAAAATCAAAACATTGACCCACCCAAAAAATCAAATGATATTGAAACCATAGTTGTAGAACTATAGGTTTCCTTGAAAGGAATCAACTCCAATAATATTACCAAGGCCATATATTATAGTTTTTTGTAAACGTATGGGTACATATCCTAGAAAAGAGGATCCAACCACAAAGGAATTTGTAAATGAAGTGTAGGGAACTTACACTCTCTTTCTATATACCCAACCTCCACCTTTTCAAGAAAACCATTTATGGAACCACTTTCCAAAGGTGGACAAGTGCAAATTTGATGGCTTAGATCTCTTGATATGGGATACCCAAATAAAACACTAATTTTCTCTCCATGGGAATCAAGGTATTTTTAAGGATTCTAACATTCTAATATTCTAGGCGATTACTTTGGATTGAAAAAAACATGTTTATAGATAGGTAGGTGAATATTAAATATGAAACATAAAATTAACATTGAAATGTGTAAATTTTGGTGAATATTATGATAAAAAAACATATTTTATGTAAATATAGGAGATATTAGACACTAAAAATGACCAAATAGCGAGTTTATTTTTTTATAAAACCCCAAAAAATAGCCAATTGGCGAAATTTCACCCCTAAAAATCACCGTGATGGAAATATTGATTATCTACAATGTTTAAAAGTGGGGTTTTATATTTACACTTGGAATGTTGTTATTGATGGTAATGGTATCAAATTTATAATTGTAGCTACATTCATTGGACCTAATTTGTGAAGATCATTCATGATCATTTTGAACATTACACCTAGTATGATAGTACTTGCGAATACTAACAAAATTACACATGATTGACACAAGTATAGAATGTATTATATGCTTTTATCAATTGGAAATATGCACAAGTCCTCTCTAATTATTTTTTTAAATATGTTTCATTAATGTCCTCAAGGAGACAGTTAGAGAACATGTCAAAATGTAGCACTCCAATACATGGTTGGAATCCTGTGATAGAGATAGAGAAGAAAATATGGTGATCAATCCAAAACCAATAGACATCGATTCCCTACTTGGACTATTCCCCCCTGGAACCTAGTCCAAACACCTCCAACCCTCTACTACTAAGTATCCAAGAGTCATCTCTAAAAGAGATGGAAGAATGTCAACACTTCAAACTTTGATATAACTGTGATGACATTTATTTCATAGGGAATAAATGAAAATAATGGATTTTATTCCAAATATATGTATCTCCACAAGATCACCCATAAGAGATGACAATTTAAGGCTCTCATGAACCAAAGGTAGATATTACAACTCTATCTATTGAAGATGAAAACACCTTGCAAGACCTTTATGAGGAATCCGACATCTCTCTGCATGCATTATCTAACTTATTGACACCCCAAACGTTGAATATTATAGACTACATCAAGCATTGTAAAGTGATTGTACTAGTTGATAGTGGAATTACCCACAATTTTATTCATCAAAGAGTGGTAGAAGAAACCCATTCGCATGCCCACCCTATACCAAATTTACAAATTATGTTAGAAAATGCTAGTATGATGAAATGTGGGGGATAATGTGAAAATGTGAAACTCTGAATGGGTGAGTTCCATATTAAAGCCCAAAATATCCAAATGGGTGATTACCATCTCAAATACCACATGTTTGTTATTGAAATGGTTGGTTGTGATGTAGTTCTAAGGGCATAATGGGTACAAATTTGGGTCTTGTCACCATGTAATTTAAGAATCTATATACCATATTCCCTATATTAATCTATCACAGTAATCTAGGGACTAAAACACACTATCATAAGAGATTTCAGATAATAAGGCATGAAAATGGTATAATAGTGCTACAAAATGAGTAGCCACTCTGTATAATCAATAAAGAATGAGTAATACAATACAATGATCATGCTGGAAGCATGAATGGAAAAGCAATTCAAATTCCCAAGGAGGTCATTCGAATTGAATGAGTGAGTCTAGCTTAACTGAATGTAAGCGACACTCAACACTCAAGTTAACCACAGATCAAAACCCTAATTGACTCAACTGAGCCCTAACTGAAGTCAGAGTGCAATAAATGAATGAGTCTAACTGAAAGTAGCTCAGACACATGTCACTGCAAGCCAACCAACAAGTGGTAGTGCATCAATGACTCCAATGAACCCCAATGAGGTTAACTAAAGTGTAACTGGCCATCATAAGTGGTTGGAGGCACCCCTGTTGACTCCAGTTCATTAAATAATCATTAAATAATCAATATAATGAAGGAAGGTTCCTTCACTGCTCTGTTTAACTGATTGTAACTGTAACACCCCGTTTTTGACCCCGTTGCATTAAAAGTACATGATGTATATATTGTAATGAATCATGGTGTGGAGCTAAAGGAAAAAGCCCCACCATCGATTTAATTGTGTTGTGTTTCGGTGAATGGAATCGTTGCTGATGGTCTAGTGTGGTATATGGCATATATTAAGCTTTTTCATCATGTAAATATACATCTTCAATTAAATGAACCCAACCAGCTATGCTCACTACAACTAAATTGAGAAGGGGCATGATTTTCCTAAGGATAAGGGGGGGTGGATGTCAAACCTTGAACCAATGGGGAAAAATCCATGTGTCACCACCTTGTATTATCCAACTACCACCATTAAAAATTTTGCTGTTAGTTGGGGTAGTTATGGGTAGGAGTGGAGTGTGGCAAGACTGTCAGTTGTTTTAGCCATGATAGGGCCAAGAATGACTCAGTATTTGTCTCCCTGTCTAAGCTGTAAAGGCTGATTGATTGCATGCGTGCCATGGTTGGTCTTCGGACTGTGTTGGGAGAAGGGATGGGGGCTTGAGTTGCTTTAGAAACCTGGTGTGTTTGGAAACCACACAGACAGAGCTAGAGGGATGGATTTCTTCTCCACAACCCCTAAATAGCACTGGAAGGGAAGTCAGGGCCTGAGGGACTGTGTAGCAGAGAAGGGACTGATTCCTTGTGTTGGGTGTGTGTGGGTATCTTAGAAGTCAGGATAGTTTGGGTGTAGGTATTCCTAGCTCTGTAATGAGCTCACCAGCTTAGCATTTAGCCTTTCCCAATTCCTTGATGGCCTGATAAACCCGACCATGTTGGCTTGGTTGTCTTGTTGATGGCCTAATAAACCCAATTGTGTTGGCTTGGATGTGTTTTGTGTATCCTTGGCTATGTGTAAGCCTGCTTGTTCCTTATTCCTTGGAGAATCATGCCCAACTTGGGGGTGGCAGCGTTGCTGAGATATTAAGGAGCACACTGGCCTTTGGTTGGGTGGAACGTTGCAGCGACGTAGCTGGTTGCGGAATGAGTTCTTTATAAGATAAGTAGTTTTGTCTATTTTACTTCTGCAATCTTAATTATTGTTAATGAATATGATGAACATGTTGAATTATTGTATGAATGCATGTTGCTTCCGTTGTGTATGATAAATGATCATGTATGCATGTTCTAGTTCAAGCATTTTTTTTTAGCATTTCAGTATTTTATGAATGCACATATTCATGGGGCTGGTTGCTCGGATGGTTAAGGCCATGGTAGTGTCCTCTTCGCTGGTCGGAGGGTCAGGGACGTTACAGTGTGGTATCAGAGCTTGCAGGTTGCATCATGGGCCTCTATGGGACATGAAATACCAGCTAGCAGAGGCATGTTGCCTTCTGCCCAGGAAGAAATTAGTGAATGACTGGAAAATTCATAAATTTATCTAAGTGTTTGAACAGTCGGTTCATCGGAACACTTAGTGGGAAGGAATTCTGATGTAGCGGAGAGCTAGGTGGAAGCACACCCAATGGAGGATAGTTGGGAGAAAAATTGTGGAAAATTTTCTAAGTGTTTTGGCCATCGGTGGAAAATAGATGTTGGGTTCGACGACACCACGGAAGAATTTAGCATTTTGTCAGTCTGCCATTGAGGCTGCCGTAGGGACTAAAACGCTGATAAAACAGTGTTAGTGGTTCTGATTGCTGACAGTAGAAAAGTTTTGAAATTTGAATTAAGTGTTGAAATCATCGATGAAAAATAGTGGAAACTGGAGCCGCAGTTACGGAGGGAATCAGCGAAGGCCGCTGATATGTCAATGAAACTTAGTTGTTCAAGGTGTCGATAAGCAGCAGAGGAGTTAGGAGATTGCTTGGAGAAATTTAGAAGAAGAGAATTTTTTTTTTCTAAGTGTTGAGACCATCGGCGATCGGTAGAAGTTAGTGGTTCGGATCGTCGATGTGCCAGAAGAAGGTTAGTTGATGAGACCGTCGATGCTATCGATGGAAAAGAGTTGATCGAGCACTCGCCGTTGCAGATGGCTAGACAACTATGTGTCTGACGGGTAAGGCCTTTGACTGCTGACACCGTAAAGAAATAAAGTTTAAAAAATTTTCTAAGGCCCAAAATCGTTGGCTATCGAAAGAAGATAGTGCTTCGAGCATCTGCCGTTGCGGAAACCTAGAGCACTGGCCTTTCGACGAGAAGAGACTGCCGATGTTGATCAGGTTTTTCCTCAGTAGATTTGGCCACCGATATGAAGAAGATCAAAGATGGTGGGCTACTGTTGTGGCTACTGATGGAACTATTTCGTTGATGAAAAGAGGAGAATTGAGCCGATCAAGTGGCAAAAAGGGAAAATTTTGAAAATTTATCTAAGTCCTGGCGTCGTCGGCCATCGGATGAAGTTAGTGGATTGAACGTCTGCCGTTGCGCCTAGCTAGTAAACTATCCTTCCGACGGATAGAGACTTCAACCGTCGAAGCCGCAGTGATTAGTACTTCCGCCAGCTGATGAGAAGAGAATTTGAAAATTTTGTTTAAGTATAAGGTCGTCAGAAAGTTATTAAGGATTGGATCGCCGATCGGGTACGTTAAAGGTTTGAGAATCCGCCATTGCGGCTGCTTAGCTGACTATCTTGTCGACGAAATTGTCCTCCAGTCGTCGATGCCAAAGTAGTAATGAATAGTAACCCCAAGTGGCGGCGACAAACAGTGGATGACCGGTGATGGATAGGGGAAGTTTTCGCTGATAGGCAAGAAAAGGATCGGTGGAAAATAGTTGATTGGGTTGCTGCCATTGCAGACACCTAGAGGACTGAGAGTCTGATGCCACAGTGGGATGATGTTCTGACCACTAAAAAAACTATGATCCGTGGAAATTATAAGGGGATTGTTGGCCGCCATTGTGGAATGATAGACCACTGCAGGCCTGATACACGAAAGGAATTAGACAAGCAACTCGTCGATCGAAAGTCTAGATGTTTGCTTGCGGAAATGGTAGGAAGATCACTTACTGCCATTGCAGCTACAAAAAGGACTATGCACCCGATGCAAAGTGGTTTTTCTAGCCGATGCAGATCGAAAATCTAGTTGTTTTGACCACCATAGAATTGGAAAAATAGCTAGGAAGAGATTTCAGCAGACTTTCCATGGTCATAGAGCTGAATATGAAATGGAGAAAATTCTATGTTTTGGCATAATTGTTGTTTTATAAAATTTCTAGAAGGAAAGGTAAGTAGTTTTAATTTATGATTAATGTTATGCATCTAATAGTTTGCTACTAACACATTTGCAGAACTTTAGATAACTTCCAAGAGTAGTACTCCAGAGAGAACAGTGTGGTAAAGCCAAAGGTGGTTCAGTCATGAGAACCCATGATGGGTATGATGCTCGGGATTCTTACGAGCGAGTAGAAGATGCCATGGGAGAAAATGTCCGTAATGGAAATGATGACATTGAGTCCAATGGAAGGAGATTCCAAGAGACACCGTTAGATGTTGCAGCCACCATGAGAATCTTGATTAAAGCCCAAGAAGAGTAGCAGTAGTTGAATGCTACAATGTTGCAGAGTTTGACAGACTTGCAGAGAAAGATAGACTCTAGACAAGATAAAACAAGACCAGAGGGAAGCAAGAGCAGTACTAGGAGAAGGACAAGGACTTCTAGTGGGTCATCTAATTTTGAAGAATCTAGCGAGGATTCAAGTTCTTCTTCTCTTAGAAGAAAAAGAAAGAGACACCATAGGGATCACTCTCAGGATGAATTTAAGAAAGCTAAACCTCCTTCATTTGATGGTGAAGTAAAGACTGGACAAGAGGCTGAAGCTTGGCTTCTTGGGATAAAGAAGTACTTTCAGGTGTATGACTATTCGAGAAACATGAAGGCAAGAGTTTCCATATTCAATCTGAATGCAAGAGCATCCATTTGGTGGGAACACTAAAAGCAAGTAAAGAGGATCAGTGAAAGGAGACTTAAGTGGAAATAGTTTAAGAAGTTTTTCAAGCAGAAATACCTCTCTGACAGGTATTATGATGACAAGATTAAGGAGTTCCATGAGCTGATATTGGGACAGCGAACCATGGAAGAATATGCAAATAAGTTTTTGGAGCTGTTGAGGTATGTTCGATACATCAGAGATGAAAAAGTGAAGGTCCAATGTTTTTTGAGTCGATTGCCTCAGTCTTACAAAGATAGAATCGAGTTTTATGAACCTAGAACTCTTGAGGAAGCAATAAGGAAGGCTAAGTATTCCTATGAACAAAGAAAAGGTAAGCCAGATTACCATAAGGCATGGAAGGACAAGAAGAACAAGAAGTTTGACCAAATAAAGAAGGGTTTCAAACCTTCTAACTTCAGGAATCAGCAGAAGCAGCCATCCCAAGCTGTGAGTAAACCAATTGGAGTGACAGGAGAAAAGCCTAAGGATCCACAATAGAATAGAGGGCCACTCCAATGTTGGAAATGTGGAGGACACCACATGCGCAGAAATTGTCCACTCGAGAATGAGAGTGCAAGGCCAGTTTATAACATTCAAGAAGCAGAAACAGTGGGTCAAGTAGCAAGGGCAGTCTTTAGGATCTATGCAGCACTGGAGGACCACCAGGTAGATCACCAGTCAACTGTCGTTGAAGTAGCAGGTAATATTGTCGAGCAATCTGTTTCTAGTTTGATTGACCCTGGTTCTACTCACAGCTACATTACTCCTAGAGTAGTGGAGATTTGTGCTTTTAAGAAAGTAAAGCATAGGAAATCTTGGTTAGTTCAGCTAGCCACTGGAACTAAGAGAAAATTCAGTGAAGTGGTATAGAAATGTCCATTGTTCATGGATGGATTGGTCACTTGTGTAGATATGAATGTTCTACCACTTGGTTCCTATGATGTTCTCATTGGAATGGATTGGTTAGAAGCTCATAGGGTGAAGCTTGACTATTATAATAAGACTTTCGAATGCATGAATGAAGAAGGGAACCTAGTAGATGTGAAAGGTATTCCAAAGGTGATTTCAGTAAGGCAAGTTTCAGGAATGTAGTTAAAGAAGTTATGTAGGAAGGGTTGCCAGTTGCATGCAGCTCATATTTTGGACACATCAGGAGATGAAACTCCTAGGTTGGAGGACTATCAGGTGTTACAAGAATTCAGGGATGTGTTTCCTGATGAGATTCCAGGGGTTCCTCCAAAGAGGTATATTGACTTCACTATTGAACTTGTTCCAGGATCAGCTCCAGTGTCCAAAGCACCCTATAGGATGAGTACACCAGAAATGCTAGAATTGAAGATGCAACTGCAAGAGTTGTTGGAAAAGAAGTATATCCGGCCGAGTGTGTCTCCTTGGGGAGCACTAGTTCTGTTTGTAAAGAAGAAATATGGTACGCTCAGGTTGTGTATTGATTATAGAAAATTGAACAAGGTTACTGTGAAGAATAAATATCCTTTTCCTAGGATTGATGACGTCTTTGATCAAATGAGAGGAGCAAAGGTATTTTCCAAGATTGACTTGAGGTTTGGTTACCATCAGGTGAGAATCAAGGATGAATACATTCATAAGACAACCTTCAGGACAAGGTATGGACATTATGATTTTGTAGTGGTGCCATTTGGCCTCACAAATGCACCAGCTACATTTATGTGCCTTATGAATAGTGTCTTCAGCAGGTATTTGGACAAGTTTGTTCTTGTTTTCCTTGATGACATTCTTGTTTATTCTAATATTGAGAAAGAGCATGAAGAGCATTTGAGTTTGACATTGCAATTTCTTAGGGAGCACTAGTTGTATGCAAAACTAAGCAAGTGTGACTTCTATAGAGATAGAATTCAGTACTTGGGTCACATTATCTTAGAGGAGGGTATATCTATGGACCTTGAAAAGATTGAATCCCTTATGAATTAGCCTACTCCAAGAAATGTGATGGATGTAAGATCTTTTATGGGACTTACAGGATACTACGGGAGGTTCATTGAGGGATTCTCCAAAGTTGCACATGCCATCGCTTCTTTGCAAAAGAAGGGGGTGAAGTTCGAATGGACATTGAGGTGTGAAGAAAGCTTCCAGCAATTAAAGATTCTTCTCACCAATGCACCAAATATTGAAAGTTGCAGATCCAGAGAAAGATTTTGTGGTGTGTACCAATGCATGCGAACAAGGGCTTGGAGGAGTCCTTATGCAGGAAAACCACGTGATATGTTATGAGTCAAGAAAGTTGAAGGAGCATGAGAAGAACTATGCCACTCATGATCTAGAGCTTGCAGCCATAGTACATGCCATCAATATGTGGAGACATTACTTGATGGGCAGGAGATTTGAGCTCATAACAGATCACTGTGGACTGAAGTATTTGTTTGATCAGCCTACTCTAAATGCTAGGCAAGCAAGATGGCTGGAATTTTTATGCGAGTTTGATTTCGAGATCAAGCACATAAAAGGAAAGGAGAATAAGGTAGCTGATGCGCTCAGCAGGAAGATGCAAGAAATGCATGTGGCATCTCTTAGTATTTGCCAATCAGATTTGAGGCAGCAGAATGTTAGTCATGCTGCTGGAGATGAATTGTATGAGCAGGTAAAAGACAAATTGCAACAGCAAAGTCTTGAGAAGAGGTATGAAGGATATAAATTTGAAGAAGATGGACTTCTCACTTATAAAGGTAGAATTTATATTCTAGATGTATCAGATTTGAGAAGAGTTGTTATGGATGAAATCCATCATGCTCCGTATTCCGGTCACCCAAGATACCAAAGGACCATTGCTACAACTAGAAAGTAGTGCTTTTGGCCCGGAATGAAAAGGGATATGGCTGAGTTCATTTCGAGGTGTATGAAATGTCAACAGGTAAAGGTTGAGCATCAACACCCTGCAGGTTTGTTGTAGCCTTTGCTAGTTCTGGAATGGAAATGGGAAGTTATTTCCATGGATTTTATTACAGGATTGCCAATGACTTGAAGACAACATGATTCCATCATGGTTGTGGTGGACAAGTTGACAAAGGTAGCACATTTTATACCAGTTAAATCTACTCATAAAATAGAGGACATTGAAAATATATTCATGAAGGAGATTTTCAAATTGCATGGATTGCCTAAGGCAATAGTCTCTGACAGAGATGTCAAGTTTACTTCCAACTTTTGGAAGGGGTTGTTTGCAGATTTGGGCACAAAGCTAAACTTCAGCACTGCATACCATCCTCAGACGGATGGGAAGACATAGAGAGTTAATCAGGTGCTTGAAGACATGCTTCGCATGTACGTAATGGACAAACCAACCAAGTGGGAAGATTACTTACACTTGGTAGAGTTTGCTTATAACAATGGACAACAGGCATCCTTGGGGATGAGTCCATATCAAGCTTTGTATGGGAGAAGGTGTAGGACACCTATGAATTGGGATAATCCAGTGAACGGGATTGTGCTTGGACAAGAATTGCTCAGGGAAATGGAGCAAGAGGTTGTAAAGATAAGGCAGAATCTGAAAGCAACATAGGATAGACAGAAAAGCTATGCAGATAAGCATAGGGTGAACAGGGAGTTCAGTGTTGGGGATCATGTTTACCTCAGAGTGAGGGCAAGGAAGAGTTCCTTGAAGCTTGGAATTTGTGCCAAGTTGTCACCAAGATATTGTGGGCCATTTGAAGTGCTTGAAAGAATAGGGCCAGTTGCATATAGACTTGCATTGCCTGTTAGCACTAGAGCTCATAATGTTTTTCATGTTTCTTTTCTTAAGAGATATGTACATGATCCTAACCATGTGATAAATTGGGATGTGATTCAGGTGGAACCCGAGGGAGAGTTTCGAATCGAGCCAATGTGCATCCTTGACAGGAACGTCACAATGCTCTAGAACAAGGCTATAGGGTAGGTAAAGGTGCAATGGGAGCACTATGGACCTGAAGAGGCTATGTGGGAGCTAGAGGATGCCATGCAATTGGCACATCCATTTTTGTTTAATTCTGTGGAACACTGAGGCGATACCAGTGTAGCATTTTGTTCAATTTTGTAAAGCACTGAGGATAGTGATATTGAAGGGGGAGGGGAATGTAACACCCCAATTTTGACTCCATTGCATTAAATGTACATGATGTATATATTTTAATGAATCATGGTGTGGAGGTAAAGGTAAAAGCCCCGCCATCGATTTAATTGTGTTATGATTGGGTGAATGAAATCGTTGCCAATGGTCTAGCGTGGTATACGGCATATATTAATCTTTGTCATCATGTAAATATACATCTTTAATTAAATGAACCCAACCAGCTATGCTCGCTGCAACTAAATTGAGAAGGGGCATGATTTTCCTAAGGATAAGGGGGGGGGATGTCAAACCTTGAACCAATGGGGAAAAATCCTTGTGTCACCACCTTGTCTTATCCAACTACCACCCTTAAAAGTTCTGCTGTTAGTTGGGGCAGTTATGGCTGGGAGTGGAGTGTGGAAGGACTGTCAGTCCTTGCCCACATGCACACTCCACTAGCAGGTTGACCCTCACGTTTTGGAAAACCGCCACTGTCATTCTCTCCACTACGCCATTCTTTCCCTTGTCTATTCATCCTCATGCAAGGATGGTAGTCTAAGTATTTCTCATGCACAGGCTTCTTTTTTGTTGGATATCACGCATCCAGGAGGGGGGAGCCATTTGGGATGTCACTCACATTTCCACAGAGTGGTATCTAGCATGTTTTCCATCCGAATTCCAGAGGTCTAATGATGTACTGTTGTTTTCCCCACATTGTGAACTGTGTTCGTGGATACATTTTAGGACTGTTGTAGGTTGTTTTGGGAGTCATTTTGGCCATGATAGGGCCAAGAATGACTCAAGAGTTGTCTCCCTATCTAAGCTGTAACAGCTGATTGATTGCATGCGTGCAATGGTTGGTCTTCGGACTGTGTTGGGGGCAGGGATGGGGGCTTGAGTTGCTTGAGAAACCTGGTGTGTTTGGAAACCACATAGACAGAGCTAGAGGGTTGGCTTTCTTCTCCACAACCCCTGAATAGCACTGGAAGGGAAGTCAGGGCCTGAGGGACTGTGTAGTAGAGAAGGGACTGATTCCTTGTGTTGGGTGTGTGTGGTTGTCTTAGAAGTCAGGCTAGTTCGGGTGTAGGTGATCCTAGCTCTGTAATGAGCCCACCAGCTTAGCATTTAGCATTTCCTAATTCCTTGATGGCTTGATAAACCTTACCATGTTGGCTTGGATGTCTTGTTGATGGCTTGATAAACCCATCTATGTTGGCTTGGTTGTGTTTTGTGTATCCTTGGCTATGTGTAAGCCTTCTTGTTCCTTATTCCTTGGAGAATAATTCCCAGCTCGAGGGTGGCAGCGTTGCTAAGAGATTAAGGAGCACGTTGGCCTATGGTTGGGTGGAATGTTGCAGTGATGTCACTGGTTGCGAAATGAGTTCTTTATAAGATAAGTAATTTTGTCTATTTTACTTCTGTAATCTTAATTACAGTTAATGAATATGATGAACATGTTGAATTCTTGTATGAATGCATGTTACTTCTGTTGTGTATGATAAATGATCATGTATGCATGTTCTAGTTCAAGCATTTTGTTTCAGCATTTCAGTATTTTATGAATGCACATATTCATGGGGCTGGTTGCCTGGATGGTTCAGTCCATGGTAGTGTCCTCTTCGTCGGTTAGAGGGTCGAGGACATTACAATAACCATCAGTTAGCAATATGGGGCATTAATGACACTCAGATCGCCCCCGTAGTGCTCCAATTAGCCTCCCCAAATGTAGGAGAAGGCCAAGTTATCCTCCTTGACTGAAGGTAGGCATGGGTGTGCTCATGCTGATATCATCTAGTGCTCCTCTGATGTCAATTAAGTCAATAAAACTTAGGATAGTGGTTTAACTATGCCAAATTGACCAAAATGAGTGTGTATGGTGGTAAATGTCTCCAACACCCCCCCTTAAGCTATACTCAGGAGGAGTAGAAAAAATAAAATGCATAAGAATGCTAGGGCCTCGGCAACTAAGGCCATAGGTCACCCTGTACAATATTGAAACTCAAACAATGCTAAAAAACAAACTAAGTGAGGAAAAAAAGGGGAAAACCCACCCTCAAGCTGAACACTGAAAGTAGTAGGATCACCCTGATGAACTCACCCCCAACTGTGAATGGAGGTAAGTGAACTTCTTTGCTGAAAATATCTTAGTGAAGATGTCTACAATCTGCTCATCAGTCGGGTAGTATTGCAGAATGATGGTCCTGTCATGCACTAGCTCCTTGATATAGTGCATGTGTATATCTACATGCTTGGTCCTCTACCTAGTAACTGGATCTGTGGATATCTTAATAGAAATTTTATTGTCACAAAAGAGGATAGTAGACAAAGTAATACCAAGATCAAACTCTGAAAGAATGCCTTGCAACCAAACTGCTTGGATGCAAGCATTCACCGCTCCTCGATACTCAACCTTTATTGAATATAATGCTATGGCGGCTTGTTTTTTTCTAGACCAGAAAATGGGGCCACCACCAAACATGAAGAAATATCAAGAAGTAGATTTCTTATCAATAGAATCACCCTCCCAATCAAAATCTGTGTATCCAACTAGCTCTAGCTCAGAGTCTGCAGCATAGTGAATGTCGTAGGTCCTAGTTCCCTGAATATACTGTAGGATCCTCTTGGCTACCTTCCAATGAAGATCATGGGGTTACTGTACGTATCTTGATACAACATTCATGGCATAATAGATATCATGCTGATAATGTGTCAAGTACAACAAGCTACTAATCAGCTGTCGATAAATAGTGCAGTCCATGGGAGGTGTGTTTTTTCCTTCTTCAAGGCTAATCCCTGAAAGCAAAGGGAACGGTGCAGGACTGCATTCAGCCATGTTAAAATTGAATAAGAGGTCTAATATGTATTTGTACTAAGTGACCACTATCCCATCAGAATTTTTCTCAATTTCGAGCCCCAAATCGCTCATTTCAAATGCATTGTGGAGAGCAGTTTTGATCACTGAAATAGAAGCAACTGTGCTACCTGTGATCAATAATTCATAAACATATAAAAAAATAATAATAAAATTAACATAAAACTTCTGTATATACACATTTTTATCTGATCTACACCTTTGGAATTTTTGCAAGAGACTGAAGGCATCCATCTTGGAATACCACTCTCTTGGGGCCTGTTTTAACCCGTATAGTGACTTCTTTAGCTTGCAAACCAAAGATGGATCAGAGATGTAGCCCTCAGGATGCTTCATGTATATATCCTCATGAATATATCCATGCATAAATGCTGAATTAACATCCATATGATGCACTTCCCAGTGCTTATATGCTGAAATTGCCAAAACTAGGCGGATGGAGTCCATTTTTGCAACCGGTGCAAAAGTCTCATGGTAGTCCACACCTTGGACCTGGGAGAATTTTTTTTCCACCAGACTTGCCTTATATTTGTAGGTGCTACCATCTGCAGCAACCTTGTTCTGAAACACCCACTTGCATTGAACCAATTTCCTTCCCAGCGGAAGAGAAACTAGCTCCCAAGTAGTGTTTTTATGAAGAGAATTCATCTCTTCATCCATGGCAACTTGCCATCTCGGATCCTTCCAAGCATGGTAGTAGGATTTTGGGTCTAAAATAATCATCAAATGACAAGTTTTGGACAGCAAATTATTAGGACAAGAGAGTCCAATACTTTCTCTTTGGAAATTAGACCGGGTTCTCCTTGGATTATCCAGATTTCCAATGTTATCTCTTGTAGAGGAGAGTGTCTGTCGGGCCCATGTTGGGAGATGATTTTGTACTTTAGGTTATGATTAAAAATCTAATATTTGCTGTAAACTGATATCATAAATCAAAGGATATAAATCAGGGTCATCACCCCCAATTTCATCATCCAAATATTTAGTGGAACAGGAAGGAAATTCAACAGTTTTCTCCTTCACTAGTTCCACCTCCTGAAGAGGCTCATCGAACTTGACACTCCTTTCGATGATGATATATTTTGTTTTGATATCCAGAATCTTGAAACCTTTTTATTCATCAGGATACCCAATAAACATACATTATATGCTTTGCAGTTGCAAATCCCTCCTTTTATCAAGTGGAATTCAGGCCCATGCAGTGGACCCAAACACCCGCAGGTTCGACACATCTGACTTGTGTCTGAAGTATGCTTCGAAAGGGGTATTCCCTTTCAAGGATGAGTGTGGAACTTTGTTATGAATTTATGCTACAACATGCATGGCTTCAGCCCACAAATTTTCAGCCAACTTCTTTGATTCCAACATACAGGTGGTCATCTCCTTGATAGACCGATTCTTCTTTTCCGCTACACTGTTCTGCTGGGGAGTGTAGGGAATTGAATGTTGGACCTAAATACCACTTTGGGAGAATATGTCTAGAAAATAATTACTGACATACTCCCTGCCATTATCATATATCAATATCTTGACCTTTAGGCTAGATGCATTCTTGATCAAGGCCTTCAGTTCAGTGAATTTTTCACATACTTCAAACTTCTTTTTGAGAAACAAGACCCATGTGTACCTAGAAAAACCATCAATAAAAGTTATAATATACCTTGATCCATTCATGGATGTGATAGGCATGGGAACACTTATATAAGAATTTATTATCCCCAAGATGCATGTAGCTCAGTTTTCCTTGCCCCGATCGAACTTGTGCTTAGGGTGCTTTCCAACAACACAGCCCTTGCAAATTCCAGTGGTTGCCTTGATGACTGGGAGGCCTTCAACCATGGATTTTTTATGTAATTATGCAAGTATTTGAAGTTGATATGGACAAATATCTCATTCCACAGTCTACTAAATTCATTTCCATGAGTGAGCAGTGCGGTGGGATTTGCATCTGCCACAAAGTGGGAAAACTCATAGGATTTTGGATGATGGTTTGCAAGGCCTTTTGCAACAAGTTTCCCGGATGCAAGTTTCATTATATCAACATCATTCAGGATGAAAGATACTCTCTTAGGAACTCCTATATGTGTCATTTGATAGACACTAAGGAGATTTGATGCCAGAGACGGTACATACAAAACATTTGAAAAATAGCCATTCTCAAGATCAACCGTACCTTGTCCTTCTGAAATGATGGTGGAGTCATCTCCCATGTGGATGGGGATGGATTTGTCGGTCTCCAAAGATGAGAAGGAGTCTCTTTCATCCATCATGTGGTTTGAAGCTCTATAATCTATCAAGAGTGCTTTGTACTTCGAAGTGCTTGCCATGAGGGCATGACCTCTTTCATGTTGTGGTTCCCGATCTTGCTGATCTCTCCTCCAATAGCTTTCGGAAAGATTGATGTGATTTATCTCAAGGAGAGAGGTAGATTCATAAATCTTATTCTTCATGCAGGCATGTTCAGGGTGGAAGCCCTTCCCACGGTATGAACACTTGACTTTTTCCTTTCCATGATGCCTTTTTCCTTTGTTCTTCTTTGAGTCGGAAGACTCATCATGTTGATGGTTTTCAAATTTAGGCTTAGGAGCTTCGAATTTAGTTTTTGGGTTCTTCTAGTGCTTTCCCTTACTCTTCATATATTTGGACCCTGAGACATGGAGAGCTTGATCATGGGAGGATCTGATGATCCCCATCTGGACAAGCTTATCATGTTCACTTTTCAGGGACTAATGAAGGCATTGAGTGTAGGAATCTTCCATCCAGGGGTTGTGAGATTCCCTGCACGAAATGTAGAGACAAAAATTGAATAATCAGCTCTAATTTTGGAGAGTATGGTGAGGATGAGCTGATCATCCTCCTTCTCCACTTTGCATTGCTTCAACAGTAAGACAATGTGCTTGAACTTTGGGAAAAATTCTTTCAAGGTCTCGAAATTGGAAGGCTGGAGAGACATCAACTCATTCTCAAGATGGTATACCCTCAAATCATCCTGCTTTCCATACATGGTTTCCAATTTGTCCCAAATTTCCTTTGGAGTCTTCAATCCCAAAATATGAAAAAGAAGATCCCGAGAAATAGAGAGGCACAAGAATCTGAATGCTTCATCCTTCTTGTTCAAAAATCTAGATTTGTCTATCACAGAAGCAAGCTCTTCTTCAGTGTCAATAGTGACCCTATAGAGTCCTCTGGCACGTAGCTGGATCTCCATGTCTCCTTTCCATGAGTGGAAATTGAACGGAGTCAAGAGTTCTACGGAATAAACCATCTGAATCTGTTGGAGTGAATGCTTTCACCTATCAAAGACCTAAAAATCACAACAAAAAGGGCGCCGTAAGGTCATACCACCTGCACATTTTAGGCTTTCATCACACCCAACATAGTCAATCAAGCAATCTTGATCAACAATTTCCTTACTTGGGGTATTAAGTGGTAAGCCTTGGCTTTTGGTGCAGTGCTGGATTTTTGAGCTATTACTCAATTTTAATGCAAGATATGTCAAAAACCTTTTTTTTGAGAGATCTGAGCTTCGTCCCGCCGTGAGATTTGATACCATATTAATCTATCACAGTAATCTAGGGACTAAAACACAGTCTCATAAGAGATTTTAGACAATAAGGCATGAAAATGGTATAGTAGTGCTACAAAATGAGTAGTCACTCTATATAATCAATAAAGAATGAGTAATACAATACAATGATCATGCTGGAAGCATGAATGACAAAGCAATTCGAATTCCCAAGGAGGTCATTTGAATTGAATGAGTGAGTCTAGCTTAACTGAATGTTAGCCACACTCAACACTCAAGGTAACCACAGATCAAAACCCTAATTGACTCAATCAAGCCCTAACCGAAGTCGGAGTGCAATTAATGACCAAGTCTAACTGAAAGTAGCTCAGACACATGTCACTGCAATCCAACCAACAAGTGATAGAACATCAATGACTCCAATGAACACCGATGAGGTTAACTGAAGTGTAACTGACCATCAGAAGTGGTTGGAGGCACCCCTGTTGACTCCAGTTCATTAAATAATAATTAAATAATCAATTTAATGAAGGAAGGTTCCTTCACTACTCTGTTTAACTGATTGTAACCATCAGTTAGCAATATGGGGCATTAATGACACTCAGATCACCCCCAGAGTGCTCCAGTTAGCCTCCCTGAATGTAGGAGAAGGCTAAGTTAGCATCCTTGACTGAAGGTAGGTATGGGTGTGCTCATGCTGATGTCATCCAGTGCTCCTTTGATGTCAATTAAGTCAATAAAACTTAGGATAGTGGCTTAATTAGGCCAAATTGACCAAAATGAGTGTGTATGGTGGTAAATGTCTCCAACACCCTAAGGATGGGAAACAACATAATCTCAATGGAATCACCTCAATTTTTTCTAAAATAATCACCTACCACTATCTGTAGAAATTATTGAATAAATTCCACTCATGAATTATCACATAATTAATTTCCATACAATTAGTGGACACACCATAACATGGCATACCCTGACTTACAACTAGTTCTCTCTAAACTCCAATAGGTTTTTGAAATACTTAAATTTTTTCTACCCTCGAATGGGGAGGATGACTGTTGTAAAGGAAAGTTTCCTATGGCTAGGGTTTAAGAGGCCATCAACGTACTGGGGTTGAAAGGTGGATGCAAATGGTTATGCAAGTAAATACAAGCAAGATCAAAGATTAGAATGGTTCATACCTTAGCCAAACAAAGGTTGAGCCAGGCTGCCCTTCAATCCTCTTCTTGGTCCTCTTGGTCCTCTTGCTCCAAGAACCCTGCAAAATGAATTATACCTTCCTCAAACCAATATGACCACATATAAAGTAATGATAATCAAAACAATATGAGAAACTATTCTGATTAACATAAACATCTGATCATAAACACAGATTCAATCACACATTGAACAATGATTTGGGAAGAAGAAGGACATCACATCTTTATTAATATTGAAAACAAGTACAAGTATACCTTCTCTTTATGTTCGGCACCTCACGAACCTTGCTCCGGTTCTGCTGCTTCTCTTCTCCAAGGAACTCCGCCTCCAAGCTCTGCAGCACAAGGAGAATGCTTCTAGGGAAAATGTGTGGGCAAAGAGAGTCCCGATTCCTCCAACATAATGATGCAAAGATTCAAGTCTCCTCTCATGGACCTCCCTACCTCTATTTATATGTTTAATGAAGAGTTAGGGTCGAAGACAAAGTAGTTACAACTAAAGGAGTCAGTTGCATAACTACCCAAACTACTCAAACTACCCAAATTTCAAAATACGTATTTTTTTGACATTTTCAGGAGGCGTACGCGCGATGCAGATACAACAGCTGTGTACACGAGGATTTATACATGGGTTGCAATGCAGAAAGTTGCGTATTTAAGGCATACACGACTATTATATATAGCAACTCGCATACGTACATGGGTTTCCTTAAGGAAAGTCGTGTACACATCAAAAACTCATTTTATGGTATTTCTGGGCATTTTCATACTTTGGTGTCTTCTGGAAAGTTTTAGGTAACTAAAATATCTTTTCAACAGTGGAAAGATGAGGTCAAATGGAGTTACAAAACTCAAGATATGGGTCCTCCAATTTAGGTGTTTTTTTAGTGACTTTCATGAAGTGTCGTCATGGAAGTGTCGACATGCGACGAAATCATGGGAAAGTGGTCACAGGATGAGATGTGTCATTTTGAGCTATAATAGATGCCCCTTAATGTATGAGCTTATAGGGGAAGATGATAGCCAACATACATTATAAAGGAAACAGCTAAGTATGGAGAGAGCAGAGAATCCAAGATCGAAAGGCTCGAACAAAGGTACCTGAAAGAGAGATAAATGTAAAAAAAAAACTGATATCTGGGACATACAATTCCATATACAAATCATCGCCGCAAATATACAGGCAGATCCAACATATGTACAACTGATGAAACTATCATGGTTGCTCAATATGAAAAAAGGTGCCATATCAAAACTAAAGGATTCATGGCCACAAATGAACAAGGTGGATCCATGCTCAACAATTGATCATAGCCACAAAAATACAAGGTGGATCTATGTCTCAGCAAAATGTCATTTAAATTGTAACAAAGTCTTGCACAACTTGGGCAATAGAAAAATGACGATGCTATTGTCGGCCCAAGGTCTTCAATCCAAATCGCCCAAAAGGTACAAATCCTAACCATGCGAATAAAAGAGTTGAATTCGAACATGGAGGAAACCGTTTGATTACCGGTCAATAATGAGAGCCGTTAATAAACGCGAGGGAAACCACCATTGATGAAAATGGTCCCCAAGGTACCTAGTACATTCTAACAAGTGTGAATACAAGGACTTGAAGTCGAACACTTGAAGAATCCATTGAGTAGGAGACATTAAGGTATTCCCACTACCCAATAGCAAGGGAAATTGCCACTGATGACTACAATCCCCAAGGTACTGTCATAAAAATCTAAATCTCATCCCCAAGGCAAGATATTTTGCATTCGATAGGAAGAGATCCGTTGGAAGGAAGGAATTAAGGAATCCTTCATCATCCAACATGAGGTAAGTCAAAGACTAATTGGATTTGGAATTGGTACTGAATATCATGACAAGAATTGCCGAAGACATGATGTAATGAACTGATACCAGGGAATGGCCGACACAAAAGGTCAAGGTAACTGCAGAATGGCCGACAAAGGTTTTAATCCTTGAACAATGAGCATGACACAAAAGTGACTTAGGTAGCTTTTGACACAAAAGGACCAATGAAACAAATCTACAATGTCGGAGACATTAACAGATTCCCATATAATTGGAAAAGAGACCAGCTGAAGGAGTAAGAAACTCTGAATTGGGTTAAGGTCAAAACACTAGAACCCAACTATTGATAGAATCAAAACTAATGCTTTGTTCAAGGAAACAAAACTTGATGCCATGATGTAAAAAACATGTGAATGAACTTCCCTTCCCCTCTTTCTTGTAAAGTTTTAACGAGTCCAAGAAAGAAAACTCGGGACCATCTTCATTTTTGGCAAGCTTGAAGAAAAGACAGAAGAATGCTTGATAAATCACCAATTCGTGGATTTTATGAGCCCAAACTAGTACATGCTCGATGGTGTTTTCATAGTTTAGAGAGTCTGAAAACTCCAAAGAAGACTACAGGGGGGTCCTTTTTCATCCAATTTAGTCTCCTAAGGCCGAAAAAGTATAAAACAGACCAAAGAAGAACTCTCTTAGCTTCCAAAGAAGTAAGGCACACCTTTTTTGTATTTATCTAGGAAGGTCTGAAAAAGGTTAAATTACCACCTACCCAACGCACCTTCAAAAGCAGCATATGGCCTGAGTTTTACGAGTGTGAAGGAAGGAAAGATCACTTAGAAATATCCATTTGATTACTATAAATGGGGCTTACAACAATAAACTCAATGCTTTGTTCTTTAGGGTTTAACGAGCATGACAAAGCCATAAAGTACACTCGAAATATTTTTCATGTTTAGGTATAGAGCACGAAAAAGAGAAAACTAAGCTCATACCGGGGGTTCCTTTTCCGTAAATTTAGTCCCTCAGGTTTGGAAAAGTGATAAACCCATGCCTGAGAATACTCTTCTCAATTCTGAAGAAAAGAGAGCGATCCTTTCTCGTATTATTCCACATGGTCCAAGAAAGTGATAACCTACCACCAATGTGGATGCCCATTCACATACTCTTAACGAGCATGAATGGACAAGTTTACTCAGCAGTCAAGTCTTTTTTGAGGAGTCAAACCTGGGCCTAAAGAAACTCAATATCTTTCCCGTGAAGTTTTAACGAGTCTAGAAAAGTCAACTCACGGCCTCCTTACTATTTTTAATGAGCTTGAAGGAGAGCAGAAAGAATGCTCTAAATGCGAGGAGACAAGTGTCAGGGGCAAGAGAAACTAGTTCCAAGCGCAAGGAATAAACCTATGCATAATGCAAGGAACAAGATCAAGGTAAAGACACTTGGGGAACATCTCTTCAAGGTAAAGGCTGTCAAGTTGCAAAGGAAAAATGATACAAGGCTTAGCGACGAGGAGAACAAATATGAGGGATTATACAACAAGCTAAAAGCGTGAAAGTCAGCATCAGGCTCATAAGTGCGAGCGGGGCACATGCAAATGCAATTACAGCTTTAAAAACAAGACAAGGCTAGTAAATAGTTGTGAATCCAACTAAAAATCCCATCTCCAAGAAACAACAACATCAGAATCATATTCAGAAGAAAATATCTGATGCAGGTCACTTTGGCAAAAACACATGTGGCTTTGCTATCTTCTACAAAAGATGTATTCAAGGCAGAATCAATGAAAGAGGACTCTATAGTGCCAAGATCCAAGGGTTTATAATCAATAAGAACAACCTCAGAAAGAGAGAAAAAATCAACAAGGGATATAGAGTCTACAGGAACAAACTCGGTATCACGGGAGTTGAGAAATTCATAAGAAAAATCAAACTCATCAGGATCACTGACTTGCTGTTCAAAGGAAGAGTCAAAAGACTCAACAATACCAACATAAAAATAAAGGTCAGGCTTACTAGGCAAATCAGGGTTACACTTAGTCACAACTGAACCGACATCCATAAGAAGGTCATACTGTATCAAAGACTCTAGGAAGACTTCATTCGAAGGAAGGAGATCATCTGAGATAGGACACATGTAAATTTCAAATGGATCGATAGAGTGGAGAGCAAGCTCCACAGTCTGTATAGGATGAATCACCTGGTCAACTATTGGGACCAAGTCCTGAGAAGGTAAGCATGAAAATAGAGGCTGCTTCTCAGTAGCAATTGAACACAAAGGACAGGAGGCCACATAGCTCACCTGTGGCGGGGTAGTGTCCATAGAAACACTGGGAATCAATAAAGGAAAGACCTGGTCTCTAGTTGGGTCAGGATATAGATCAAGAAAATCCAACTGATCAATAGTGACAATTTCTTCACAATGATTAAAGTACATCACATGAAAAAATGTTGACACCATAGCTTTCATGGCATAGAATAATCACGTCCAAGGAGCATATTGAAGTCCAAGGGTTCCTGTATCACCCTGAAGTCAACTAAGACAGTCTTCCCACCCAAAGTAATAGGTGTTTGAGCAAGAATTCCCAAGGCTATACAAATTCTTCTATCAAACGCCAGTAACTGACTAGCAGTCGACACAAGGCTGGGAGATCCCATGCCTCGCCAAGTACGAGTAGACAAGATACTAACTGAGGCTCCTTCATCAACAATATAATGAGCAATCATGTAAGGTTCAACTTTGACCTTTATCTGGAAAGGTGCATCAGAAGGAAGGCGTGGCTCAACTAGGCTATCCCAATTAAAGGAAGCAATCCGAGAGCTTGGTGGGGGTTGATACGAAACGAGTTCAGTGCCCCCCTATTTAGTAAGTTCTAAACTAGTAGTGAAAAAAATGTGACTAGCAGACACTTCACTCTCCAAAGGAAGAGTGGGATTAATCGACAATGGAACCAATTCAACCACTTCATGAAAGTCACTCTTCGAAGGGAGAGTGGGATTGACCAAAGGTAACATTGGTTCAATCACATCAAGATCACTCTCCGAAAGAAGAGTGGGATCGACCAAAGATGAGATTGGTTCGAACACTTGATCAACCAAAGGTTGAGTAGTTTTTTGAGAAACTATAGGTTTTTCAGGAGAAGGAAATTCTTGAGTCTTGGACCACACTCTTCGCACCTCTACGATAGCACGACACTAGTGAGTAAGATGATCTCCCTCACATAGCTTACAAGGGAACTTAAGTTTTCACTTCGAATGACCAGTTTTTTCAATGGTGTCAACATGACTAGTAGTGGCTGACTATTTTCTCTCAGTATGACCTACAGAGGCGGAGGTTTTTCCCCCAGCATGACCACCAGAGGCTGGGTGACTAGGTCCAACCTTACTAAGAGAGGCTGGTTGTTGAGAGACTTCAGGATGTTAAAAAATGGGATGACCTTGGAGCCAAACTCTTTGCACCTCCACAATAGAAGGGAATTTATAAGTAAGGTGGTCTCGCTCACAAAGATTACAAGGAAACTTGGGCTTGTGTTTTGAATGGGTAGTCTTTTCAACAGTGTCAACATGACTCGTAGTGGCTGATGGATTGTCTTCAGCATGAACCACAGAGGTTGAGAGACTGCCCCCTGCATGACCTGCAGAGGTTGAGAGACTGGTTCCAACATGTCCTGCAGAGGTTGGACGAGCACCACCAACATAAAAAATAGAGGCTGAATGGTTAGGATCAACATGCTTTGTAGTAGTTGAGTGTGTGCCCCTAGCATGAACCACAGAGGTTGGTTGGATGGATCCAACATGACTTGCATAGGTTGGATGGGGAGGTTCAACTTGAATATCAGAGGTTGAATAGGTGCCCTCGACATGAACTACAGAGGTGGAGTGACTGGATCTGACATGACCTGGAAAGGTTAGAAGGATCCTACCAGCATGATCTACAGATCTTGGATGGTGAAGATCAACTTGACTTGCATAGGTTGAGTGCTTAGATCCAACATGACCTGCAGAGGTTGGATAGGTTCCCCCAGCATGAACCATAGAGGCTGGGTGGTGAGGTTCAACTTGACCTATAGAGGTTGAACGGGTGCCCCCTTTCTTATGTGCCTTCTTCCTATTCCTTCTTATTTTACTCCTTTTAGACTGCCGGTTACTAATATCAATACTTTCACCGCATGAGGTAGAAGGAGGAGGAGAATCAACTACATGTGAAGGGGAAGCAGTGTTTTGATTCCCTTGATATAAGGAGCTTACTTGCGAAGCATCAGGAGAATTTAGGGCTGTTGGAGTGGAAAACAACCACATCAGTAGCCCTAGGGTGAATCCAGGAAGATTCAGGGTGGCCATCAAGGAACACCAACATTCCCAGTGAGAGGAATAGTACAAGGAGTTCCCAGCATGGGGATCTCTTGGTTGGTGTTCAAAGGGGTGTTAGTCATATTTTCAAACTAGGAGACAGAGTCTAAGGTTGAAAGGAAACCAAAATTATAAAGCACACACCTAAAGGCACACTAAGTACAGACAAACCACACAGCACTCACTAAAAAATTCCTAAATCCAAACAGACAATCAGGTATAAGATATGCTTTCCTGAAGAAAGATGATAGGCAGTTAATTGGAATCCATGTAGATGTTCTTAGGTATAAGTGAAGGAATCACCCATTGCCCTCCCACACTTTCTACCGGGGTTACCTTCCAAGCTTGTCCAAGGTAAACTAGAAATAGCATTTTGGTGTACCTATGTATGAACCCTAGATGTCAAAGAGACTAAGGCTACCTTAACTATATTGACAGTCTGGGGGGACAGTTGCAAGCCTGGTTCATATGCATGGGTAGGGTAGCAAGGCTCGAAACCCTATCTAAGACAGAATCCACAGATGCGCAAAAACCTTGGTCTACGCTTTGACAAGGAATCAGAGGGTTATCTCCTCAGTCCAAGCCTCCACATGACCTCGTGCTTAACTCCCATTTGAGAGGAGCTTCCCAGATACAATCAACATAGAAAATGGTTTACCTAGTGATTAGCCAACTATGTCTGAAATTTTATACTTGTGGGGAGTTTAAACTCCCTATTCCACAAGTCTAGCCTGAGCTAGTTGGTGTATAACCCTATAAAAGAAAACTAACTAATAATTTTTAAATTATATCGTTTATTTTAAGGTTTGTTTTTTAGTCAGAGGGTAAATGGCATGAAACTTATGTGGTGTTTTGACTCAAAGTTAAAAGAAAATGACTAAACAAAGAGAAATGAAATGCAAAAAGCAAAAACTATTCTCTTTCTTTTTTCAAATAGAAAACTTGAAAGCCACAAAAGAACAATTCTTTTTATTTATTTTTTCAAAAACAATGATATGCCATGCAATCTAGACTAAAAACCTAATCTACATGCATGTAAAGCAAACATGTGTTTTTGTCTTTTTCTTTTATAAATGAAAAAGAAAAAACAACCTATCAACTAATGCAAGCAAGTAATGTAAGCAAAGAAAATAGACAACCACTCTACACCCCACAAACAAACCCTAGGTTTCCCTAAAGTTGGATATAACCTCTCTTGGAAGGAAATCTCACAAAGGTAAACAAGCCAAAAACTTTGGAATGAAGAGACTGAGCAATAAGACTCACATAAACAAAGGTCAAGAAGTCCCAAGTATCAATCTAAACCTACATATAGAGGCTGCTCAGTACCTTGTCCAACAAGGTCAATCCAAAGAAAGAGGTGGGGGGGAAGGCAACAAAAACAAGTTCAAAGATTTGAAAGAGACTTACAAGATAGACAAAGAGAACTTAACAAAGATAAAACAACCTCTCAGGAGTCATGCACATACAGAGAACCCTTAAAGACCCTACAAAATCCCTCAAATCACCCAAAAACCCTAAAAATTTATGAAAGAACACAAATTCAGGTGCATACGTGGGTTTCCTTAAGGCAGGTCGCGTATGACATGCAGGTTGCAGGTAGTGAAAGTCGTGTATGGATGAAAAAAGGCACAAAAGGATAAAAAACTGACCTAGAAAGGTAGGAAAGGTGTTCCAACAAACTCAAAAGGTGTTCCTAACTTGTAAGAAAGACCTGAAACTTTACAAAAGGCTGAAAGAAAGACAAAGAAATCCCAAACAGACAAGGATCTCCCTAGCGGAGTCGCCAGTTTTGTTGTTCAGGAATAAACACCCTTATAACCGAGGGTCTGGGGTTACCAACATACTTCTAAAACTTGCAGAAAATCAGCTTTAAAGTACAGAAAGGAAATAGGAAGATATGGTGGACTCACCCGATTAACAACGGTTGATCCAAGCTTTGTCTTCTCCCACTCTGCTCCTCTCCAAATCTTTTAGGGATGCACCTCCTTCACCTGCAAAGAGACAATTCTCCAATTACAATCTTATACATGTATATATGACAAGTTATATTAACAATATATAGAGTGCTTAATCAAAAATATTCATCAAACAATGATACATGAAAGAGACTCAACACAAAGTTGGAAGAAGAATTCTCTTTATTAACAATAGTGAATGAGATAAGTGTACAACCCAACACCTGAAACAAGGACTCCTTTGCAACCAAAGGATTCATATTTCTGCTGCTCCAAATACTTCTGAAGATATACCACCAGCATAAATTTGCTCTCCAAGATTGATTTTTATCAATGCCCTCCCCAAGGCCTGTATTTATACTTTAGGAAATAGAGCAGTTTCGAAGGTTGAGGAGGTTGAGACAGTTGAGATAGTTAATGATTAGGGCTCAACAAATCTCCATTAATCATGTTNTGAGTATTGATACTGGAAACCCGCGTATGACACATGAGTTGCTATAAGGTAAACCTGCGTATAGATTTGTACGCGGGTTGCAATGAAGATACTCATGTACAGTACGTGGGATGCTGTGGATATAGTCGCGTATGTACGCGAGTTGCTGTGGAGGTAGTCACGTACAACATTCAACATATTAAAAGGTAAAATGGCAAGCTTGTTGGATAGTGAATGCATCTCATGTCATGCCCATGTATAGTGTTTAGGCAACCTTCAATCCATAAGTGTCCTTTTGTGTGCCAACATATGAAATGTCGGCACTTGGACAGAGAAGTGCCATTTGGGTTGATAACAATGACCATGGTATTCAACTAATTCCAAGGAGTCAATCCCACAAAGTGTACCCTTATAGGTGACCTATTGCACAAAATAATGAAATAGAAAAGAACTTTGAGGATTTGTAGAAGGATAGCATCATTCATCCTAGTAGAAGTCCTTATTCCTCACCAATGGACATGGTATTGAAAAAGGATGGGTCTTATTAGATATGTTCTAATTTTATGGCTCTCAATGAGTTGACTACCAAGGATATCCCTCTAGGTGTATACCAAGTGGAAATATAGTGTATTGTTAAGGAACTCCTTGTGACGTCAAAGGTTCATACCTCATCTATACTATGCACCCAACCATGGTTGTTTAGTGGGTGCACCTAGTTGTATAGTGGTAGTGGATGGGAATTGATCATGTGTCATTCTAGTATGAACCCCACCCTATTTTTTTATTCCCCTAGTAAAAAAAATTAACTACTAATTATAAATTTCCCTTGCTAGTCATTGATTACCTCTTGGATGATTTTCAAGAAGCAAAGTTTTTCACTAAATTCGGCCTTCAGTTAATATACCTAAAATATATTCCCGCATGTGAAAGTGTTAATATTTTAATGGTTATACAATAATTTTATACATTTAGCGTCATTTCATAATAACCATAACATTAGGATCACTGAAAGAAAAACAAGCACAACAAGACAAAATAACATAGATATTTATCCTAGGAAATCCTCTTGGGGGAGAAAACCCAACAAAAATTCCTCAATATAGAACTCGATCAAGTACAGTGAACAACCCCAAGAATAAGACCAATAAATTCCTCTCTCCAATAATCCTCCTCTCTCTCTCCCTCTTGCGCACTTTCTTGTATTAGAGATATGTACAAATGATGGAGGAATCTCATTTATTTATACTCATCAAGCGAGTGACCTAATTAACTAACTAGATCCTCCTAGTTCTTTAATTAGGGTCGACCTACATAGGACGACTCAAAATAACATTTATAAAATAATTTTGTAGGTATTGACGTTACTTACAATGGAGGTTTTACCTCAATAATTTTAGATTACCAATTACATAAAGGACATCTCCTGAAGGAGGAATAATAAATGTACAATAAAAATACAATAGAATATATTCTTAAGTTACATTTATTTAACACTCCCTCTTCACAATGAAGGTATTCTACAACATCAACAACAACAACAACTGTAGAACTGGCTAGTGAATATGTATACGATAGGAATGTTTGGAAAAACAACATTATGCATCTAGAACATCATCATTAGCATCAAAAAATAATATCATCATTAGTAGCAGCATGCAACATCATCACCATCATCATGGAGAATCATCATTTTCATCAACAGGTGGCTGTTGGAACCTTATCATCATTAGGAGAAACACCATCAACATCAGCATGTGACTACTAGAACATCATCATCATCAACATCAAAATGTGACTACTAGAACATAATCATCATCAAAATAATATCAATTTCTCTCTCTATCTCATCGTAGGATGTCCTATAGAGTCTTACCATCTTGTCGTAGGATGTCCCATCTAAAATCATCATCCTGTCACTTAATGAGAGGGTCGTTTTTAGATCTCTCTCTATCACGGTGTAGGATTCCCTAGAGATTATTTCCATCTCATCGAAGGATGTCCCATCTAAACTCATCATCCAATTTTAAGATGAGAGGAACTTACCATCTTGAGAGCTCTCTCTATCCTATCACAACATGTCTTAGAGTGTCTTACCATCCTTTCATAGGATGTCCCATCTAATATCATCGTCTCATGACAAGATGAGAAGATCTTACCACGCTGTGATAGGGTGTTCAATCTAAGATCATCATCCTATCACAGTATGAGAGGATCTTACCACCCTATCGTAAGGTGTTCCATCTAAGATCATCATCCCATTGCAATATGAGAGGATCTTACCACCCCATTGTAGGGTGTTAGAAATGTTAGTCATTGGAAAATAACCAAGTGAACATGGTTATGTCTTGGCCAAATCATCCTAGCACTCACTTATTCCAAGTCATCATGGCACACACTGCTACCAATTAATCATGACATATACTACTACTAAGGCACACACTTCTCCCTTTGTATCAGAGGTCGTCTTGATATCAAGTCCATCTGACAATCTAACCAAGTCATCATGACAATATCTACATCATCCTTCTTCGGCTTCTAGAACACACTTCTTCCTCCATCATGGAGATCTTCTTGATTTCAAGTCCATCTAGTATTATCTACATCATCCTTGTTCAACTTCTGGAACACACCGCCCCCTCTGTCACGGAGGTCATCTTGATGCCAAGTCCATTTGGAAATATAACCAAGTCATCATGGCACTATTCACATCATCCTTCTTCAACTTATAATGGACCTATGGTTTTACAGAGAAACCCTAATTTTTCAAATTTGGTGACTTGTATATATTATTGAATATAAATATGTTCCTCCTCAAGGACAAATGAGTAGTATACTCCTTTTCCCAAATATTTGGACATAACTATAAAATAGTTGATTCCCTAGTTTCTTTAATTTTCTTCTGTTGAATTGTTTGGTATTAATTCTGATGTATCTTTGAAACATCTGACCCTAAATTTCTGAAAATTATTATTGAGGTAGTATGATTTGTCTTCTATACAACCCCATATGTTATACAAATATTGGATTCTCCAAGTTGAAATTGTGTTAAGTGTCCCAGGGTGACATGTTTATGGACTTGTTTAGTATAGTAAGCTTGTACAGACTTTCACGTGTCACTGTTTCAACTCCGGGTTCTGAAAATATCACAAGAGAAACTATAGTTCGTTCCCTTTCTAGAAAATATTATGAATTTTATTTTCATCTTTATATCCTGAGATATAGCATTTCTCCTTAGGTCACCTATTTAGGAATGAATTATGGAATAGGCTAGAACCCTGTTTTGGAGGGATCATATATACTAAAGTAAAGAGAATATGAGACTAAAAATCATGTAAAATCTATATAAACAAATAATATTTGTCATATCCAATTTTCATCTCCTAATACTTCACCAAAGTAGAGTTATATCTAAAATTCCCAGATGACTAGATTTTACTTTCTAGGGTTTCAAGCATGAATCCCTAATCTCCACTAGTTGCAATTGTAGTAGTTTCATGACTACACAAAGACTTCTTTCAAGGTACCTTTGATACCATGTTAATATTTTAATGGTTATATAATAAATTTTACATTTAACATCATTTCATCATAACCATGACATTAGGATCACTGAAATAAAGAAAACCACAAAAAGACAAAAGAACACATGATTTATTCTAGGAAACCCTCTTGGGGGAGAAAACCTAGCAAAACTTCCTCAATATTGAATTCGACCAAGTAAAATGAAAAACTCAAATAATAACACCACTGAATTCCTCTCTGGACAAACCTCCTCACTCTCTCTTTTGCGCACTTACTTGTGTGAGATAAATGTCTAAATGAGGGAGACACTTCACTTATTTATACTCATCAATTGAGTGACCTAATTACCTAACTATGTCAGGATAGTTCTTTAATTTGACCTAATTACCTAAATAGGTAATCCTAGTCCTCTAATTAGGGATGGCCCACCTAAGAAGACTCAAAATAACATTTATAAAATACATTTTTAAGTACTATTCGCTCGATTTACAATGGAGGTTTTAACTCGAGACTTTTACATGACCAATTGCATCAAGGACATATACCAAATGAGTAATTATAATAAAGGTACAATAAAAATAAAATAGAATATCTTCTGAAGTTACATTTCTTTAACAACAACAAGGTTGTAATTTTCTTGTATATAGAACAAAAGAATATATATTCTTTTAAGCTAGAGATTATACCACAACATTCACACTTAATACACAAATATTTACCCTTGAAACTGTTAAACAAGAAGAAAAAATTAGATTTGCACCTCCTAATTTCTCATTATGATTATTAACCACTCAAAATACAATATGTAGGAATTATGCAACATCCAAAACCCTAATCCATTGACCATAATTAAATTACACAGTTTTACGAAAACCCCGAAAATAGCCTGCAAATAACCCAAGAAATTTCAAACTCACCTTTGAATCATTCCAACAATTGGATAACGTCTATGTTAACATTATATGGGAGTTCAATATACACAATCATATATATGAACCCCCCCCCCCCTCACACACACAAACATGAAAAGGATATAACACATACCCACGAAAGGTCATTATGAGTTTTTAGTGATGCATGTTGACCTTTGGAATGCTCCATCCATAGTTTAGAAACTCATGAACAATATTTTTACCTTTCCTCTACAATATTTTGTTGGTATTATTAACTGATATATTGATATAAAACACAAAATGGGATTTCCACCTAGAGCATGTTGATGATGATTTTCAGTTATTCATGAGGGACCACCAATTATTTGTGAAACATTCCAAATGCAATTTTGGGGTTTCTAAGATTGAATACTAAGGTCACATTATGAGTCATGATGGAATACAAGTAGGCCAAATATAGTTGTAGTTATGAAAGGATGGCCACACCCCAATACCCTAAAGGGATTGCATGGGTTCCTAGGACTTATAGGCTATTATAGGAAATTTGTGAAAAATTATGGCAAACATGCAACTCTTGTAACACCATTTTGCCAAAATAATTCCCTTGTATGGAGCGAAGTATATAAGTAAGACTTATTAGCTTTAAAGGATACCAAGTAAACTACTTTAGTATTAGAAATGCTTTATTTTACGAAGATGTTTGGATTAGAATGTGATGCCTTAGGAAGAGAACTTGGAGCAATATTGATGCAAGAAAAATTCCCTCTAGAATTCACCAATAAGCAATTATGTGATTTGAAATTTGGAAATCTATATATGAAAAAGAGATGATGACCATCCTTCATATAGTTGACACATGGTGCCCATATCTCATAGGGAGACATTTCAAGATCAATACTGACCATAATAATTTAAAATAGTTCCTTGAAAAACAATTTTTATCACTAAAGAAACATATGTGGGATATTAAGATGCTAGGTTATTTTTATGAGTTTATATATAATAAGGGTATATAAAATGTCATTTCAAATGCATTGTTTGTAAATTTGAGGAGGATCGATCCCTACTTTCATTATCCTTACAAATGCAAACTTTCGTTGAGAAATATTGTTGTTATAGCATGATTTTCCATGCCTTATGAATCATGCCTTGATGGCCTACTTTTTCCCTATGTAGACTCACCATATCCCCATTTCTTAGTACATCCCTTATGCTCCAGTGAAACCCTAAAAATATGTTTTTTGTTGATACATGTGGGTGAACAAATATGCATCTCACGTACATGCATCTTGCTCGATTATGATTCGCATACATAGGGTTTTTTGCTCCAAAATAAAATATTTTCAAGTTTTCAATGCCAAGTCATGGTGGTTATGATTCTTGACTCTCATTCAACCCTCCATTTCCAATTTGAGGGATATATATTGATCCATTGAGAAGCATTGGAGGAGGAGAAAATTTGAGAGCAAGGAAACTATAGTGAAACTTTTACACATGTCCATTATCTTGAGTCTGCATCCCTTTATCCTTGATAGTATGAACTCCTTTGTGATATTCTCCTAAACTCTTCTTATCTTGTGAGGGAGGAACCTAGTAAATCATTGTGTTGGTGGGATTTCCTTGTATGGAGGATTGAAGTGTTGGAGGCCCAGGAAAAGGAACTTGGTTTCTTGGTTCTGACAACTTTCCAACAAAGGTTATCACTTTGTACTTTTGTTTTTGAATTAATAGAAATACTATTTTCTTGTCGAATTCCATGTGCAAATGCTTGCATTAATTTCCATGAGTATATTTTATTTATACATATTAAATGGATTATGATAGAGTATATGCTAACATTATATATATATTCTTGGACACATTTGTTGTTGAGAACAAGTTGTAGGTTGCAAGCATTGGATCGAAAGTTCAACGATGGTCTTCTTCAAAATTTCGATTGAGGTATGGGCCTTAAATTTTGTTGTTAGAATTTTAAATTCATATGGAATATTTGAGATTAGATTTGATTTATGGTGTCACTCTATGTATTGTGGTCTACCCCAAGCCATAGGAATATTTTCTCTATAACAAAATTGGTGACTCCGCTGAGGAAGTCTCATTTTTGTTGGGGCGTTTTGCATTCATTTTTGCTTGAATTGATCTCTTTTTCTTGGAGTCTCTATGTAAACTTTATTTATACAACCCTTATTTGGTATTTTCCTTGAGTGATTTGGATTTAAACTTACTTTTTTACCCCTATTTTTTATACGCATGGGTCACACTATTGACATTCATGTGTACATGAGGGTTGTATGTGTACAAGTCACATACATATGTTGATGTTCTTTGAACAATTGCATACATTTAAAAATTTTCTCCATATCTTGGTTGGAATGATTGTTGGGTAAGTTGTGAGTGTTATTGAGTCTTCTAGGGTCCCTAACTGTCTGTTGACTACCAGGGTAATTTTTAGCAACGAAATTTCACCAATTGGCTATTTTTTGGGTTTTTTTCAAAAAATAAATTCACTTTTTAGTCTCTAATATCGCCTATATTTACATAAAATATGTTTTTTATCATAATATTTGCCAAAATTTACACATTTCAGTGTTAATTGTATGTTTCATTTTTAATATTCGCTTACCTATCTATAAACATGTCTTTTCAATCCAAAAGAATCGCCTAGAATACTATACTTAAGTATAATATTACAATCCTTAAAAAATACCCTGTTGACTATTTTTAGAGTGACTGGAAACTCCCTTTTATTAGATTTTTAGAAAATTTGTTCTTGTAATTTTTTCCACTTTTTCTTTTGCTTTTAGTGCACGAGTCATGGCTTCTTAGTGTATTGATTGTATTGTTTCTTTATACTTGCTGGAGGTTCTAAGGGTTAGTGATTCCATTTTGCATTTTTATTCATTCATCTTGAAAACAAAAAAATATTTGCATCTTTGCATTTTCATTTTTGCATTAAAAGAGCACTTGCATTAGTGTTTTTAGTTGGAATGGAATTAGTCTAGGATTCATACAGGAAATATTGCATTGGAATTTAAAAAATAAAGAGACCATTTCATGCACTTCATTTAGTGGCATACCATTGTTACATTTGGAAAACAAGTCTAGTACTTAGCAATGTTTTCAAGTGTGCATATTTACTTTTCTTGTTAAGTCATAACATCACTAGTTGCACAACCATATCCCCTTGAGTAAGCACAACTCATTAAAATTAATGCTTAACTTAAAATTGATTATAAATATATACTTTTATAGGGTGTACCAAAATGCTTAGGTTTTAGGGTCTTGGAATAGGCTTCTGTGAGTAAACTTCTCCAAGAATATAAAACAAAAAAAATTAGGCGTATATCTAAGGAGAGGAGAAATCCTTGATATCCTCTTACACAGGAGTTGATCATGATGCTACATACACGTTGGTTGTAGAGATATCCCTCCAATTCAGTGAGCGTCAAGTATATTTCCAGGACTCTATTCATATCTAGGGGATTTTGAGATACCTTTGGTGCTTTCAAGCTTCAAGCTTCAAGCTTATCTACCTTTCCCATACAGTGGATCCCTCTTGCGATTTTTCACCTGATCATTAATTATGTTTTTTTTAACCATGGGAACAACAACCTCTCAAGAGTATATCCAACAGCATGCAAGCTAGATATACCAATAAATTGTGACTTAGCGGGGGCCGAGACGTGCCGGTGGGGTCACCTACTCTTCAAGCCTTGCCTCAACAGACCAAATGAGAAACCCTACCCTCCGTCGGTTTTGAACCTGTGACCTCCACGGAGATAACACATGTTCTTAACCATTAGGCCCACTCAGGTGCTCTCTGATCATTGATTATGTTGAGGTGACAATAGTTTATTTTCCTAGGTATCATAGGGGATACTTGTAGGGTTTATTTTTTGAGTGTCTTGGTCAGGTAATGGTAGAATATCACAGTCACTTTATGCATTGAAGTTGGGGGTCTCTATAACTAGTCATGCACCTCTACTTGTAGTGTATGGGAGTCTCATACCTCTCTTAAGATAGACATACCTGCTATATATTGGGAGATTATTTATCCTTATTCCTTTCTTTTGTGTATTTATTCTATCTTATTTAGGGGTGTACTTCATTCTCATTAGTTCGATTGAGGGATCG
Source organism: Pseudotsuga menziesii (assembly GCA_001517045.1). Classification (NCBI taxonomy): domain Eukaryota; kingdom Viridiplantae; phylum Streptophyta; class Pinopsida; order Pinales; family Pinaceae; genus Pseudotsuga; species Pseudotsuga menziesii. Next base: position 523,546 of record LPNX011156527.1, read on the forward strand.
TTGTTTTTTTAGTCTTGTTAACTGGAGTCATTGTGGATTGAGTTTTGTCTCTCCATTGTCATTCTCATCTATTCATAGGCTTCCCACTTTTTTACCCTTTGTAAACTCTTTACAAGATGTGTTCATTAATACATGTGTCCTTTCCCTTACAGAGTTCGTAATAATTTTGACCATGAGCACTAATTATGATACATCAGAGTGTCCTCCAACACCTTCATCCACATTAGGAGGGGGATTCCATGGGAATCCCTCTTTGAATACCTTATGGGTCCTAGGGACTCTGGTGTTTATCAACCCTCATACCACTATCCCTTCTCACCCTATAGGAACAAATCCTTTTGAGTTCATGTGGTCTTCTGATCATGTGCCAAGATTTTCCCCATGGGTGGTGGGTACCGAGGGTCAGTTTGTTTCCTTTTCCACTAACCCTTTCCCATTTATCATGACAAAAATATCATTGAATACCTCATCCTCCATTTCAATTTCTAGTGGTACTCCTAGTGAAGGGATTAGGGGCATTTCAGCCCCCTATATGGCATATCAGTTTGGAGGTGATCATATCCCTCCTTCTACTCATTTCATTGGGAGATTCCATATCCCTTCATCGATCCCTATTTCCAATCATAATAATTTTGTGAGTGGAGGTGAGAATCCAAGTGGTGGTCATACATTTTACATCCCATTCATCTATCCCACCTACATTATGCCTACTCCATCAGATGCTTTTCTTATGGTGACTAATCCTTCAGGTTCCACTATCCCTTTGGGAGGGAATGTATTGTTTGGTATGGGTCTCCCCTCATCTAGAGTTTCTTCCTTTGGGGTCACTTTGTAGGGGAGGTTTGTGCTCCTCCTTTGTCTGGGGGAAATGAGTCTCATCCAATGGTAAATACTGGTAACATCATTCTAAACTCCCAATGAATTCTAGTTATGCAAATCCCTATCCTACCTTATATGAATCAATTCGAAGGAGGATACAATATTATAGGCCAGGGTCGTGGTCTTTTCCAAAACATGCCACCACTTATGGTCTCAAATTCAGTTCCTCTAGGCGCTTTACCTTGAGTTCAATATTTCCCATAGGCCTGGAATCAAATGTCACAACCCAGGATCTCTTTTCTAGTGACATTGAATTTTCTAGACTTGTCTAGACTTATGAATGATCCAATGTGTCATGACCCAACATGGCCCTCGATCTTCTCTAAACTTTCTTTGGAAATACTAAAGTTTGAAAGCACATAACTACTTTCCATCTATGGTGCTCGTCAAATTCACTAAATCATAATTCTATTTAACTTAGAATATTTCAATGCACCCTTATGGGTCCAGTCACAAAATGGTACATTGAGCTTCCTACGGGGTCCATACCAGAGTTTTAACGATTTCACCATGGTATTTATTAATCACTTTTAGTTGTCTATCTGTTATGATGTCAACATCGATATTTTGTTGAATTTTTTGTTAGATAAGGCTACTCACATCTCTGGCCATATTCAAGAGTGACATAGATATAAGAGGTCAGTTAAGTATAAAATTCCACCTGAGTTCTTATTGGATTAGTTCATTAAGTCATTATTATTGTAGCAGAGATTTCTCCTTGCTACAGGGGCAGGAATGGCTCCCTTCTGTCTATAGGATAGAAGGGTAGGTTCCTGCGTGGCTAAATGCTGAAAATAAAAATGGAATGTAAAGGACAGTAAGGAAAACAAAGCGAAGCAAAGATGGAAGAGAAACAATGGTGAACCCCTTTGCAAACAAAGGTTAGGGTTCCTCTTCCAAAGACTTGCAAACAATGACTAAACTACAGAAAACCAAAATACCTTCAAAACAATGTTAAACATAAACCTGCAAATGAAAACATGGGTTAGAAAGCAAAGAAAACTAAGAAGAAAATGCAAGAAAGACAAGTTATACCTTCTCTTTGGCTAGAAATGGGCCAACATGCCCTAGCTTATGGAAGCACCTCTCTTGGATGGGGGAGCTATGGCTCAATGGAGATGGAGGAGAGGGAGTGTGGGTGGCTTGAGAAACAAAGGGTCTCAAGGCATCCATGGGCAACATAACAGTATGCAAGGGAGAAGTGTTTTGAGAGTGACCCCCACCCTCCTTTTATATCTTTTTTGGTGTTTTAGGGTTTTAAGCCCTTGGTCTAGGCTTTAGCCCCTTCCACCCTAATTTTAGCCCCTTTTAGGGTTTTATCCCCTTTTTGGGGGCTTTAGCTCATAGGAGGGTATTTTGGGCTCCTTTTTGGGGTTTTTAGTCCCTTTTCTTCATCCTTAGGCTATTTTGAGGGTGTGGGGGTCAAATGGAGTGATATGAGGGTCGTGAGATGGTGTCCTTGGGTGGTGTAGGCCATGGAGAGCTGAGTGGGGGATTTTTGGGTTAACAATTATCTTACAATGAGAAGGATGTTTGACATGTGGATTTTCCACTGACAAACAAGACATTTTCAAATAATAATAGTTAGACTTGATTTATGTGCAATTTGGGATCCAATATGAGATCATTCTTGATGCACTGAGATCGAATCATAATACCAAATTTAACCTATGAAACATGCTAGTGGGATCTATGAGTGCAAAAGTTGTGTACTAGGTTATAAACCAAATGAAAAATTTGTCTCTTAACCAGTCTGCAGCAAGACAAACTATGATTGTGTCCACTCCCACTAAATCGGTAGATGCACATTCTATGCAATTGTCGAACCAAAAGGGTAACTAGCAACCCCGACGAAAAAAAATGAAGGGGAAGAATAATTAAAAAGGTGGGAATAAGAAGGAAAATTCTAATCGTGACAAGAACAATGAGAATATTGTTCAGGACAAGAAGTCTAAATGCAAGTTCAAGTTGCTTGTAAAATTTTTGGTCGATACCACTTTACACACTTGTTCCCCAGGAACGATGAGGCCTCAAAGTTCATCACACAGATCCTAGGTGTGTTGATGAATTCTCTTCCTGATAGGCAGGACAGGGATTTGAGTGCTTTTTCCTTCAAAAGTGGGTCTAGTGGGACTCAAAACCCTCTATCCCATGATAATGATCACAATTGTATCAATATGTTGTCAACTATTCATGTTTCTACCCATCCGTGCGATTATTGTCCCTCACAATTGACTATGAGGAAAGAGCCTCTTCCTCTAGAGACCCCCTTTTCATATTGATAATCCTAATTTTATACCATGCTTGTTGTAAGGATTCCTTAAGTGCTAAGTACACAATCCAAATTCCTAAGTTTCCCAAAACTATTATACTATGGAGGATCTGGTCTAAACATCGTGTTTGATGTCATACTTAGAGGTTCTCAAAACGTGTCCTACATAGAGGAATTCCTTGTTGGATGCTTTATGATCTCATGATTTAAGCATGCCAAGTGTGATCAAGTTTGAGACCATCGATATCCAACCTCACCTTCCTTACCGTGTGGCTTTTCAATTCCATGTGGAGTGTCTAGATAACACCATAAAAAATATGGTTATTAATGAAGGCGCTTTGACATAAGTGATGCATTTTTCTTGTTGGAAGGGCCTTAGCTCTCCCAATTTGTCCCAATCCATGACTATGTTGACGACATTTGATGGATGCTCATTTAGACCACATGGAATTATTCCTTCTCTACTGGTCTAGTTAGCAGGGAAGTATGTACCGATCGAGATCAAGGTGGTTGATGAAACATTTTTACCATAATATTCTACTAGGTCATATATTGATTTACACCATGGAGGTTATTGTCTTGTATGTGTTTTACATAGTATGATTTCCCCAGGAAGGAAGAATTGTGATGATCAATCAACTATGTTTTACTAATTTTTATTCCTCTACATCGTCGAGATCTATGGTCCTATTTATTGACAATTCTCATCCAAAAACTGAGAATATTGGTGTCAGGATGTATCCTTTGCTTATGGGAACATTTCACTTTTTGGCACCAATCTTAGTTATTGATTACACTTTTGGTAGTGTTTTAACATTGTTGAGTCAAGTCCCATTTTGTTCTTCGTATTTGACTGATCCTTGGATTCTTCCTTCTCTTGTTGAATCATGTTAAGTATGTTCACGTGTATGAGTGGATATGTCATTGTATGTAGCCCAAATTTCTTACCAGTTTATACTTGATATCATTGCAGATCCTAATCTCTCCTCTTCACAAATGGAAGAGGAAGACCTCCCTATACTATCTACTTGAGTAGTCATTTTTTTGTGCCTCCGACCGATGGAGAGGATGCGACTCATGATTTGCTATTCAAGGGTGATGGAGAAGAAGGCCAGCCCTCTAGCTCTATCTGTGTGTTTTCCAGCCACCAGGTTTATCAAGCAAAACTAATCCCCCATCCCTGCTCCCAATACAGTCCGAAGACCAACCATTGCACTTAGGCAATCAATTTAGCTATCACAGCTTAAACTAGGGAAAACGACTTCAAACCATCTACAGCAGTCCCCAAACATAACAGCAAACACACCTCATGGCCTAGGGAAATTAATAGCCCCCAAAATGCATCAGTGGACGTGGTTCACAACGTGGGGGAAACTCAACCCGTCCTTGGGCAATGAAGTCGCCGGGAAAACATACATAAACCATGCTGGGAAATAGATTATAGTTCCCCAGCCTGGGCATGAATGAAAATGACAACGCAGGACCCACGAATCAGTTTGTGAAGGAAGAATACAGCCAAACCCTCCGTAGATCCGCAGAGGAAAAATACGTGGATAAAAACCAGGAAAATCCTGTGCGTGGAAAACAATCTGACCCTGTGAGGAATGAACATACAATGGAGGTCCTACGTGAGGAAAAATGGCTCCATTTTTGTCCATGGATGAACAAAACAACAGGAAGGACGCAAAAATTGGAAGTGCGTGGGTGTTCAACAAACTCGTGGAGCCAAGAAAATGTCTGTGTGAGACCCCCAAAACCACCAAGAGCCCGTGCGTGAGGAGAAACAGACCAAAATCATGGGGGGAGTGGAATTTCCTGCGTGAGTGAAGTCAACAGGGGTGGAGTGTGTGTGTGGGTGACGACTGACAGTCCTGCCACCCCACTCCCAAAACCATTAACTGCCTCAACCACCAGAAGCCATTATTCAATGAAGGTGGTTGGATAACACAAGGGGAGAAGACACATGCGTTTTTCTCTCATTGGCCAAGGTTGACAATTTCCCCACCCTTATCCTTGTGAAAATCATGCCCCTTTCTCATTCTAGTTGCCGCGATCGTAGCTGGGCGGGTTCATTTAATTAATTATGATGCATATTTACATGATGACCAACATAATATATGCCGCGTGCCCTGATATACCATCGGTGACAAATTTAAAATCCAAAACATAGCATGACTGATCAATGGTGGGGTCTTGGCCTTTAGCTTTGGACCATGATCATTACAATATATACATCATGTACATTTAATGCAACAGGGTCAAAACCGGGGCATTACATTCCTCACAGGGTCGGATTGTTTTCCACGCACAGGATTTTCCTGGTTTTTATCCACATATTTTTCCTCTGTGGATCTACAGAGGGTTTGGCTATATTCTTCCCTCATGAACTGATTCGTGGGTCCTGCGTTGTCATTTTCATTCAAACCCAGGCTGGGGAACTATAATCTATTTCCTAGCATGGTTTATATATGTTTTCCCGGCAACTTCATTGCCCAAGGATGGGTTGAGTTTCCCCCACGTTGTGAGCCGCGTCCACTGATGCATTTTGGGGGCTGTTAATTTCCCCAGTCCATGAGTTGTGTTTGTTGTTATGTTTGGGGACTGTTGTAGATGGTTTGAAGTCGTTTTCCCTGGTTTAAGCTGTGATAGATAAATTGATTGCCTGAGTGCAATGGTTGGTCTTTGGGCTGTATTGGGAGCATGGATGGGGGCTTAGTTTTGCTTGATAAAATTGGTGGCTGGAAACCACACAGACAGAGCTATAGGGCTGGCCTTCTTCTCCATCACCCCTGAATAGCACTGGAAGGGAATGCAGGGCCTGAGGGACTGTGTAGTAGAAAAGGGACTGATTCCTTGTGTTGGGTGTGTTTGGGTGTCTTAGAGGTCAGGCTAGTTCTAGTGTAGGTGTTATTGGCTCTGTAATGAGCTCACCAGCTTGGCATTTATCCTTTCCCAAATCCTGGATGGCCTGATAAACCCAACTATGTTGGATTGGCTGTGTATTGAATATCCTTGGCTATGTGTAAGCATGCTAGTTCCCTTATTCCTTGGTGAATCATGCCCAGCTCGGGGGTGGTAGCGTTGCTGAGATATTAAGGAGCACGCTGGCCTATGGTTCGAAGGAACCTTGCAGCGGCGTAGCTAGTTGTGGATCGAGTTCATCATAAGATAAGTGCTCTTGTTCATTTTACTTCTACAACCTTATTTTCTGTTAATGAAAATGATGAACATGTTGCATGAATTCTTGTTTGAATGTATCATGTTTCCACTGTGTTTGATAGATGATGGCATCTGTGCATAATAAATATTCATGTGAGCATATTCTAGTTCAATATAAAAGTTTAAGCATTCTGTTTCAGCAATTTTGTGTATGCATATGTTCATGGGGCTCTTATCCCGGGTGGTTTAAGCCATGGGTCGCATCCTCTCTGCCGGTCGGAGGCATGGGGACGTGACAGTGCGGTTCTTCCATTTGACTACACCATTTTGTTGTGGTGCATATGGAACAATGTGTTGTTGTTGGATTCCTTGTTTAGTGTAGAAAGTAGTGAACTTGTTGTTAACATATTCTCCTCCATTGTCAGATCTTAACTTAATAATTTGATGAACAAATTATTTTTCAACAAGGGCCTTGTAGGCCAAGAACATGTTAAATACTTCGCTCTTATGTTTTAGGAATTAAACCCAAGTGCGTCTGGAGTAGTCATCAATGAAAGTTAAGAAATATTTGAAACTAGAAAATGAAGCAGATGGAAGAGGGCCACACAAGTCACTATGCACAAGCTCCAAGGGAACCGAGGCATGCCAAGAGGCACATTTGTCAAAACTGTCCTAATGATGTTTTCTGAGAACACAATTGGAACAAACACCATCCTTGTAAGATACCATCAGAAGACCAGTCACCATATTTTATTTCCATAGTTGTTGCAATGAGTGATAATTTAAGTGACCAAATCGCGCATGCCAAAGTTTGTTCAAGTTATCACTATGAGCAGCAAAAATTGAAGGAAAAGGTGATGACCCAAAGTTGTTAAATTTGTGCAACCTGGTAATATCATTAACAGTTCCATTAGCAAGGACATTTTGAGGATTTTTAAAATCCTTGATTACAACTTGGTGAGGTGTAAACGTCACAGTTTTACCTTCACCCGAATGAGTAATTTGATAGACTGATAACAAATTGCAGGAAATTTTTGCAATACATAGTACATCACTAAAATGACCATTTTCTATTGGAACTGTTCCAAATCCGACAACACTTAGAGATCTATCATCACCAACATATCTTTTCTTGGTGTTACTTCATGCATAGTAGAAAAGATGGCTTGATCCTTACCCATATGATAACATGCTCTAGAATCAATGAGCCACTCATTTGAAGTAGAAGAAGAAGATACAATATAAGAGTAACCAGAAACACAAAGTGCATGTCCATGAGAGTTAGATTCTGAAGACGAATCTAGACTGATGCGGTGCTTCTTCATTGCTGCTTCCAAGGCTTCCATCTTCTTGAAACACTTAGATTCATCATGATTATCTTTCCCACAAAAATTGCAATGATGCTCAGTATTCTTTCCTTTTGGCTTGGATCCTTTGTCATTTTATAAAGGATTTGACTAAGAGGGTTTGGAACCCTTGTTTTTTGGTTTATTATTGCGAAAATTATGTTTCTTGGGAGGCTTGGACTTTTCTTTCTGTTGGGACAATAAGGCTTTCCCAGATGTATCTGCATTTTTAATTATTCCAAGATGAATGATCTTATCTTGCTCTCTAATTAAGGAATCACAAAAGAATTCAAGACTAGGCTCTTGATAGCTAGCTGCAGTCAAGGATTCTTTCATGGAGTAGAATGTATAATACAATAACAGAATATGCAGGTCCAAGTTTGGAAAGAATATGATAAATACATTGTTTGTCTTTTTTCTTAATCTTGCGTTCTTCACATAAGAGTCTAAGAGTTTTATACTTAGATAAATAGTCTTGAATGCATGAAAAATCATTTGGATTCAAGGAAATCAACTCATTCTCAAGTTGATGACCCTAAATTTCATTGTGTTTACCAAACACAGATTCTAACTTTTCCCAAGATTTATTAGGTTCATCAATTCTAGATATGTGGAATCGCTAATCAGTAGAGATTAACATCCCAATCAATCCATGAGATTCATCACATATATTTTCTCATTTAATTTTCTTATCATCATCAGTGGGTTCTGTTTCTTTCCCCGAGGTTATCCTGAAAAGTCCCCTACTTCGCAAAACATCCTCCATACGAGATTTCCATGAGAAATAGTTAGAACTTGTAAGTATAATATCACAAAGGGTGACCATACTATAAAATAATGGCTGAAAGAACATAAATTAACTATCTGGATGCAAAGAGCTCGAAAAAATATGCAGTTTTTAAAAAAAACGGCACTGAAAACTGATTCTGGATGATGAAGTTATGCTTGATCAAAGAAAATGTTGAAGATGTCCCCAATAGTGACGTGGCAGATAATAACTTGACCATCTAAAAAAAAGAACCCCCCTCTTCCCAAGATCAACCTTTGATAATCATTTTAGAAGAAACTTACTTTTAAGTGAATCACTTTTGTAAAATAAGTTATGTTCACTTTTACAATAATGTTACTTTAAATAGTGCAGCAATAAATTAAAAGACTTAAGTGACTCGCTTTTTATTTTATTTTATTTAAGTGAGATGCACTTTTACAATAAAGTAACTTGAAAATAGAAATTGCATGCACTAAAAAAGTAGCTTAATAAGACTTGAACTCAAGACCTATTAAGGAATAAAGCAACTTTGGACCAAGTGAGCTAAGTTTAAAAGGTACATAAAAGAATGCAAAAAGGAATAGGGATTTTTTTTTTAACTCTTCTCTCTCATTCTCTGTGCTTGCCTTTTTTTCCTGCAAATTACAAAAAAAATGAAAAACAATAACAAAAAAGACTTTTTCCACACAATGGGGTTAGATCTTGGTTAGCTTACCCGAAAAGTCTACGTTTTCAAGTTTTCTCGTTGTTTCTGATTTGACGTGATTGCACAAGGTGCACAGCAAAGAGCATACGTAGCCGAGAAGACAAGAAAAGAACTTTCCCTTTTTGTTTCTGATTCACTGCGATCGCACAAGGTGCACGACAAAGAGCATACACAGCCAGGGAAGGCAATAATATGAGACTAAAAAAATAAAGATATAATAATAAAACTAATAAAATATGAGAGATTTAAAAAAAAATTAAACAAATCCATCACTGTAACATTATACCTTGAGATTTTCTGAAATGGGTGTTTCTGGAACAAATGGAAATAGTTTTCGGTGAAACCAAAACTATTTCCGAATGGAAATGGTGCTATGGATGCAATGGAATAGCTCCCATAGGAAAAAAATGCACAAAAACTCCAGAACCATAAACCCTTTCAAAGTTTCAGTAACACCAGTTCCAGATCTTGATCAAAACCGAAAGTGCCTCTTCATAAACGCTCTGATACCATGTTCAAGTACACAGGGTACTTCCAAAAGACTGAACACCTTGAGCAACTGATTCACACAAATAGATCACAGATCAACACACGGATGTTTGTCACGTGGTTAAAACCCTCGAGAGGGAAACAGTCCACGGCCCCAGTCAAATAGCTACTTGGAGCAATTTATTATGCAAAAGAAATAAAGTTACATATGAGCTTCTCATAATCGATCAACTAACCAAGGACCCTCCATGATCTTTAAATAGAGATCATGGACCAATCGGGTGTTAAGCCATGGATCAATGGTAGGTATGATCTAAGAGAAGTTGAACCGTCGGATCACTTTATGTCTAGAGCATATCGTGACCGTGAGATTAGAATATTTACAAATGCATACTAATGCATACTAAAGAAACACACTTTACCTAACAGATATATTACACAAGTTGATCTTAACTAACTCCTAAGTGTCTAAATATCCTAACAAGGAGCCTATAAATGGGCTCTACCTCAAAAAGTAGTATTCCTGAGTCTCCAGCTTGGGATAATGTACAATTTTGCATAGTTTTTGTTTTTTTCTTTGGTGTCGTTAGTTTTCTATATGGTTCGTATTGGTTGGAATATGTCAACGGAGTCTTCAATGTACTAAGGATTTGCAGATGGTTCTAGCCACCATACAAAGAAGTTAGCTTCCACCGCTTGAGTCATTTATACACCCAAGGGTCAATTTGTGTCTTTAGGAGGCATATGTCTTCAACCATCGTTGAATAATGTGGCTGAGTATAGAACCATCATTGATATTTTACGTGATTTCATTTCGAATGGTATTCAATCCTTATAAATTCACTTGGATTCACAGTTGGTTGTCTCATATTTGAATGGATGGTATTGTGTTAGAGATCCTACATTGTTCAGAATATTCTTAAGGGGTGAGGGAACTTAATTGTTCTAGATGGTTTGTGATTTCATTGCGTGTAGCTACAGGAAAAGGAGTTTGAATATCGAGGGTGAAAAGGTCTCCCAAAGCACTATTTGTGGTAAAAATTGAAATGGCATGGTAAAATATCAAATTTTTACTATTTATAAAAAACAATTATACACTTTTCTATAGTTTTCTTCCCATCTTAAATATTTTACAAACTTTGTAGACTAATGTCATAGTGTAAGGTCTTTTTTTGGCACAGTTTCATTGTGACTTAGTGTATTTTTACCATTTCTAGGCTTGTTCTCACCCTTGGAAGGTATATATCTTAACTGGCATATAGGATAGGATTCCATTCCACCTACATTGCTGCATTATCCTATGACCATTTCTCATAAACCTTAGGTATGAAATTGCTTGTTAATGATACAAAACCTTCAAGATGTTTCTAGAAGTGTCGTTATTTAAGCCGTAGGGATTTCCCAACCATGGGTACCATAGTTAGAACATGATTTGTTGTTTGTTTACAATGAAAAATTTCCTCCTTAGGTATAGGATTCCCTTGTAATCCCTCCATGTCTTTTAGTGGAAACCTCATGATCCTTCTTATCTCTTATGTTGGTTATCTCTCATAGGGACTCCCTTTTTATATCAAGTTGTAAATGCATTTCATTCACCTCTTTTCCTTATTGAGAATAATTTTGGCTCCCCATTTTAGCATTATAAGCCAAATATCCCAAGCATGCATCAGTCCTATCCAAGAAGAGCCCACTATTTATCCTTTGCAACTTGATCACTTTTCACCTAAGAGGAAATGTCCCCTTGAGTGTCCTTATCATGTACGTGTTTCTTTGTATTGAACATAAGTATGTTCCACTGCTTGGAACTAGTTTTCTTTCCAATGACACTTGTTTCCTCTTTGTTGTACTATAAGCACATTTTATTCCTTTTTAAGATTTATAATATGAAAAAATCCAAAAAAATAAAAAGAAACAAAAATCTAGGCAAGAAAATGATATCATCTTATGTTGGTAGTTGTTGTGTCGCCTTTGAACATAGCACAATTTTCTATTCCATCCATCTATGGGTCGGGAGGAAGTAATACTCATGATATTTTGTCATTGAATGGTTAAGATTATAGTCCCTATGGCACTTATGTCGATGTCTCATGTTTCATAGAGTTACATCAATATTCACTTGTGAGTCTATGATGCCTAACTTTATCCATATACCTTAAGCTCTTGTTCAAAGGAAATCTTTAACCTAGGTCGTCCATTCCTCATATATTTTGACTCCGCATGTCATCCATCCCACTATATTATAGAAATATTTCCCAACCTAGAACTCTGGTCCTACTTTAATCTTTAGTAGGTGACCTTGAACAGAGCAGATGACATCTCATCATTGGTCACTCACTGAGTAGTTTCCCTTATGTTTAACGACAAGAAATATATTCACACATTGGGATTCTTTCCATGTCTTAGATTACATTAGATCCTATTTTTGGGTTCCTTGCCTCTATCAATAGTTTTCATCGTTGGATACTATTCATAAGGTCTTTTTTGAATGCTACTCGCATCTGGTATGCACAAGGGACACACATGGTTACTGCTTCGTGCATATCATGTTTGTCCAAGTTCTTCCAAATCATTCATCCTAGTTGTGTAGCTCATGTTGGTTGATGGGGGATGCCCTAATTCCCTCCTTCGAGTGAATTTAATTCCATTGAATTTAGATCTATTTTTCTGGAATCAGGATCTAGAGTCAATTGAGTTCCTTGAGACTTGCAGTCATCAATGGCAAGTTCCCTCACCATCGACAATTTGGGAATAAATCAATGTACCCTGATCAATGGATTCTTAAAGTTTCCAACCTCAACACCTCTATTTGCACTTATAGAATGTACTTAGTACCTTGACACCAATTTTAATCATCAATGGGTTGTCTCACGTCAATTAATGGTTAACTCAATGACCGATAATCATACGATTTTTCATCATGTTCGACCTCAACACATTTATTCACAAGGAAACCCAATTACTCCTTGTGCTTATGAGCTTGTTTTGTATGGAGTATTGAAGTGGCGGAGGCCCAGGTGGAGGAACTTGGTTTATTGGTTTTGACAAGTTGTTGACAGAGGTTGTCACTTTGTACTTCTATTTTTTTATTTAATAGAAATAATATTTTGTTATTCAATTTCATCTGAAAATGCTTGTATTAATTTCCATGGGTATATTTTCTTTATACATATTAAATGGATTATGCTATAGTATATGCTAACATTATCCAAACATATATATATATATATATATATATGTTTGGATACATTTATTGTTGAGGACAAGTTGTAGGTTTCAAGCATTGGGTCGTTAGGTCAACGATGGTATTCTTCAAACTTATGGTTGAGTTATTGGCCTTCTCTTTTGTTGTTATAATTTTACATTCGTATGGCATATTGGGGATTAGAGTTGATTTATGGTGTCACTCCATATATTATGGTCTACCCCAACTAATATGAATATTTTATCTGTAACAATAACCAAGAATGGATGGTGAATGAAACCATCATAAACTCATCCAAAGTCTTTAGAAATATGCAAACCCTCCTAAAGGGTATACATGAAACCAACATATAGTGAGGTATAAAGACAATATTTTTTCGCACATGATTCTTCCTTAAAAAAATAGATCTTAGAGGATTTTCATTTATCCACCATTGTAGGTCACTAAGGAATTCATAAAACCTATGAAATGATTAATATATTATTATTTTGGGAAGGTATGAAGACATACATCCAAAAACATTTAGTAGCATATCACACTTACCAATGACACAAGGGTGAGATAGTGAGGCTATTAAGGACCTTAAAGCCAATTCTGATCCTGACCCACATATGGACTAATATCTCTATGGATTTTGTAGTGGAACTTCCAAAATATAGTAATAAGTTAGTCATCATGATGATCATTTATTGTCTTTCTAAATATGCTCACTTATATTCCTTATCACATTCTTTAATGCATCCTTTTGTTTCCCAAGTATTCATGGATCATATTTTTAAGTTACATGGAATTCCAACATCCATTGTATCCAATCGTAGCCCTACATTCTTGACAAAGATTTGGTAGTATCTATTTTAAATTTAAGGTTCCCCACTAAACCTAAACATGACATATATCCCTGTCAAACATATGGTAAAAAATAAGTGGTCAATTAGTGCTAGGAAACCCATTTAAGATGCTTCACTTTGGAAAATTTGCACAAATGGGAATAATGTCTTAAGCTTATAGAATGGTGGTATAATACTACTTATGATGGAGACACCAAAATGATGTAAGATCATCCTAATCTCATTCAAAATTATAAATTTTTATCATACCATAAGATATAGATGTTTGTCAATGTAAGGTAGATTATAAAATTGTTGTAAAAAATATGTAAATATCCATAGTTTCTAACCGTAAAATTAGAAGGTGTTATAAGTAGGATGAATTGTCAAGTGAGTTATGAATTATTGTAATCAAATACTTGATTTGTGGCAATATTCAGTGGGATGTTGGTATTAAGTTATTACTGATTGGAGGGGTGAATCAGTAATAGCACATATATGTCCAAAATATGTAGATTTTCAGATTTAAAACAATCACACCAATAAATAAAACACCGCATGAATGTATGAGCACAAATGTATATCTATATATGTATATAAAAAGTTACATGAATGGGATATTACAGTCTCTGGTCATGAGCACTCACTCATTTCATATTTTCACTTGATCTCAAGTTGAACTTGCGGTCTGCTAGAACCAACCTGCAACAACATGTATATGTGTAAGATTCAACATATGAAGTCTAGGAACTGACCTAAAAAGATATCGGTATGGTCGCGCAAATTGGAACTTGCAGCTTCAATATTCAATATTCAAAAGAACTATCATTCTGTAGGTGTGGAAGTGACAAATTCCTATTGTTCTCCAGCACCACTGGAAGGAGGTTGTGATCGCCCAAATTTTTATCTGTACCCATCGAAATGTTGTTACTGCACCTTGATAGTTCTCCAGCACCCACTGGAAGGATATTGTGATCACCCAAATTTTTATCTACACCCACATAAATGTTGTTGATGCACCCTGATAGTTCTCTAGCACCCACTAGAGGTGGTTGAATCCCCCTTATCCTTTCCATGTCCTGGCTCCCTGTTATGAAATGTGATTGTATTTCAAGTCGAGAAATGTTCTTCCTTCAAAATCTACAACTGTTGAATTATTTTGATCTACATCGACGTATATGTTTCATCTAGTTTCCCAAAAAATTCATATATGCATCTTTCTGTTCAAGTTACACAATTGTTGCATTTCTTGATCTACATCTTTGTATCTGCATCAAAAAGTTGTCCATAACAATTTAGATATGAGTCTATGAGTTTGCGTCTAAATATCTGAGTCAGACCTCTCTTCAAAGTATGTTTGCATATATTCAAGTCATACATTTATGTAAAGTACACATTCATCTTTCCATGTTAGACCTTTATTTAAAATACGTCTATGTCTTTCACATCAGGCCTTTCTTCAAAATATGTATGCATCTTTCACATCATACCTTTCTACAAAATGTGTTGTTCACACATCAAGTCTTTAGGTATCCTATCAACCAATGTTGCTCATCTTACACTATGGATCCACTCCAAAATAATATTCATATGAAATCTGTGAGCCATTGATACCCCTAGGAACAAAGAATATAAATCTTCTCCAACAATTACATCTTCATCTTCCACAATCTTACATCACAACGACCATCTCTTGCCTATTTATAACCTTCTTGATTCAAGAGATGTGTCCACTTAGTGACGTCCATTTAATTCGGATATCATCCTGCTAGATTACATCTCCGACAAATTTAATGTTTGCGTCAGCATGCCACATTTTTAATTCATATTTTTAATTTAAGATTCACATATAGAACTAACTTGTGGGGATTTTGCACACACAATTTGCTTAATTTATAAGTCTCAATCTTATGATTATTTACAATTATTCTTTTATATAAATATGTCAGCAAATGCGACCAATGTCATGATGGTCCTTATACCTCTTAGGATTTTATTCCTCGTCCATCTTTTGATCTTTGACCTTTTACATTGATGACAACATATATTCAGTATGGGATTAAAAATATCTAAGTGGGGACTCATCTCTAGGATAGAATCAAACTTCTATTTTAGGAAACAATTGTTAGAGTTTAGGAAATAGTTTCAAAGATTATAAAAAATAGTTTTGATGAGTTGGAATCATCGACTTCAGAAATAAATACTTTGTAAGCCTATGGGAGAGAGACATAGAGTGTAGGTGAGATAGCAAAAGAGGAATAGGGAAGAGCAAGCCCATATTTGTATGAATCAGGCCATTGATTGTGTATCAATTTTGTTTTAGATGAATATTTTGTATTAAATATGGAAATGGCGATGTGAATTTATCCACGGATGATCAATTGGATGAATGTATAAATGATGCTTAAGAATTCTTGTGCAATTTTTGAAATGGTGTTGATTGCATGAATTATGATGATTGGGATGCTTTGGTGGTAGTTAATGGCTATAGGATTATGTGATTCTTGTAGAAATATTTGAATTTTTTTTTGGTAAATTAAATCAGTACAGACTACAAGGTAAATTCCATGTAGTAGAGGTTATTGAGGAATCCCATTAAAAAAGGCCAAAATCCCATTTATAGCAGAGTTTGATAGTGGAAGTGTGCAGGAGGAGTGTTTAGAGGATAGTTTTCAATCAGTGCATTTCTAAAGAAAAACAATGGTGTGTTATATACTATATCCCACAAATGCGGACCAAAACAATACTGCACTAAAGCTGAGAAAAAATATTAATCAACAAAAAATTAATTTAAAATCTCACATAATTAAAAAAATTGTTCATTAGTGTGTTTATATGTAATAAATGCACTAGTGCATTTAATAACCTTAAAAAGACCGTTATTTCAATTTATATTTTAATAAGAAATCTAATACTAGTATGCAAGATAACCATAAATGCAACGGATCTTGTTTAATAAATATACGCACCACATACTATTATATAGAATTTGATTGCAAAATTCATTTAAATTGCAATTATAAACCCTAATTGATGGTGTGTCTTTATAACATAAGCATCGATATGTTTGTCTTTTATAAACACATCGATTCTAAAAATTAAAAAAAATAGTAAAATCCCATCAATTTTTTAAAAAACTCTTTTATCCAATGCGCCTATTTTTTCATCATGCACAAGTGCACTTCAACTGAAACGCACTCGAATAGGGTTTAACAAAATAAAAGAGAGTTCAAGTTCATTTTTACCACTTCTCAGTGTGTTTTCTCCCAAGAGAACCGGTGCAAAACCTTACCCACTTCGAATCCCTAACATCAGTGGTCCATGTGGACACAATATTCATCCATATTGGTTGTTGCGGTTAGTTTCATTTTTTACAAATGATGGTCAAAATTCAAATTTTCCATACAAATGGGGAGCCTCCTTGAAGGGTTGTTCTGCAAGTAAGTTGTTTCTTACCTCATAATATATTTTTTAACGTATTAATTTTTTGATTGAACCCTTAATTTTATCTATTTAAAAGAAAAAAATTATGGGTGGTTTATTCGATTCATTGTGAAATTCTTATTCACAACAAGATCTAGAAGCTACGATAATCCTCACAACTAAAGAATTTGACAAAACATGAAGAAAACTATGGTAAAATAGAAATATTAACACATATAGATGGTGCCAATAATTGATTTTTCTATCACATTCCAACATTTAACATGTCTAGAACATGATTATAGAAAATTAGGAAAAATTCGTTATCCTTTGGAAGAAAATTGGTGGCATACATGTGGCAGGCTTAGATTGGAACTCAAACCTCCTTATGTGGAATAATGAGTTCCCAAATGACCTCAAATGGTCATGAATGGCCATGAGAACATAGGTGAAGCATTATTGGTCATAAATAAGGGTAGGGTATGCATGATGGAGTGCATAGGTGAGTGGGAATGGCTCTAGGAAGAATTTAATGGTCCAAAACAACCAAACACACTAAAATACAATGCATGGTCGCCTCCAGTCAAACCAATAACCTATTTTAAGGAATGGAAGTTCCCCAAGAGACCAAACAATCATTAATGAGGGATATCATGCTCCTAAATTATCAAAATTTGGGCATCGGGTGTAATTAATGGTCTAAAACCCCCAATTACCATAGGAACTCAACATAACCAAAGTTTCAACTATGCAAGATAAGTGAAAAACAAATGAAAGCATGTCCTAGGTGATATGTAACCATGGTGTTATAGTCCAAAATGGAACTTTTCTATTTGTTAGGGAATTTAAATGTTTTGTCGCATGATGACACTTAATGAAAATTATTGTTAGTCACCCAAAGAACACTTGTGGATGGAAGGTCCATAGTAAGAGTTATGTAGCTCCATTTAACCTATTTTCTGGACTATTGGAAATGTATCAGACTAAGGAACAACTTTTTAGAAGAAACCAACTCCTAAAAACTCTTGCGAATACCCTAAAAAAATGAATTTTTGACCCATACGCGAGCTATCAATGGGAAACCTGGGTTTTTCAATTTTGTATACGCAACGTTTTAGTGGAAAACCTGTGTATATCCCTTGAAGTGGTTAAAAAATATAAAATTCTTGAAATTTGGGTGGTTTTGAAATTGCATCCTCAGTTGCAACTGACATGTCATCGACCCTAACTCTTAATATTTCTATATAAGAGAGGGAGAAGGGACCATGAAAGGGGACTCAACCTTTGGTATTGTTATGATGGTGAAATTGGGACTCACATCCTGTAACACCCCGGTTTTTACCCCATTGCATTAACGTATATGATGTAAATATTATATTGAATAATGACAAGGACCTCAAGGCCAAGGCCCTGTCATTGATCAATTTTTGGTCAATAGGCGATCATGGTTGATTCCTATGGATTTCTATGCTGAGTCAAGCATGTGGTAAAAATCATGTAAATATGCAATATAATGAAAACCCACAGCCATCTATGTCAATGCAATGAATAATGAGATTGGGGCATGATTTTCCTAAGGATAAGAGGGTGGGAATGTTAACCTTGAGCCTATTTGGGGAAAAGCCATGTGTCATGGGCAGAACCCATCAAAACTTTCAACTACCCTCTTTCTTGTCTTTTCTTCCTAACCATTTATTCTGCCAGAAGGTGTTTGAGGTAGTTATTGCTTGAAAGGGGAAGAGTATGGGAAATTTAAAAGGGGGCAAAGCACCCAGTTCTGGAGTGTCATGTTTTGCTTGCAGGGACAAGAAAACAACAGAACCGTATGTCAGTCTGACCCATGCATTCACGCCTAGTTTTCCTACCCTCATGTTTTGAGAGTGGCGGAGGGGATCAGTAAATCATCATCATCTTCACTCCCCAATCATCGTGTAGAAGTGAATACAATAGAGCTTTCCTTTTGTGTATGTATCCTTTGTGTCTTGCGAGTGTGCCTTTCTTGGACATTGTGGTATTTGATGTGTTGTAGCTCTCCTAGAATATAGAGCATATGAAACCCTGATACTTATGTTCGGAGTAAGCCTGCGATGTAGAGTCTCCCTATGGTTGTTGTGTTTTGAAGCCTGGTTCAGGTATGACTATGTGTGAGACTTAGAAATGAGAGAGACATAGAATGTGCTTGATAAACCTAGTGTGGAACCTCAAAGTAAGATAAGAGTGATTGGTGAACTTGTCATGCACATCCTGAAGAGCACTGGAAGGGAACGTGTAGCCTGAGGCACTGTGGAGCAGAGAAGGGGACACTTCCTTGTGTTGGGTGTGTAGGAAGAGGGGGATCTAGGCCAAATAGATCTTGTGAAGGTGTCCCTAGCTCTGTTGATGAGCTCACTAGCTTAGCCGTTCTTCCTGCCCATTTCCTTAGAATCATGTTAAACCCATCTCTTAGCTTGGTTGTGTTTGTTGCACCTGACCCGGTAGGTAACCTTTGGCTAGATAGGCGAATAAACCCAACTGTGTTGGCTTAGCTGAGTGTTATCACACCCTAACTATGTGTGAGTCTGCTAGTGTTCCCTTATTCCTTGAGGAAATCATGCCCAGCTCAGGGGTGGCAGTGTTGCTAAGAGACTAAGGAGCACACTAGACTATGGTTGGGTGGAACATTGCAGTGACATAACTGGTTGCGGGGCAAGTTTTGTTCAAAGATAAGTGCTCTTTTCTATGTTATTATGTTATTCTTTATAGTTGTAATGCTTGCATTGTATTTTCTTGATGGAATGTGATGAACATGTTGCTATGCTGAGTTATGCATTGTTCCCTGAAATAACTGCAATTGTAGGCATCTATGTTTATTTTTCCTTCAATGCATTTTACTAAGTTGCAGGGTAGATTGGCCAATTTGGTAATGGCTTGGATGATTAGATCGAACCAAGAACTCAGCTGAAAAGTTGAGTTTTTTGCTAGAAATCCTCATTTGCGTAGTTTGCAGGATTAACGATTTTGCGGGATGCGGAACGTCATTTCGCAGATTGTGGTTTTCGCATATTTTCCTTCTGTAACTTGCGGGATGCGGGATGTGGAATGTAGGATCGTGGTGTTGCGATTTCCATATTTCCAATCCCACAAGTTAAGTTTCTGCATTGTCAATATTCACAGGATGATTCTCCGTCGTTGATATATTTTTGGGGTGGGTGCGGGATGCAGGCTACGAGAAGTGAGATCGAGATTTTGTGTAACTTCCGACCCCGCATCTTGGGCTTTCCGTACTGTTGATTTTTGCAGGCGAATTCTGAACCATTGATTTAGATCTGGTCTGTGGGATCGGTTACGATCATTGATTTTCGTCTTGTTTTCTCTCCGTCGTTTGATCTTCTCTTATATCCTTCCTTGCAGATCATTGGATTGATCCATGTAAGACAAGAGGGAGCGTGACAGTGATTGAAATGTTGAGATGTGGTTCACAACCATGCCCTTTGTTTCGATGAACAGTGAAGGTTCTCGATGAAAATTTTAATTCCGCATATTGATGGGGTATGGGTATGTGACAGCGTGGTATCAAAGCTGCAGGTTGCTGCATTGGGCCTAGATGGGCCAGAAAGTAGTAAAAAAAAGGTACAACATGGTATCACCATTGTCAATTACAACATTGGGCCTCGATAGGCCAAGTGACAGTAAGTAAAATGGTTGTGATTTTGAATTACTGCGTATCTAACAAATGGTGTTGACAACAGATTTTGCAGAATCATAGTCACCTTCAAAGCAACATTCTAGGATACAGAGACCATGACATCGATCCAGCTAATATGCGGAAGAGGAATTTCATGCAAAGATGAGGGATTAGAAAGGGAAAATTCCTTAACCCATGTCTTGCTAACTATATGTATATTGTATAAGTTTTGTGTACATAATATTATGGCATGGTAATGCTGAAAATGCAGAGATTAGATGGATGGAATGAACATGTACTAGTTAGCATATTCATAAGCGAAGCACAATGCATGAGAATATGTTTTTGCACACATATCATATTACATATAGGTAAAAGTAGTGGGATCTTACATATGCAATGAACCACTAATGGTAAATATTGTGGTTGATAATGAGTATTGGTGATGGTATTGGTGGTAAGACCATCGACAATAGGAGCATGGCTGATGTTGATGGTGTTATTTCCTGTGACCAACAACCTTATGAAGAAAAGGATAAGGCAACAAATCCATGATAAAGAAGTTGGTGGGAAAATTTTGCAATCTTCTGTAAGAGACCAACTAAACTGGTAACATCAAGGGTGTAAAGGGGAGCCATGTAGGTAATGGTTTAATTATGATGATTGCATAAGTGTTGAAAGGGGATTGGGTAAGAATCCATTGAACCATGTTTAGTAATCATAGAATGGTATGCATTTAGGATCGAAATGCATTCATGTGAGTCAATATAAGGTAGCATTGAGTGAATATGCATTAAGAGATTTTATAAATCTTGTAGGTATGCATTGAGTGAATGCATATGAAAAGTTTGAGTAAATGTGGTAAATGTGCATGCATAAGTGTGGGTGCACATGTTGTGATGCATTGCATGAATGCATAGGGATGGTGTGTGTTATTGAAAACTAAATAATGAATGAAATGATGAATTGATGATAATTATAGGATCATTTCATGGGCCGTTATGAATGCAGAATAGTACGTGCATGAAGAGGGTAGTCATGATCGATGGGCTGCCATAATGATTTGTGGGAGGGAAAAGTTGTATAAATGATATGACTGAGAAATAATGAATATCTAACAGTTTCATTTAAGTTTCATAAATTATGTGGTTGTACTTTGCAATTTTAGTATGATAATGATTCACGTAAAGTAAATGAGTTTTGGTGATATTGATATGTTAACAGCCGGAAGGGGTTGAAGTCTAGAGTGTTATAATTCTAAAAATGCTTCAGTGATTGTGGTAGCAATGAAATACTATATGCATAGAGACTTGCAAAGTGTTTTTCTAATTGAAGTTCAGATTTCAAGTAGATGGTTTTGGGCATGGCAATGTGGGTAACTCCATGACGAAGGCTGGAATATACCATGTGGAAGAGCCAAACCTCATGAGAGGAGTCTCATGGAGGATGTGTTGATACACATTGCAGGAAGACCATGTGTGATGGCTTGTAGGATCCAAAATTCATGGGAAGGATTCGATGTCTTGGAAATGGGTTTCGGGTGAAACTCCATTGGGCATTTTGGTAATGTCCCATTTGCACTACATAATTTGTAAACAATATGAGTGGGGTGGTGGAGATTATGTCAGTAAGACATATGTGGGATATGGAATGAAAAAAGGAGTTGGGATGGAAAACCAAGGGATTGTCAACTGAGAGAAGGGATCCCCCATTCCTCATTAATGAAGAAAGACTACATCTGCAAATGGATAAGTGTTTTGTGTCCCTAGCTAAGAATATGCATTACTAGTTGTCAAATTCAATATACAGAGCATGTTTTAATTTTATTTCCATTATGGAATACTGCTTGAGTATGAGTAGGGCCTACGTGGCTCACATCGGAAAGGGGTGCACACTTCCTCGATGTTGGGTCATGATAGTGTTTTCAATATTGACTACACCCTAGGGAGTGGACGCATTCCTGCTGTTTCAATACTTGATAGTAAATGTTATGAAATATGGTTACAGTTTAGAGCAATAATGTTGATGAGTTTTCTTATACTGCTTGTGTTGTCAGCCTAAACAGATGCAATTTGGTGTTGCAGACTAAATAAGAAAAGTAAAAGGTTGTTGTGAGGGGTTGCGGTGGAAGGGTTGGTATGTATGAAAGGACACTGTGGGGGTTTTGGAGGTTGTGGGAATTTTTATGAAGGGTTCTGAAGGTGTTGATGAAAGGGTTGTTATATGCCTAGGGCTCCATAGTAGAGACTTGACCTAGAAATGGTCATGGTGAAGTTCCTTCCAAGTCGGCATGAAGGTGTACTGGTTGGACATTAATTATTTGATGTTGTGGAGAAGCCTACGTGCTGGCCTAACAGCCAAGTCCATAGGCGATCCCCAGGCTTGCAAAACGAAGCAAGACCCTATGGACCAAAGAGGAAACACACAATACATATAAGTATTGGATTATCTTGTAGCTTCTTGCTTATGAATATACATATGTATATGATTTGGTTATGATTTTATAAACTCTTGTTTAGAGATAAACCCTATGAGAATAAACTAAACATGTGAATCGATTCAATGTTTGAGTGTAGGTATCGTTGGGAGCAAGGCCTATGAAGGAATCCTAGGGATGCATGTGGACATGTGACCATCCTAGAAAGCTCAACATGACCCGTAATGAAGAAGGTGCTAGTGGGACTGTGTAGTTCCTAGAAGCCAAGAGTTGTCAATAAACCATGTGGAGGGAATCCATGGTTGAGAAGTCTGGAATAGACCATAGAAACCAAGTGTCATGACCGAGAAAGGGTGGTCAAGCATTCATGGTGAAGTGAAAGAGGTTAAGAGCATAAAAACCACAGTGGTGGTGTGGGCTCCAGAATGGAACAAGACAAAGAGAGAAAAAACAAAAAAAACTCTTGCTGCTCTCTCTTTCATTTTTTTCTTGACTATATATATATATATATATATATATATATANAGAATGTGTGTATTTACTTAAAATGAATTATGAATGTTGGGGTAGTTAATTCCCTGTCAAGGAATGGACATGAATGAACTCATGTGCCTATTGGGAAAGCCTGAAAAGTATGAAAGTATTATGAATAAGACTTGGACCACCCATGTCAATCAGGAAATTGATTGACTGGTTTTAATGCTTATTTTATGCTTGGCCTAATAGAATTACAATGATGCATTTCACAGGTAAGAAAAGTGAAATCCAGTTGTACACATTGACCATGGAAATAGACCAAAAGCTATTGGACTTGGCTGGAAGTCTCCTTCAAACAATTTCCAAGACCCAAGAAAATATTGGAGAGATGCTCAAGATACAGAAAAGGAAGAATGAGATGAACCACCATATTTTGCAAGACTCTATTTGTTTGCAAAAGGAGGTAAAAAGCCTTCTGGGAGCAATCTGTAAGGGAAAGGAAATAGAAATGTTTCAGGCATGAAGGCTCAAAGGAAATTGAGTAGGTAAAGATGAAGCATCCAGTGAAATGTTGGAAATGCGGAGAACATCATTGCTACCGAAACTACCCAACAAGAGAACATCAAGAGGGTAACAACCATAAAGTTCCCAAACTTATGTATGAGCTGGAAGCTTAGAACTAGCAGGAGAATCTTGTGGAATCCAAAGGGCTTGGTCCTGAGAGTTCAAAGTAGCGAATAGAATGCAGGACATATCTGAATTTTTTTTAAATTTTGGACGCGTAAATTGTATATGTATTCCTAAGCATTGGAACAACGAGGACAGTGTTGTTCTAAGGGGAAGGGGATTGTAACACCCTAGTTTTGAACCCATTGCATTAACGTATACGATGTAAATATTATATCGAATCATGATAAGGAGCTCAAGGCCAAGGCCCTATCATTGATCAATGTTTGGTATATAGGCGATCATGGTTGATGCCTATGGATTTCTATGTTGAGTCAAGCACGTGGTAAACATCATGTAAATATGCAATATAATGAAAACCCACAACCAGCTATGTCAATGCAACGAATAATGAGATGGGGGCATGATTTTTCTAAGGATAAGGGGGTGGGAATGTTAACCTTGATCCTATTTGGGGAAAATCCATGTGCCATGGGGAGAACCCATCAGAATTGTCAACTACCTTCTTTCTTGTCTTTTCTTCCTAACCATTTATTCTGCAAGAAGGTGGTTGAGGTTGTTATTACTTGAAAGGGGAAGAGTATGGGAAATTTCGAAGGGGGAAGAGCACCGAGTTCTAGAGTGTTGTTTTTTTCTTGTAGGGACAAGAAAACACTAGAACTGTATGTCAGTCTAACCCATGCATTCACACCTGGTTTTCCTACCCTTACATTTTGAGAGAGGCAGAGGGGATCAGTAAATCATTATCATCTTCACTTTTCGGTCGTCATGTAGAAGCGAAGACAACGAAGATTTCCTTCTGTGTATGTATCCTTCACGTCCTATGAGTGTTGCTTTCTTGAACATTGTGATATTTGCTGTTTTGGAGCTCTCCTAGACTACATAGCATATTAAACCTTGATACTTGTGTTCAGGGTAAGCTTGTGATGTAGAGTCTCCCTATGGTTGTTGTGTTGTGAAACCTGGTTCAGGTCTGACTGTGTGTGAGACTTAGGAATGGGAGAGATGTAGAATGTGCTTGATAAACCTGGTGTGGAACCTCACAGTAAGATAAGAGTGATTGGTGAACCTGCCATGCACATCCTGAAGAGCACTGGAAGGGAAGGTGTATCCTGAGGGACTGTGGAGCAGAGAAGGGTACACTTCCTTGTGTTGGGTGCGTAGGAAGAGGGGATCCAAGCTAGATATATCTTGTGAAGGTGTCCCTAGATCTATTGATGAGCTAACTAACTTAGCAGTTCTTCCTTCCCATTTCCTTAGAAGCCTGCTAAACCCATCTCTTGGCTTGGATGTGTCTGTTGCACCTGACCTGGTAAGTAACCTTTGGCTGGATAGCAAGATAAACCCAACTGTGTTGGCTTGGTTGAGTGTTATCACACCCTGACTATGTGTGGGTTTTCTAGTGTTCCCTTATTCCTTGTGGAAATAATGCCCAGCTCGGGGGTGGCAGTGTTGCTGAGAGACTAAGGAACACATTGGCCTATGGTTGGGTGGAACATTGCAATGGCATAGCTGGTTGCGAGGCAAGTTTTTTTCAAATATAAGTGCACTTGTCTATGTTATTATATTATTCTCTGTAACTGTAATGCTTGCATTTTATTTGCTTGATGGAATGTGATGAACATGTTGCTATGCTGAGTTACGCATTGTTCCCTGAAATAACTGCAATTGTAGGCATCTGTGTGTGTTTTTCCTTCAATGCATTTTACTAAGTTGGAGGGTATATTGGATAGTTTGGTAATGGCCTAGATGATCATATCGATCCAAGAAGCCAGCTAAAAAAGTTGAGTTTTCTACTAGAAATCCTAATTTGCGCAGTTTGCGGGATTAAGGATTTTGCGGGATGCGGGATACGGAAAGTCGTTTCACAGATTGTGGTTTCCATAGATTTTCCTTCCGCAACTTGTGGGATGTAGGATGTGGAATGTGGGATTGCGGCGTTGTGATCCATATTTCCAATCCCGCAAGTTAAGTTTCCATGTCATCAGTCTTCGCAGGATGGTTCTCCGTCGTTGATCTGTTTCCGAGGTAGGATGAAGGATGCAGGATGCGGGAAGTGAGATCGAGATTTTGTGTAACTTTCGACCCCACATCTCGAGCTTTTCACACTATTGATTTTTGTAGGCGAATTCTGAACCATTGATTTAGACTGTTTTGCGGGATCGGTTATGATCGTTGATTTCCATTGCATTTTCTCTCCTCTGTTCGATCTCCTCTGATATCCTTCCTTGCAGATCATTGGATTGATCCGTGGAAGATGGGAGGGAGCATGACAATGATGGAAATGTTGAGATGTGGTTCACGACCATGCCCTATGTTTCAATGAACAATGAAGGTTCTTGATGAAAATTTTAATTCCACATATTGATGGGGTAAGGGTACGTGACACATCCCCCAACCTTTTCCCTAATTGTCATCTATCTTTGCTGCAGACATTGGAGGCTGGTTTTATTGGAGGATAGAATAAAGAGATCTAGATCGAAGGTTTCATGAGGTTCCTTGCATGAGGAGAAGGTATATCTTGTACTTAATCCATTGATTAATAAATATGTGTTGTGCTTCCCTTTCCAAATCACTGCTTATATATTAGTTTGTGATCATATGTTGATGTTGGTGAGATTAGGGTTTAATATTACCTTGATTATCATGGTATTACATGTGGTCAAATTGATTTGAGGAAGGTTTGAACCTTTTTCGCAGGTCTCTTGGTTGGATATCAAGAAGAGGAGAAAGAGAAATCCTATATAAGACTTCAGTGCATAAGGTATTAACCCTACTAAACTTTGAAATCTTGTTTAAATTTATACTTGAAAATTCTTATACATCATTCTGTAAACCCCTAGTATGTTGGTGGCTTCAACCCAAACCATAGGATCAATTCCTTAGCAACATAACTTGCCACTTAGTTGGGGATTCCTTTTCTATTTTGGGCTCTCCTTTTCTAGTTTTTCTAGTGTATTTGAAGGTATGAGTCCTTCTTACGGGTTAAGAGTCATACTCAAACCTTTCTATACAACCTCCCTGCTATTTTGAGTTTGTTTTTTTCTCTTTTTGGGTCCTTCCACTACCCATGTATGATTGTTGCACTACACATTAGCTCATCCATGATCAATACATGAGTTCATAGTGGCCTACCTACATATAATATGCAAATTTCCCTATATTGTACCTGTGCATTCCCATTTTTAGTGTTTTTGTTTCACTTTTGAGCATGTTTGGGGTGTTATACTGCTGTTTGTGGGGTCCCCCTAGGTTAATTGTCTATGTAATACCAATAGGAAGTGGTGTCTCCTATTGAGGGTAATATTCACTTGGTTTTTAATCCTTTTCTGAAGTCTTTTTGTTTGTCTCTTTCGCTTCCCCCCACCTCCTTCCTTGGCATGACCTTGTTGTGCAAGGTGTTGATCAGCCCTTGTTAGCAAGTATATTCCGAACCTAGGATCCTTCTAATCCTTGTATTATTCAGTATTGTTGATTAAACTTAGTTATTCCAAGTTGGTTGTCTTGGTATCTTATGCAATATTTCTTCACAAGAGAGGTCTAATATGACTTTAGGGAAACCTAGGGTTTGTTTTGTGGACATAGAGAAAAAGTCCTTGTGCTTTGTTTCACATCATCTGCATGCACTTGTTTGTAGGTTTTTTTTCTTTCTCATTCAAAAGGAAAAAGTAAAAATAACATGTTTTTCTTTGTATGCATTTAGGCTAGGGTTTAGGAATAATTGCAGTTCATATATTTGCTTTTTGAAAAATACAAAAAGAGATATTTCTTTTGTGGCCTCCATTTTTAGTTTTGAAAAGGAAAGAGAAGTAGAAGTTTGCATTTTGAATCTCTTTCACATTAGTCATATTGTTTTCCTTCAATTCAAAACATCATTAGTTTCATTACTGCTACCTTCGAGTAATCAACAACCATTAAGAAGAACGTTAATATTTAAAACATATTAGTAATATTTTCTTTCTAAGGATGACACGTATTAGTCTAGGATAGTGTTTTGGGTTAGGGTTATATTTAACTACCCAAAAATTTAAAATCAAACATAGTGGTGTTTCATTCAGGAAATCCAATCTCATAAAGAAGGAAAACATAAACATCGTCTAACACAAGATTCAAGCACGAGGTTGTGCGATACTAAGTTTCATAGATACCCCTCCTATACTCAATTGAACATACACCGGAGTTGTTGTGTGTCTGGGGATTCACTTAGTACCTCCTTCTAGCTCCATGTGGTTCTTGGTACTATTTGATTTTTGGGATTAACTACCCTTCCCATGTGCATCATCTGGACTGACAATTGTTCTTCTGGACCTTCTTTGTGATTTTGGTTGCATTAGCATCTTGACCTCTAGGACTCTACAAGGGTGACGCTGGAATTATATTTCCAGTGTACCCAGAGAAGACACAGGAGTAAACCCCATGAAAATATTTGGAAAAGAGGTTAGTGATTCAAATGCTTTCCCAAAAATGATTGTATTGGTTCCTTGAGTAACTTTCATTATCCATTCAATAGTTAGTTATGGGCCCTCACCCTCCTAGAATCTCCTTTGGAAGGTACTCTTGTGTGACTGGTTTGGATACTTAGGATTTTCTTCTAGTGGTGTTCTCTCTATGTTGTTAGTTTCCAGTCAACCTCAGATTTTTCATTCTTTCTCAGTTATAAACTATGTCTAGTACACCTATGGATACCAACCAAGAGACCCCCATGCAAGGGGCTTCTTGTGTTTTTCATTTTACTGGGAATGTCAGTGTTCCCTTGATGGCCATTCTGAATAAGCTTGGATTCACCCTTAGGATACCTATGTGGTTTTTTTCCACTCTGAATGTCCTAAATGCCCCTGATGATTCTCAAGAAATAACCTTATATCAATGGAATCAAAACAATGTCTCTCCTTCACCAGTAGAAAACTCTCCTTCTCCTTCTACCTAATGCAGTGAAAGTTCTGATACTAGTAACCTATAGTCTAAAAGGAATACAAGGAGGAAGAATATGAAGAAGACAATAAAGCAATGGGAAAGTCACCCAACCTTTGTAGGTCATGCTAGGGGAACCTATCCAACCTCTGTAAGTCATGTTGGACCCTACCACCCAACCTCTGGAGGTCATGTTGGGGCATACACTTAACCTTTTCAAGTCATATTGACCTTAACCACCTAGCCTCTATAGGTCATGTTGGTGGAAATCATCCAACCTATGCAAGTCATGTTGGACCCAATCACTCAGCCTCTAGAGTTCATGTTGGGGGGAACCACCCACTCTCTACAAGTCATGTCGCACCCAATCACTCAGTCTCTGGATGTCATGATGGGGACAACCACCCAACCTCTGCAAGTCATGTTGGACTCGACCACCCAGCCCCTGGAAGTCATGCTGTGGGGAAATAGTAAACCAAGTCAATTCATGCCAACATTGTTTAGAAAATCAACCATCCAAGAAACAAACCTAAGTTCCCTTGTAAAATTTGTGAGGGATTACAACCTTACTCATCAATTTGCTGCTATTGCGGAGGTACAAAGAGTGTGGTCTGAGTCTCAACTATGTCCTACTCCTAAAAAAACTATAGTTTCCCAACAACCTATTCAACCTTCAATTGATCAAGTGGTTGAACCAATTCAATCTTTGGTCAATTCTACTCTCCCTTCGGAGAGTGACCTTCATCAAGTGGTTCAATCGATGCAATCTTTGATCAGTCCCACTCTTCCTTTGGAGAGTGAGTTATGTTCTAGTCATGTTTTCTTCACTGTTGGTTTAGAATTTTATAGAAAAGGGGAAACTAAATTCACCTCGAATGAACCCCCTTCAAGCCCTCATATTGCTTCCTTTGATTGGGATATCTTGGTTAAGCCACCCCTTTCTTCAACCTCTCCTCTATAGATAAAGGTCCAAGTTGAATTCTACATGATTGCTCGTTGTATTGTAAATGAAGGAGACTCTATTAGTATTTTATCCATGCATTCTTGGAAAGGTATGGGATCTCCCAACCTCAGGTCAACTATTAATTAGTCACTGGCCTTTGATAGAAGACATAGTCAAACTTTGGGAATTCTTACTCAAACATCTCCTACTTTGGGTGGGAAGACCGTCTTATTTTATTTTATGTTTATAGAGGACCCCTTGGATTTCAATATGATCCTCGGGCGTGATTATGTATATGCTATGAAATTTGTGGTGTCTACGCTCTTTTGTGTGATGTACTTTCCTCATAACAAGATCATTGTCACTGTCAATTAGCTGTAATTTATTGATCCCTCTCCTTATCCAACTATAGACCAATTCTATCCTTTGTTACATACCAGTGTTTCAGTAGACAATAAAAATCCATAGGTGAATTATGTGGCCTCATATCCATCGTATCCAATTTCTACTAGGAAGAAGCCTTTGCGTCCTCATATCCATTGTATCTATCCAATGGGGACTTTGAAGCCCACTCTCCACCCTATTGATATAATTGAATGTTTAGACATGTTTCCTATATTTCATGGTCTAATTCCTTTGGATGAAGTGCATGATATGTAGTCTGATCTTCTTATTGATGTTGAATCAGTTGTGATTAAATCCATCCTTGAAATTATTAGTGCGTCTAATCCTTTTTTTGATCGATCCTCCTATGTTATCATTATTGAGTCCTTGGACTATCCCATTGAGTAGAAAGTCAATGATCCTCATGAGTTTGACCCTTCTTGTAGAATTTTCGACTCCTTTGATGTTGATTCTGTTGGTGCAAACCCTATCAATTGTGTTGACTTTATATTACCTCTCGAGGTTTATTTTATTGATTATAAATCCTCGGGCCTTGGAACTATAGAGTCTTCCTTGGTTAACTCTTACTTAACTATTCCTTTTGTTGAAGGTACCAAATTTTCAACTGTTTCTACCAGAGTGACTTGTATCAGACCTTTTCTTCTGAATATGATCTTGATACTGTTGTTTCTTGGAGACAGGATTCCTAGTTGGATTTATAACTGCTTACTAGGCTCTCCTTTTTGTTCAATATGTGACTACATTTATATACCATGCTTGCACTTATGCTCCTAATGTCAGCTTCCACACTCTTAGATTGTTATATAATCCCTTTTCTCTATTCTCATTATTGCTTAGATTTGTATCATTTTGTTGTTGCAACTTGTCACCCTTTACCTAGAGAAGATGCTCCCCAAGTGTCCTTATCTTGCTCATGTTCCTTTCACTATGCTTAGGTTTGTTCCTCATGCTTGGAATTAGTTTTGCATGCCTATGAAACTTGTCTTCTCTCATTTAGAGAATTCTTCTAGTTTTCCTTCGAGCTCGTTAAAAACGGCAAGAAATCCATGAGTTGGCTTTTCTAGGCTCATTAAAAGTTTACGGGAAAGGTGTGGAGTTCTATTCAATACCTAGTCTGACTCCTTAAAAATTACTATGTTTTCGAGTTACTTGTTCTTTCAAAATCTCTAAAGGAAATCAAGGAACGTCCACATCGGTATATTTTTAACCCTATTTTGGACCATGTGGATTATTTAAGAAAAATGAACCTGTTTGAGCTTAGTTTTCTCTTTTTCATGCTTTGGTTTAAACCATAAAAATAATTTGAGCATTATTAATGAAATTTTCATGCTCACTAAAATTTCAACACAAAAGCATCGAGTGATATTGCTTTCCTTCACACTCATTAAAACTAAAATTTGTATGCTTGTTCTCGAAGGAGCATCGGTACAGTGATAGTTTACCCATTTTTGGACATTGTCGACTAACTACGAAAAAGGAATACCTTAGTTCTCCTGAGCTAAGAGTGTTCTCCTCTTGATTGTTTTATACTTTTTTGAACTTAGGAGACTAAATTTATAAAAAAGAACCCCCCTCTAGAGTCACAGGGGCTTCACTCAATGAACCTCTCACATAGCACCTGCAATCATGGAGTATTAAAGAATACCCTTAATTTCTACAGATATTAGTCCAAACTCCTTTTGTTGAAACCCCCTCCCAATATTTGAAATGTCCCCACCACCCTTTTTTATCCCCTAATCCTTAAAAAATCCCTAACCCCTCATCCCCCCCAATACCTGCAATATATTGGCCTGATTTTTAAAAAATTTAAAACCCGCAATATGAACTAACGTGCTAGGATATTGCTCAACAAGTGAATCCCTCATGTCTAGAGTCTTCTTTAGTGTTTTTAGACTCTCAAATTGTGAAAACTCTGTCAAGCATCCACTAATTCAGGCTTGTAAAATTCAAAAATTAGTTATTTATTGAGACTTATTTTATATCTTCTTCAAGCTTGCCAACAATGAAGAAGGTTCTAAGTTTTCTTTCTTGGACTCGTTAAACCTTTACATGAAAGGATGAAAGGAAAGTTCATTCAAATGTATTTTATATCATGGAAACATGTCTTGTCATCCTTGAACAAAGCACCAGTTTCAGTCTATCAACAATAGGGCTCTATTTTTTGGCCTTAGGATTAAACATGATTCATAATTCTTACTCCTTTGGTTGGTTCCTTGTCCATTTTTATGGAGAATATGTAAATGTCTCCTACATTGCATATTTGTATAATTGGTCCCTTGGTGTCAAAAAGATACCTAAGTCACTATTGTGTCGTGCTCACTATTCAAGGATAAAACCTTTGTTGGCCATTATACAGTTGGCTTGAAATTTTGTGTCGGCCACTCCCTAGTATCAGTTCATTACATAAAGTCTTTGATGGTGCTTGTTGCAAAACTTTGTTCCGATTCCAAATCAAATCATTCTTTGACTTACGTCATGTTGGATGTTGGAGGATGCTTTAATGCCTTCCTTCCAATGGATCTCTTCCTATCGAATTTAATACATATTTCTCTAGGAAACGTATTTAGAGTTTATGGTAGTACCTTGGGGTTTGCATTCATAAGAGGAAATTTCTCTTGCTATTGGATAGATGGAATACCTCAATCTCTCATACTCGATGTTTTCTTCAGGTGTTCAACTTCAAGACCATTTATTCACACTTTTTAGAATGTACTAGTTACCTTGGGGACCATTTTCATTAATGGTGGTTTCCCTAACATTTGTTAATGGTTCTCATCGAGTGACCAATAATGAAATGGTTTCCTCAATATCTAACTTCAGCTCCTATATTCAGAAGGTTAGGATTCATACCTTTGGGCGGTTCGCTTTGAAGAACTTGGGTCAACAATAACATCATCATCTTTTGTTATTGCCCGAGTTACAAAAGATATTGTCACACTTCATATGATATTTGTTGGGAGATTATTATGGCTATGATCGATTATTGAGCATGGATCCATGTTGTTCATTTGTGGCCATGACTCCTTTAAATTTTACATGGTGCCTTTTTGCATACTGTGCAGTCATGCTAGTTACATAAGTTATACACATGTTGGATCCTCCTTGTATCTTTATGGTGTTCATTTATACATGGACATGCATGTCCCATACATCATTTTTTTTTGACATTTATATCTCTTTCAGGTACCTTTGTTTGAGCCTATGATCTTGGATTATGCATTTTCTTTGACTCCATGAATTGACCATCCCTATTTATAATGTATTTCAGCTATCATCTTACCCTCTAACCTCATACATTAGGGGAAATCTATTATATCCCAAAATGGAACTTCTCCATTTATGATGATATTTACATGTTTTGTCGCACGACGATACTTAATGAAAATAACTTCCAGTCACCCAAAGGGCACTTGTGGATGGAAGGGTCAAATCAGTAGTTCTGTTGCTCCATTTAACATATTTTTTAGACCATTGGAAATGTATCATACTAAGGAACAAATTTCTAGAACAAAAAAACTCCTAAAAAACCCTTTTTGACACATACATGAGTTGTTAGTGGGAAACCTACATTTTTCAACTTTGTATACATGACTTGTCAGTGGGAAATATGCGTATATCCCCTAAAGTGGTAAAAAATATAAAAATATCTAGATTTGGGTGGTTTTGGAACTACCTCCTCAATTGTAACAAACATATCCTCGACCCTAACTCTTCATATTTCTATATAAGAGAGGGAGAAGGGACCATGAAAGGGGACATAGCCTTTGGTATTGTTATGCTGGTGAAATTGAGACTCTCACCCCCCTACCTTTTCCCTAGTTGTCATCTACTTTTGTTGCAGAGCTTGGAGGATGAGATTCTTGGAGGAGAGAAGCAAGAGATCCAAATCGAAGGTTTCACGAGGTGTCTTGCATGAGGAGAAGGTATATCTTGTACTTATTCCATTGATTAATAAATATTTGATGTTCTTCCCTTTCCAAATCATTGTTTATATCTAAGTTTGTGATCATATGTTGATTTTGGTGAGATTAGGTTTTAGATTATCTTTATTATCATTGTATTAAATGTGGTCAAATTGGTTTGAGGAATGTTTGAACTTGTTTTTCATGTCTCTTGGTTGGAGACAGAGAAGAGGGAGAAAGAGAAATCTTGGATCAACCTTCTGTGCATACTGTATGAACCTTCCTAACCCTTGAAATATTGTTTAAATTTATACTTGCAAAATTTATTCATCAGTCTGTAAAACCCTAGTATGTTGGTGGCCTCGACCCCAGCTATAGGATCAATTCCTTAAGCCTGTACTAGGTGGTATGATGTTCTAACAACCCCCCCCCCCCCACCCTTAAGCCTGAATTAGTGTAACCACATCAAAAGTTGAGGAATTCTCAACTAAGACTCAAGTCACCTCTTACGGATATTTATTTGTCCATAAACCAAGGTAAGACGGAAAAACACATGATAATAAAACCTCCCCTCTAAAATGGACATGCATAAAAATATGAAAGTGAACATCAGTCATCACCATATGTCACCCACTCTAAGGAGTGACCTAATATAGGTGAATGTATTCTCTGTGAATCTCTTGTTTAATATGTCAACATTTTTCTCTATGGATGGGAAATACCGCAATGATATCACATTTCCATGCACCAATCTCCTGATGTAGTGCATGTGAATCTCTATGTGCTTGATCCTCTGTCTATGTACTGGATCTATGTATATCTTAATTCACTTTGATTTCCACACCAAATGAAAATGGGTGAATAAAATGAAAAACCAAGTTCTCCAAGAATTCCTTGCAACCACACACATTGTGTAACCGCATGCATTGCTCCTCCATACTCGACCTCAGCTGAAGAAAGGGATATAGTATTTTGTATTTTACTTTACCATTATATGGGACCATTTTCAACCATTAATTCATAACCTAAAGTGGAATTTATTTCAATGGAATATCTATCCTAATCAGAATCAGTAAATCCAACTAGTTCTAGTGGAGAACTAGCATCATAGTGTATCCTGAACTGTTTAGTTCCTTGCACATAATTAAATATCCTTTTAACAGTCTTATAATGGATATCATGAGGCTCCTTCATATACCTTGCAAAAAAACCTATTGGATAAGCCAAATCAATTTGAGAGTGTGTGATATACAACAAGATCCCAACTAGTTACCTATACAGCAAGTTGTCCACCAATAGAGATGAACCAAAATCACCTAGTTTTATTTCTGAAAGGAAGGGACACTTTATTTCTTTACATTCATCCATTTTTAACTTTAATAACAGGTCTAAAACATAATTTTATTTTTTTACCTTAATACCTACATCATATTGCTCAATCTCCAAGCCAAGAAATTGTTTCAACAATCCAAGGTCAGTTATTCAAAACATATTGTGCAATGAACACTTAATTGAATCTATATCAACAATGCAGATTCCAGTGATCAAAATATCATCAACATATAGTACTATTATATGAATATATTCATATAAATGTTGAAAATACACATTAGTATCATATTTGCATCTTTCAAATCCTTGTGAGAGAAGAAAATTGTCCATATTGGCATACCAAGCCCTGGGGGCTTGCTTGAGGCCATAGACAGACTTCTTCAATCTACAAACAAGTGAATAATTGTGAATGAAACCTTTAGGATGCTTCATATAAATATCCTCATGAATTTCACCATCAATAAAATCACTCTTCACATCCATATGGTGCACCTCCCCTTGCTTAGATGCAATAATGGCTAAAACTAGCCTGATAGAGTCCATCTTTGCAACTAGTGCAAATGTCTCTGTATATTCCACTCCATGGAATTGAGAGAAGCCTTTAGAAACAAAACTGAACTTATACTTCACATATGAAACATCAACATCCATCTTGGTCTTGTAAACCCACTTACATTGCACTAGTTTCCTCTTGGAAGGTAGAGGAACCAACTCCCAAGTTTCATTGTCTTGCAAAGAAATGAAATATTCTTGCATGGTTTTTTTCCATATTCTATAATGTGATTCTTCTTGATATTAATATGGATCATATACAACCATCATAAAACACCTTTCTCGAATATTCAAATCACAAGTGGAGAAAGCATTGTGAAACTAAGATCTAGTCTTCCTAAAGTCTAGTCACTAGTACAAAATGAGGAATTAGCTACTAGGTGACTAAAAATTCTAGTCACCACAGGTTTTTCAAGTGATTTACTACTAAATATGAGCAAATTTGATTGACCCAAATATAAACGACTAAAATTAACAACTAATTTAGTCACCAGTTAACAAATATGACTAGATAACAAGTGACAAAGTTAAAAATGACTAACATAAACGACTAATTTAGTCACGACATAAAAAATGACTAGATAGAAGAATATGAATTGGGCATTTATGTTAGTCATTTTTAATTGTTTCATGGAAAATTGCAAATTTGACAATGAAGTCTAAATTTTGTAAATTGTCTACCTTCTATTAGTAATATTGGTGCCATGCACCTCGATCTTCAGAGATCCAACAAAGCAATTGGACAAATTTTCTCTTGACAAACTTTATCCCTACTGCACCATTGAATAAAACCTGATTAAGCATGTTCCAAAGGAAAATTATATTCCTACATCAATTACGAATTAGGTACTAGAACTAGTATCATATCGATACCTAGCCGTCGGAGTTACTATTGTCGGAGTTACTACTTCCACTTTACATTCATAATTATCACCATCTCCAGCCTATGCACTAATAAATGCATTTTGATATTTCATCCTGGGAAAAGCATGAGCACCCTCCTGCAATGCCACTATTTGCAAAGGTCACTAGTTTTTGCACATCGACATTCCTCACACGCTCCAAAGGAAAAATGAAGCAGGCATTAGAAGAAGTGATTAAACTTTGCAAGGAGGTTTACAACTTGTTTCAAAGATTGTGGCAGGTTTTCTGTAATGGAACATAGATTGTGCCCCAAAATTTTAAAAGATTCGAATCACCCTGGTGTTGGAATATGATGCCACATATGGATTCTTTGATGGGGCCGAGTAGGCTGGAAATTGTGGTACTGGCATGATCCTCCATATAGATGAATCTCATAGTTTCAAGCTAAGGATGGGTGTTGGCAGTGGTAGTAATACTTTTTCTGAACTTTTAGTTTCATGGGGGATTTTAAGGTTCGCAAAAAAAAGAAATATTCTGCAGCTTTCTATTTTTGGTGACTTAAAGGTCGTAATTGATTGGGCAGAGGTCTCACCAATTTGCAGCCACTAAGTTATGATTGCTGGTTGAAAAGGATTGGGCTCCTAAAGAATTGTTTTCTTTCTTTATCTTCCAGGCACCTATCAGGGAGTTCAATTCTGACACGGAAAACCTATCAAAGCTTGTGATAGGAGACTGCCCTGGTATTCTTCACTTCTCTAAGTACTCAAACAAAATCATGATTGTTGAAGGTTGCTTACCTGCTTCTAGTTTCTCCATTTCGGTTTTGCCTTGGATTGTTTTAGGTTATATCTGTATGACAATTCTCCAGAGCCCTGCTATTTTTTGTCTCACAATTATTTTGTATTTTTTTCTTTTTTTCTTTCTACAGTATGATGGGTAGAGTCCCTGCTATTTAGTTTTTGATATTGAAATGTTTTTTCAAGGGCTTCAATATTTCCTTCTAGCATACTTTGAAGGGGATTTTACATGAACAACTATGATGTATATTTGATTCTTATGAATAACAAATTACATATTTTTTTATAATGAAAAAAAAACATTTATATAGAGAGATTCCACCATGTTTTTTTATATTTAGAAAAAACACAAGGCTATATTTTAACAAAATATATAATCTAAATTTCAATAAATTATAACAAAATATATAATCTATATTTCAATAAATATAGATTCCATAATTTTTTCATTTACACCTTGAAAAAAGCACAATTTAACACAACCTATTTTGACAAATATATAATATATATATAAATTTGTTTCCTTTTTTCTTGTTTAATCATTGCTTTAGGTTGTTTCCTTTTTAATCTTCAGATTGAATTGCTTTATGTTGTTTCCTTTTAGAACTTTTGTACATTTTGGATTGAATAGGGAATAGAGAGAACCAACAATGGCACGCAGGAAATCACAATCACAATCTTTCCATTTTTGCATTTATGGCATTTCCACTTTGGAGTAGTCTATCTAGTCGATGATTTCACCCGAACGGGAAATCGTCTCTGGCAAAGTCCAGTTGTCAGTTGTCACGTCATGGCTTGTATGTCTGACCGCAAACTCCGTCGGCAACTAATATGGGAGGCTGCAGGGTGTTAAATGCTGCTACGGGGACTTTCTGACATTCTTTTAACCGTCAACCTCGTGAGAAGTATTTCACTGGAAAACACAATCAAGAAAGGGGCCGGCTTGATGTGCCTTCCAACTATCCATGGCTCATGGAATATACACATAGACCATATTCATGGCTATCATGCATGCCCATTGCCCATGCCCATGCCATCGCTTCTGAAAGGTATCATCCTCTAGTTGTCCCATTCAAATTTGAATTTTGAAAAGCGTGGGCTCCATGACCGCCCCTTTTTGAAACGCCCTCGCTTCTTGACCGACCATTTTCTGAAATGCCCTCGCTTCTTGACCTGCCCATTTTTGAGACTCGCGTTTTTGGGTTTTTTTCCAGGAAGCTGAGGAAGCTGGTGAATTTGTGTGGGAAGATCATATACAATTTCAAGACATGGTCTTATGGTTGAGGAGAATAACCGCAGAGCACTTCGAATGGAAAACTTTGGTGTGATACAATAGGAATTGGGAGATGATGTTAAAAAAGACGAAGTTATTTTTCAAAGCAAACAAGAATAATTTCCTACTATTCTGCTGTAATTCTGGAATTGGCCAAGCAGATCTCACAAAGGACATCGATTTAACACCTAATTATGCAGTAATTCTGGAATCAGAAATGGTAAAGGATAACGGCTACTATGACGTGCTAGGATTAATTCCCACGACGACTGAAGCAGAGATGAAGTAAGCTTATTACATAAATTCTCGACAATTTCATCCTGATAAAAAACCAAATGATCCTTAAGTGGAAGAAAATTTCAAGGTATTGGGAGAAGCTTACCAAGTTCTTAGTTATCCAGCATAGCGGGCATCATATGACACACATGGAAAAGAAGGTGCATCACTGATAGACCGAGCAACAATCTTTAATATGATGTTTGGAAGCGATTTATTTGAACACTATGTAGGCCAGCTTACAGTGGCTTCAATGGTTTCTTTCGTGATGTTTCCTGAATATGAACAGATAGATACCAGGGTACTACAAGAGAATATGAAGGCCATCTAAAAAGAAAGAGAATAAAAACTTGCACAGATTTTGAAGGACCATCTAAATCGGTATATAAAAGGTGACAAGGGTTTATACAACAAGGTAAATCTGACGTTCAATGGCTCAACAATGCAGCTTATGGAGTCAATATGCTTCAGACAAGTGGCTACATATATGCAAGACAAGAAGCAAAGGAAATGATTCTCTTTTGCTTGAGCAAGTTTGCAATGGAAGGAAAACTTATCTTGCTGCTCAGTAATTGCTGACATGTTTACCATGACATTTGTTTGAAGAAATGACTCGATGTCCAACAGAAGAGCTGCCTCTCTGTCTCGAATATATTTTTCTATTGTGTAGTGCAAACGTGGGTCTACTGTATTTTCTCTAGACATTTTTTCACATATGAATTTGAGTCTTTCATACTTGGGGGTTTATAACTTAAGCAGGTTATAATGAATAAGAATTTGACAATGTGGAATGGTAATGGAAAGCCTTTACAATTCATGGGTGCTAAGAATATCTTCGTGAGAGACAGTACTTCAATCATCGACAAGTAGTTCCATGTATCCATTGATGCATCCAACAATGTCTTGGCAGTGGGATTGACTATCTGTGCTCCAACAGAAAAACTTCAAACATAGGTTCCAATGTTTACAAAAATACTTAGCCGAATATAAGGGGTTAGCATTCAAGGGTATTACAAATAATTAATATTCATAGTCCCAAAAGGGTTGGAACCTGAGGATGTTGATTTTTCAAAATCTACCATTTTGTAATGATAGTCATGAAGCAAATTATGTAGAAGGCTGGTCTTTGTAGTACAGTGTCTAGAAGAGTGTTTTTGGGTGCTATATAATAGTTCACAACTAATATGTATCCGACATAACTTTATTTTTTATTCCAAAGGAATATCAAGTAACTATTTTTAATTTTGTTGAAAAAAATGAACCATTGGTGAGGATGATGTGTTTTTAGCAATGGAAAAGGTTCAATTCCACCCTTCATCTCATATATCTAACCCAATATATCTTTGGGATGTTTTAAATTGTAAAATTTGTGATAGGGTGCAGGTTGAGGATAATTTTTCTCATTTTTTCTTATAAATTCTTAATTTTGTATAATATGTTTTATTGGTGTGATATACCTCATTGGTCTTAGTAGAGGACTATAGAGAGTTAAAATCATCACTATTGATGATTGACTGGGTCATGGCATTTAAATTCCATAAGTTGTGTTGGCTTTCCTTGCTCCTACAGGAACATTTTTTATTTATTTATAATTTTAACAGTTAAAGAAAAAATGGTATACTACCATGTCAAGGAAAGTTTGATTTCCAATATATTGTTAGTGGCTAGTGTTGAAAGTAGCTTAAGTCAATCAATAGGAGTATCCTAAGCCAATGAGGAGATAATTAAAGGAAAAGTTGCATAAATATATTAGAGTTGGCATTTAGAGGAAACATTGACCCTTTAACAATGTAAAGGAAACTTGTCAAATCTTGCTAACTCATTTGGTTAAGGTGTGGGTCTTGTCAGCTGGATGAGTTAGTTGCGAGGAGACACCTTATTTTTTTCCTTGCATTTATTTCATTTCAGTTTATTTATTTACAGCTTTTGAACCAATAATTGTAGGTTATTGTCCTCGTATCACTTTAATAAAACATCATTAATTTAATATTTTTTTTAATTATTTCTTTCCATTGATTGGTATTTATAATCTTTTAACTTTTTCCTACACTTATTTTATTTAGTGAATTTCCTATGTTAATTTATCCTCACCTCTTTTTCTATTTTTAATTCCATTTTTATCTTAGAATTTTTTTTTTTACTTTTGAAATGGATCAAAACTATTCCTCAAATGTGTAAGGTTTATGACTAGTATATGTAGAATTAGTTAATGCATATTACAAATCCAATAAAGGTGTATTAATTGAAAATCCAAAAAAGGCCTCCAGAATGAACAACGTTTATTTTTAAGTAGCATTACCTTTAATAATATAAGACATAAGTTTATGGAATTTCAGATCTTTACTATGAAAATGAAATTCTACTTCCATTTTTTAATTTAAGGAGTTAATTGAGTATTGAGTTGTTATTAAATTATTATTTTCTTTACATATTACAATTCATTTTTGCAATGTAATCATCAAATCTATATTAAACTAATATATCAAAAGTGTATTTTAATTTATTAATGTAAAAATCCACCCAATTATTGAACTATCTCATGGTTTTGGCCAAATGTTAAGAATTAATGGTAACTTGTGAAATAGATGAAGATAATTCATAAAATGCATGACAATGCTATATTTAAACACCACAACCTAGTTGGTGTAGTCCTCTTGTTTCATTTTGATCCCTTTTTGTAGTGTTCTATTTTCCTCGGCATTTATTTCATTTTCGTTTATTTGTTTTCCCTTTTTGGATCAATTGTAGGTTATTGTGGTCAAATTACTTTACTATAACACCCTTTTATTTAAATAATTTATTTAATTAGTTTTTCTTTTTTCCTTATTTCTTTAGGATTGAATATTTTAAACATTTCTCTAGTCTCTTATTTTATTTGGGAGTTTTTTTTTCTTTTTTCCTAAAAAATGCTTGCAAACATTAACTTTAAAATTAAACTTCATTGTTTTTATAACTCAAATTTAGATTACAAAATAATAATACAAAATCTAAACATATATTAAAATTAGTAAAAGAAGCATCAACCCTTTTACAAATTAAAAAGAGTATGGCAAAACTAAAATCCATGTAAAAAGAGTATGACAAAACTAAAATCCAACATATTAAAGTAGATTGAGGAAGTAGTCACCCTTAACAAACCACCTTAACAAACCAGAAAGAGTTTCACATAACTAATTCCAAGTTCTTTGGAATTTTTATTAAAAAAAGTCAATCTTCATTACTCCCATAGCTCGGACTCACATTTTCCAATTTGATATTTTGGCATGGCACTCGAGGGATCCTTCGTTGCTTAGGTTTCAAACATGTTTTTGTATACCACATTCTATAATCTGCACATTCATATTAGACTCCTAAATTGACAAAAGCAATATTAACCAACAATATTAACAACAAAATAAGTTATAAAGATCAAAAGCCAATCTTAACAAAGAAGTATGTTACATAACTCAAAAATAAGCTACAGAATTTCAGTGGTCATATGA
Source organism: Pseudotsuga menziesii (assembly GCA_001517045.1). Classification (NCBI taxonomy): domain Eukaryota; kingdom Viridiplantae; phylum Streptophyta; class Pinopsida; order Pinales; family Pinaceae; genus Pseudotsuga; species Pseudotsuga menziesii. The sequence goes on from LPNX011156527.1 coordinate 566,620, forward strand.
TGCTTCTAGTGTCCTGTGTGGAAAATTCAAGAACACTGTTCCAGTTTGTCCACAACAAATTCAAGAATACTATTCTTGTCTAGAGAAAATACAGTAGACCCACATTTGCACTACACAACAAAAAAATGTATTCAAGACAGAGAGGCAGCTCTTCTATTGGACATCGATTCATTTCTTGCAACAAATGTCATGGTAAACGTGTCAGCAATTACTGAGCAGCAGGATAAGTTTTCCTTCCATTGCAAACTCGCTCAATCAAAAGAGAATAATTTCCTTTGCTGCTTCTCTTGCATATATGTAGCCACTTGTCTAAAGCATATTGACTCCATAAGCTGCACTGTTGAGCTGTTGAACCTCAGTTTAGCTTGTTGGATAAACCCTTGTCACCTTTTATATACCGATTTAGACGGTCCTTCAAAATCTGTGCAAGTTTTTCTTCTCTTTCCTTTTGGATGGCCTTCATATTCTCTTGTATTACCCTGGTATCTATCTATTCACCTTCAGGAAATGTCACGAAAGAAACCATTGAAGCCACTGCAAGCTGGCCTACATAGTGTTCAAATAAATTGCTTCCAAACATCATATTAAATATTGTTGCTTGGTCTATCACTGATGCACCTTCTTTTCCATGTGTGTCATATGATGCCCAATGTGCTGGATAACTGAGAACTTGGCAAGCTTCTCCCAATACCTTGAAATTTTCTGCCACTTGAGGATAACTATAAGCAAATCCAAAAATGTCCCATAACCAACACTACACTGAGGCACATACAAAACAACGACAACAACACCAATAATAATAGCATAATTTAAAGTTGCAGCATAGGCAGATGTCAAATATATATTCAACAAAATAGTGACATAATCCATACCTGACCCACTGTTGAAATAAAAACTCATTCCAAAGGAATTCTGAAAAGGTTTCTAGGAAAAGTTTCATCCAAAATTCAAAACAATTTTTACATCCCTTAGTCAAAATCATCAACTCTTTAATAAGTTAAATCTGCAAAATGCAGCTCCAAAATGGGCATATAACCAAGACAAAGAATTCTCCAAAATCTTCATTAGATGATAAAAAATATTGTTGATACAGAACTAAGACTCAAATATACACTTTAAACCAAATTCTCCAAACTGACAAATCTTCAATCTTAAAACACGAAGACCAACTGCAGCAGGAGGCCTCCATATATTTATCAAAATGAAGCAAAACTGAATAATAGAAATTCATTAATTGAAAGTTTATGTCTTGGAAGGAGGTGACCACGATGTAGGAGGTGTAGAAGAAGCTCATGTCTTGGTAGGTGTGACCATGAAGATGATGGAGGTGCAGAGCAAAGAGACTTTGGTTCCCCTCGTGCTATTTCGCTATACCATTTGCTGATTTTCTACAAATGTGTGCTTAATACATCCAACAATTTTGGAATGGTTTGGAGGTTTGATTGGGGACAGTATTCAACCTATGCATTTGTCCAAACTTGTGTCAAACATACCGTGGCTGAAACTTTGGGTAGGTTGTAAGAAACCTAAATCTAATCTCAGTTCTTGAATGCTTTGTCTACCTCTATTTCCCATTTATGTTGTGTCATCCAATCATTAATCAACTTCCTCTTCACTGATTAATACTCTAATCCTATCTACTGGTCATAATCTCTAGATTTTTATTATCTTAGGAGTTGTAAAATGCCTCTTTTTATTCAAGCAATGTTGTATGTCCTAGTTGCCATGATATTGGAGGTGTGAATTGTTTTGTGCAATGGTTTTTGCTTTGCAGCGTCATGAATGGCATCACAAATTGTAGAATTGGTGCTTACATGTTCTACAGTTGTGTCTGAAGTGATTGGAATTCATCTACAACAACAATTGGCAAACTATTCCTTTAAACATATTCTCTGCCAGGATTTCCACGTTTCTAGTAACTCTCCTTCAGTTTTGAATACATCCTTTCACTGTGCTCTGAGTTGTTTGATCAATTCTTCTGCTTGGGAATTTTTAGAGTCTCTATTCTAGTTCATATAACTTAAGGTTCGATTTTGGGCTTTCACTGTGCTTTAGAATTCTATGATGGAGCATTGATCTATGCACCCTTAGCCTCAAAGGATCTCTTGTATTGATATCCTTTGAGGCCAAGGAAGTATCCTACCCTTTTTTAGTCATTAATTTTTTCAACTATTGACCCTTAAGGCCCAAACTAAGCTTAAGAAAATGGTAGATCTGATGCTTATTTCCTAAAACTCTTACAAGATATATATATAATACAAGGCACAACCATACGTGATGCTGCATTCAGGTTCTGCTTGGCAGACCTTCTGGTGTCAGAATTATGGAATGCCTTACTTGTAAGCCACATCTACCATTTTCTAGTTTCTAGTTTCAAATATTTAGCAAGGAATGAAAAGATGAGAATATTTCTTCATAAACTCACACTGAAATCCCCTGAGACATCTCCTACTAAGGGGTTGAAAAGCACATCTTCAATACCCCCTCCACGCTTTGCACTGTCTGAAAGAATTCCCTCAAAAAAATCTGCATTTATATAACATTATTCAATGAATTTCTCTTGTGCCACTTACTCAAGGTTTCCCCTTGTCATGGCCTTGCAAAAAACATTAGATCAATTCTTTATTTAAGACAGTGTCTTTTTTCCCATCCACTAGCTTTGGCTCTTTCTACAGTTGAGGAAATTACAGTATCTGAACTAAATCATAGGATTGGAATTTTCACAAAAATACTAGATCCCAATGGGACTCCTGGCCAAATATGCTCAAAGGAAGGTGCAGAGGCCTCTATAGTTTCCAAATTGGGGCATTTAAGAAAAGAGTTACATAACAGAAATTCATTAATTGAAATTTTATGTCTTGGCAGGAGGTGACCATGATGATGGAGGTGCAGAAGAAGGTCATGTCCTGGTAGGCGTGACCATGAATATGATGGAGGTGCAGAGAAAAGAGACTTTGGTTCCCCTCATGCTATTTTGCTATACCATTTGCTGATTTTCTACAAATGTGTGCTTAGTCCATCCAAAAATTTTGGAATGGTTTTGAGGTTTGATTGGGGAGAGTATTCAACCTATGCATCTGTCCAAACTTGTGTCAAACATACCATGGCTGAAACTTTGGGTAGGTTGTAAGAAACCTAAATCTAATCTCGGTTCTTGAATGCTTTTTCTACCTCTATTTCCCATTTCTGTTGTGTCATCCAATCATTAATCACATTTCACTTCCTCTTGATTGCATAATACTTTAATCCTATCTACTGGTCATAACCTCTGGATTTTTATTATCTCTGGAGTTGTCAAATGCCGTTTTTTATTCAAGCAATGCTGTATGTCCTAGTTGCCATGAGATTGGAGGTGTGAATTGTTCTGTGCAATGGTTTTTTCTTTGCAGCATCGTGAATGGGATCACAAATTGTAGAATCGGTGCTTACATGTTCTATAGTTGTGCCCGAATCTATTGGAATTCATCTACAACAACAATTGGCAAACTATTCCTTTAAGCACATTCTCTGCCAGGATTGCACCATTTTTCTTATTACCATGCAATTTTTTTCTATTTTACATGAAATATGACTTATATGCCTATGACCATCCATTGTAGTAGAGGTAGTCTCACAACTTTGTGAAGTTAGGAGGGTTTCCACCTAGAGCAGTGAGGAAATGCAGTCTCAAAATATTGGATACCCAATGGCTCAAATGTTCCTAAAAAAACAGACAAATTGAAAATCAAGTTGGATTACCTTCTCCCATGTCCCAAAATTCCTTAGGTCAATAGGCTGGACCACTGCAATGAAGAAGAGCCCAAATTGTTGCCATTCTGTTCTGATCTTTGGTGTTCTCTTCCAGACTAAACTGAAAAACCTCCTCACATATTTCCTCAAGTATGTATATACATCCACTACTTCTCCTTGATGTTGAGCTATTTGGAGTTCTATAGATCTCTACTCAACTACTAGGATGTAGAGTAGTGTTGACGGAATGAAGAAACACCCCATACAAGCCTGATAAATCTCACGTCTGATATGATAACCCATCTCATCACCCACAAATTCAATCCGCTGCCCAAGCAAGAATACATCAGGGAGAAGTTAAAATCCATTTCATGTGGCATGGTGAACTTTGCAACTTGTCCTGCAATTCGAGGTGCATGCAATTCCTAATGTTTATATATATTGTCAATATTCCTAGGTGAAAATCAGTGAAAAGATCGACATATTGTTCCAGAAATCCTTGATTCTATAGCATACCCTTATTTCCCATTGTATCTGTGTCCTTGTTTAATGATCAGACTCATCAGAGGATTTGATAGTATTCCCCAAGTCAAAATACTTGCAATTCTTTAAATTCTAGGTCTAGAGATCATTCTTGCAAGACAATACGGTGTAGAAGGAGTCAAGTCTCTAATTTTGCAAATGATAATCATCGAGTCTCCATTAGCAATAAGTTTCTGAATCTGCCTAGCTCTTAGAATTTTTATCACTTGATTTAAAGCTAAGGCTTCTGTGTTATTATAGGTGGTCATTGTTAATGCTTCTATGGTGTTATAGGTGGTCACTATCTAGGATCATTATCTTAGCCAGGACCCCTAAACTTTCTGGCTTCAAATTGGGCAAGCACAGAACCCAAAAAATGCATCAAGGCAATGTTTTTTGATCTGGATGATACGTTGGTCTTGAACCATGCTGCTGACAAGGCATCCCACATGGTATTCATGGAGCTACTCAGTCAGCACCACCCCTTGCTCGATCAGCAGGTCATCATAGACACCTTCGTTAAGGGATTCATCACTCAGCCCTAGGATCCCAATAACTAGGTCTGTGACCCCTTTCCCCATTTCTTCTTTGTAATTAATTTTCCAATTTGTTGCACCTCAATGTGCTATAACATAATTGGATATTATGTAGGGGATTTAAATTTGTAATTGGGTATTGCTTAGGGATGTTGGCTATCCCTTATAAATTTAGATTTTCTGAAACAAATTTGTTCATGTTTTAGATTGATGTGACTGAATGGAGGGCTCAGATCTGGTGTAGGGCTCTGGAAGCCCAAGGTTTCAGTGACAACCAACTTGCAAGAAGAAACCTTCTTTATTTCAGTAAATATTGAGTACTTAATTTAGAATATAGTTAAAAGCTTTAGGTAAATGGGTGAAGTAGATATCATATATTCTGACTATTGTTAACTTGCACATAAGAAATGCAGCATTTTTTTGACACTACCAGAATGACTTCATTCCAATGGTCCCCAGGAGTTGAAGTGGTAACTTGCCATATGCTATGTAAACACCTTGTTTATCTGCCTTCAATTCTACTTTGTTATGATTTATCTTGATATGTGATTTCTATTTTTCTATCATGAAGTTTTGGGTTCAAATGTAAGTCTATGTTTATTGCAGCTGATGCCTTTTTCTATTGTCATGGTTTACCAATTCACAATTTCACTCACAACAGTCCAGGTAGCCAGAGCAACTCTCAAGATGACCTTTTCCTAAGTGGGGTGAATGGGATAAAATCCCATTAATTTTCTTCTATTGTTATGTTAAAATCTTGTCACCATCATGTGATAAGACCTTTGACATACCTACTTGCCCTGAATCCCAACTTCTGGAGTGAAGACTAAATGGTTTTTTATTAGTCTGTCATACAAATTCCCAGCACCGCGCATGCCCCTTTATCCAGGAGCGGTACCCCTACCCGCACCACATTTCATCGGTTGTCCACAAGCGGTGCCACTGCCCATTTCCCTTGGTCCATAGGCGGTTATTACTAGAACCGCTCTGTCATAGAAGGAGAAGCGCGGTACCCTGGGTAAAAAGGGAAAAAGAGAATCTTCTCAAGGCTTCTAGATGATAAGCCTCGAGATATCCCTTATCCCTATTGTTGTGGGTTGGTTGAGCTCGAGATCCCTCATCCTAGGATCTTAGAGGCCACCTCAGCCACTAATTTCTCAACCATCTATATCCATTAAATCCCTATAAATATGAGCTCATAGCCATGGTTGAGGGGAGAACATTGAAGGTATTGTTATGCTATTGGATTGATTCTTAGCCCAAGATCATTTGGAGAGAGCATAGAGAGCTAGAGTTGGATATTTTGGGGATAAAGAGTTGGTTTCATGGAGATGCATGTCAAAACTAAGGCTTGGTTGTAAACTTCTTCATATTTCTAATGCAAGTTGAGTTTCTGTCCCATATATATTGTTGATGTTTGATTTCAGATATATATTTCTAGATTCCTTATTCACTAGCCTAGATTAGTAGATCATATTCTGGTTGCTTTGATTCGTTTCATGTTGAACTCTTTTGCAGTTACACAGGTGGACTATCAAAGCCTTGTATTCCAGATATCTACGACATATAGGGAGAGCTATTAGCCTCTATGATCTATTTGTTCTGGATCTGAATCATTCAGACCAGTGGAACACCTTGCTATCCGCAGGAGGTGAAATATTCTAGTTAACATCTATGTGCCATGAAGAAAAGATAGACCTTACCCTTGTGGGTCTCAGATATGGGCAATGTCAGATTATTGTAGTAGTATTAGCGATATTCCCTTGCCAATGTCCCTAGCTTTAAACCTTGGAATGACATAAACCACCATACTCTCAGCAAATTTATATGTTTGGAAAAATGGGCTTATTAGAAGATGATCGAGTCAAACATTTTATTTTCAATATTTGCAATTTTATAGGTTAAATGGTTTAGGATGTCTCCTATATCATGAACTAATGGGGCCGGCCAAAACTTATAATTCCTGTAGTGAGAAAAATTGGAGAAGTTTATGTACTAGCACAAACTCATCTAAAACCTAGTCTTAGTTGCCCCTCCAAGTTGCAAAGCTTGAGGTTGCATAAAATGAATTCCAATACTTAATATGTTGGAATTTGTGTGAATATGAGATATACATCCTTGGGCTTTGCGGCCTCATGTTTCATATTAGACCTTCATTAGATCTTGGTTTAGATGAGTCTGTGCATTTTCCATATTCAATGCACCCAAGGCATCGTTTGGATTCAATGTACTGTTACATAAAGTAGTGATAGGTTTCCCATCTCCACTCAAGCTGTATGAGCACGTCAAATCTCTTGGTGTAGAATTTATTTGTTTTATTACCTAGTAGAGAAATCATTAAAATGTTGTCCAGTTTAGACTTCGGGATGGATCTTTAAGGTGGAATAAAGAATGGTTACAAAATAATCAAAGATCCTATTTATAGATTTTGAGCAAGGGAATATCATAGTTTCAGGGGTTTCATTCAGTGTTACATGGGGATGTGTTCCTCAGGGTCAGGGATGCACCCCCCTCACTCCGCATGGCCCAAGGACTGGGGGGCTCCTAGAGAAATGTTTCTCCTTGTCCCCAATTTGGTGAAACATGACAAAACTTAGGGGGGATCTCGTGCCCCTATTTTGAAGCATGCATTGATGAAGTGGGGGGATCCTAGGAACTCTAGTGGTAATGGTAATATTAAATTCTTAGTAGTATTTTCCTTATCTTTAATTTTCTATCATTTTACTTAAATTTTTAATATTACCATTAAATTATTCATTTTTATCCACAGTTCAGTAAATTATATCAAAAGGAAATCAGCGGTAGGAGTTTTTGAGAGTGGTTCCAACCTCATTGGAGTTCATATGCAAAAAGTAGTATTTTAGATCCCATTCAGAATTCAACAGTCTTTACAGTTTTCAGGATTTCAAGATTGCAATGTTTCCACTAGATTTTATCATGTATGAGGTTAAGGTATTGTCATTTAGTCAAGCACATCAACCTCTCTATGTACCTTGATGTTGGTGGTGTTGATTGTTGAACTCCTTTATCATCACCTTAATCAATTTATACCCTTTATTCAAGAAAAATCACTTATTAAGCATGGGGATTTTTTTCTAATTCTACCTTATTTTAATGCTTGGTTTAGAAAGTTTCATTAAAATTGTAGGGTGTTGAGTAATGTCCTTCGAGATAAAATTCGATATTCAAGGTAGAGTCATGGCCTAAAATCCTAGAGGAGGGGGACACATAACGCTATTGATCCCAATATAGGATTAATAGTTCACTCTTGCATAATTGTATGTTGGACTTGAAATCCTCAAATAATGTCATGCCCTCTTGAATAATAAAGAAATAGGGTCCTTGGGTCACGTTTCCCCATTATAACATCTATTCCATGGATTCACATAATATTGAAGTGTATTGAATCATTGAAGAATTACATTGTATTTATAGGGAGCAGGTTAACTTGTATTTACAAGCGATAAATTGTTATTGCCGGGATTTATAATTTTTATGACCCCCCTGGCCCCCTCAAATTTCCCAAAAATTTAGTGGTGATCTCCATACATCCCCAATGTGCATTTCCCATGTCCCAAAAACTTGGGGAAACATTAGCTTCATTTTCTCTTTCAATAATTCAGTTTTCAGAACCAGGCAAAGGCAATGACCTAAATGAAAAATACCAAGGCTACACAGAAGCTGCGGAATACTTCAGACTGTGAACAGGTTGTGCTACATGAGCATATATTTGGGAGGAGCTAATCTAAGAACACAAGAGAATGGATCCTAAATACCATGGAAACCCCAATAAAGGGATAGTTTCTTGGCTAAAATGTCCACTTCCATCTCAGGATAATCTCCAATATATCTGGAATCCCAAATCAAGACAGGATTTTAAACTAGTTTATGTGCTTCAGCCTCTAGGGAACCTAACCAAGAAGTATTTTTCAATTTGTTTATGGCGACCATGCAGTTAAGTTTTAAGTTAATCATATTTGGATAGCATGAAATTGTGAGAGATTCCTTTAATAAGGGATGATTCCTAAATTTGAACTTTATATCTGTGCAGATGGTCAAGAAAAAAACTACTCAATGGAATTAAAGTTGGCATAATAACCAATGGCCATCCAAAGGTGAGATCAAAACATTGCCTCTTTGTAATGATTTTAAACTCCTGATGGATCATGGTTTCTATAATTATAGTTTTCTACCAATTTTTCTTATAATTTAGCCGATTTATCAGGTTCAACGTGCAAAACTTTTGGCTTGTTGAGCAGATGAGCTTTTCAATACAATTATGGTTGGTGGAGGTACCTTAGATATAAGCATTTGTGCTTTATAACTTTTTTCATTTGTGCTTTCTCTAGATATCTTAAGTCCTCTTTGTTAACTCATAACTCTCAATATATGTTTTACTTTTACGTCCCAACCAAAAAAGTACATGAATTCCCTTAGTTATTTACTGGAGCTTTGTGATTCTGAACACATGACTTTTGAAATCAGCATAAACTAAACCGTTCATTTTTTATCTACAGAGGAGATTCATGAAAAACCCCATCAAAGCATATTTTTGAAATCCTGTGAGCTTGTAGGATGCACGCCTAAGCAGTCTGTCATGGTGGGATATAACCTTAAAACAAAGATTCAGGTCTTGTATTTCAAGCTTTTCCTCGTATAGAACAAAGACAAACTGTCACATCCCCGGTTTGACCCCGTTTGCATGATGTATATAATGTAATTAATCGTGGTGAGGAGCTAAAGGCAAAAGCCCCACCATCGATTTGATTTTGTATGTTTCGGCAATGGGGATAGTTGCCGATGGTATGCCATGCTATAAGGCACATTATAATTCAGCATCATGTAAACACGCACATCAAATAAACTAAAACCACAACCAGCTACGGTAGTGCGACGTTAAATGAAAAGGGCATGGTTCCAAAGTATAAGGGTTAGGGGATGTCAAACCTTGGTCTATGGGGGAAAAACCCATGTTTTACCACCTTATTTGATTTTCCACATTTTCTTGTTTCACCAACCTCTTCAATGTATTGACTTTGTTAGTTGGGGGAAGTTATTGCATGAGGAAACGTGGGCATGGGAAAACATGGGATTTGGTAGGCTGCTGTCAGTTTGAACGGTACGCATGCCTAGTGGAGAACCTTCGTTTCTCTCATGCTGGTCTTCATTCTCATCCCCATCCTGGTCAGTTAACACACAGTGGCATCTGTGGAGGCTCAGGCAGAGCCGTGGTCTGTTCTTCCTCACGTGGAGGGAAATTCTATTCACCCTCGTGTGCATCGGATGGTCTGTTTGTTCCTCATGGTGGTTGGTTCACCTCACGTAGGGAGAGTTGTCCTCTCGCGGCCTTACCTTCTCACGCAGACAGGAGGGGAGCTGCGTATCGGTGGTCATTTACGTTTTCCCACAGAGTGGAATCAGGTATGTTTTTCCCTATGCTTCGTGATCCCTGATTATGTTTTGGGGCTGCTGTCTTCCCCACATTTTGTTGGCTGTGGTGTCCAAATTCGTTTCGGACCACTGAGGATTTCTAATCCATTGGTCGAATTCTCTCTTGTCTGTCCACGCTGGGAGTTGGCCCCTCCTCTGTTTGGGACTGTGTAAGTTGCCAGTCATTACGCTGGGGGATGCTGTTGATTTCTAGTCTGTCGGCTGATTTTTCCCTGTTTTGGGGCTGTGAATGGCTGCTATAATCCACCGTATGTTTTGGCTACTGGAGTACCCTGGTTTGGGTATTGTTGCTGAGTTGTTTTGGCCACGTTAGGGCCAAGAACAACTCTGTGTTGTCTGGTGGACTTGAGTTGTGCTCATCTTTTGTTTGGGACTGGCCTTGGTTGTTTTTCCTTCTTCACAAAGCTGTGAATGAAATTGTTTTGCTGTGAGTATGCAGTGGTTGTCCCCTTGGAATGTACTGTCTTGGCCAATCTATTGAAAGCCTATTAAACCCAGCTACCTTGGTTTGCTTATTGTGTCCCCTTAGCTATGTGTAATCCTGCATTGACCCTTATCCTTGGAGGAATCATGCCCAGCTCTGGGGTGGTAGAGTGATGAGATATTTATGAGCAAGCTGGCCTATGGTTGGGTGGAACGTTGCAGCGACGTAGCTAGTTGCGGGATTCTTCATCAAAAGATAAGTGCTGCTGGTTACTTCATCTCTGCAAATTATGTTGATGACAAATGAATTATAGTGAACATGATTAATGCTGGAATGTATGTTTGTTTCCGCTGTATAATTAAAGGATTATGCATCTATGCATTCTTGTATGTTTGGAAATCCTGTTATGATGCCTGTTTAAGCTTCCAATTTCAGCATTGATCTCTTTTGATTATGTTCATGGCGTTGTTTGCCCAATTGTATGTGGTGTTCGTCGCGTCCTCTTCACCGGTCTGAGGGATGGGGACGTGACACAAACAAATGCATCTAGCATAAATTTTTAGATAAATGAGATCCATTGTTTTGATCCTTCATATGGTAGGTTTGAGGTTGATAGTTGTCTTGATATTTTCTTTTCTATTAATTTCTGTTCCCTAGGAAAGGCTTTTTAATATGCATCTCTAGATGTATCGTGATGGGAATCTGTCCTAATATTTTGCCTTAAATTTGGTTTTATGTTTCACTACAAATATCTATGTTTCTATATTTCAGGGAGGTAAAAATGCAGGTTTTCTAGCAACTGTATGGGTCAACATTCATGGTCTCAATGATCCCCCTCTTGGAGCAACAAATCCCACTTACACTATTAGGAACATTTGTGAGCTTCTCGAGGTTCTACCCCTTTATTAACAAGACAGGTTTTTCCATCAGATTATATGTTTGTATTCATTTTTTTGTCACTGGTTATTTATCCACGATTGAACTGAACTGAAAATTTGGCTCTATTTGTAGCAGCAGAGCAACTTTCTTGCTATTTTGTTAAATCTTATACTTCTCAATTGAAATTCTTTTGACATCATCTAGGAAAGAACCTTTGGAAAGGAAATAAAATCGTATCACACGTATGCAATTGAAACAACTTACAACTACTATCAATATTTATGTTTGGTTGTTTTCTATCTATTGTATAACATTTTGGAATGTCAAATTAGCATATATGCTGTATTTCACCCAGATGTTGTTGTATGAAGATAAATTTAGGTGTATGTTGATGATTGTCCATTATGTTAAGGTTGCATAGGTGTTCTTGGTATAGTTGTGTTTTAGATATATTATGCACAAAACGTAACAATGAGTTCATATATTAGTAAGTTAAAAGAGGTGATGTCTCTGGCCAAAAGTAAAGTAGAACAAAGCTAGCTCTCTTTTTAGTACTGCAAACCACTGTTAACCAACTAAAAGAAGAATACTATACTCTGGCAATTTTTTTGTTAATGACAAACAACATAATATAGAAACTATGTCTTTTAGACTGCAATTGATTGCAAAGTTTTCCAAGGCACATGACACTTAGGAGATGTGGTGAATGATCTGTAACATTGTAGTAATAATTGATTATTAGATACCATGTGAAGTAAAAGATGTGTCATTTTAGTTTTTAACTTTTAATCTCTCAGAGGCAAGTAAGGTAAATTAATTTCCCCTTTCCTTGGTAATATTGTGTTTCTGGTATCGTGTCCATGGTCAGTTAAATGCAATTTCTTCTATAGATAGGATACTTTTTGTCTTGTGCTCTCATGCATTTATTTACTATGGCTATACAATAGCTTTGAGTTCACAGGCTCCTGTTTTGAAGATTCTTACAGAATTTCCCATAGAGATTAGCGTAGGTAAGTTTATCATTCAGTTCCTAGGTGTCTAATATGAAATTTGTAGAAGATAATGGTGGTGATTACACATTAAATATAAAAATATTAAGCAGCTCACATGCTAGAGTTAAAAATTTTCAGTAAAGTATCAATCTTGCATTTTTCCTGGTCGTGACTATCAAGCTTTTTGAATTATTACATAATTTGTTATATAGCTAAAATAGGCTTTACAATAAGAGAAGAAACCTTTTGCAGTTTGATCACAACCATAGACCTGCTTATTATGGAACCTTCTCAAAGAAAAGGTGAATATACTTTGCATAATTTTAAGTTTATTAATTATCAAAGCAACAGGTTGTGTTTTAGTTTTGATAGCCCATGATGAGGAACATCTGAAACACCTTGAAGCTCATGGATTATTAATATTGCAGTAGACAGGAGGGAAAGTTTTGTTTCTGACTCTTTGTTTTTGATGCAGTAATGGCATTGGGCTTCGAAATCCTTTCAGGAAGGACTCTTCTTTGGACTATGAGAATGATAGTGATGAAGAATGGGAAGAGGTACTCATCACTAAATCTCTTTGGTAAGAATATTTGTACTATTTTTATTACCTTTAGTTACAGGGAAAAATGTACATAGCTCTCAGGAATTAGTTTATCATAAATACTAATTACTGGTAAGTTGTAATAGTAATAATTATGTAGTTTGTAGATTGATATCTATCATAAATTTGTTTGAATATCATCATTTTCAAGCAATAACAAATTCTTAAAGGGTGCTAGCTCAATGGTAGAGTGCCTACCTAATTATAGGTAGGAGGTTGGTGGTTCGATTCCTCCGTGCCCTATCATAAATTTGTGACTACAAAAACGACTAAATTCGCATATATACAACTATTAGTAGCTAATTTCCCGTATCTTAGTCGTATTTAGCTTAGTCATTAATATGTTAACATATAGTAGTTTATTTAGTTGTATATTTGGTCATTAATGGTTGCAATCAGTGACTAAATCAGTTACTAAATCAACAACTAAATCAATGACTAACTCACTGACTAAATCAATGACTAAATCCATGACTAAATCATTAACTATCAATGACTAAAACAATGACTAAATCAATAACTAAATCAATGACTAAATGATTGACTATCAATGACTAAATCATTGTCTATCAATGACTAAAGCATTGTCTATCAATGACTACTAATTCAAGCTATTAATGACTAGTGAAATACGACTAGCTATAAGATAGTGGAAATTTGCTACTATTAGTCACCGACTCAAAAATAGTCATTTATAGCCTGATTTTAGTCATTTTTTTAGTCATTAATTTCTCATTTTCTACTAGTGAGTGGATCTCCAGCAAGATCACCAAGTGCGTGTATGGTTTTCTCATCCCATTTTGACCTTATGGGCAAGTCATGATCTGAATTCATGTCATAATATTCATTTTATATATCAGAATCAGAAATATCATAAAGATAAAAATCACTTACATTATCATTGAGTGGAGGCTGTGATAAATCCCCTTTTACTAGTTCGACCTCTTGCATGGGCTCTTCTTCGAACTATACACTTCTCTCAATGAACGTTTTCCGATATGAGGGATAAAATATATTGTAGCCCTTTTCATATTAGGCATGTCCAACCATTATGGACTCCTTTATTTGAGTATTAAAGGCATTTCTCTTCTCTTTAACTATGATTTAAACATATGAAACAAAATTAATGGCTTCATCCCATAGCTAAGTATACAAATACTTAGCCTCCAATATGCATGTGTCCATCTCCTTCAATGTTATATTCTTGCGCTTTGCCACACCATTTTGTTGTGGTGTGTAAGGAACTGAATGTTACATTTGAATGTCATTATCTTCACATGGATGATATAGCTTAGTATTGACATATTCCTTTCCATTATTAGTCCTTAATACCTTGATCTTCTTCCCACTCAATTTCTCAACCAAATCTTTGGAAGCTTTGAAGATCTCAAACACTTGATTTTTTTGCTTGAGAATATACGCCCAACAATACCTTGAGAAATCATCTATGAATGTTAATACATACCTTGAGTTTCCATAGGAGGGCGTGGGAATAGGTATTATAAGATATTAATGGATCAATTCAAGCAATTGGACATCCCTTCTTTCCTTCCCCCTCTCATACTCATGCTTCCCAACAATGCATCCCTTGCATGTGCCTTTGGGAAACTTGATGCTTGGAAGTCCTTCAACAATGTTTTCTCTTCTCAAATATTGAAGATATATGTAGTTGAGGTGTCCAAACCTATCATTCCATAGCTTTTTGGTCTCATTGGCATGTCAAAGGAGTGCATTCACAGAACAAGGAAGAAAGTGTGAAAATTGTACATTCTTGACTCATGATTTGCAATACCCACTACAACAACTTTGCCTGTAAAACTTTATGAAATATCCACCTCATATTGAGTGAATTCCACTCTCTTGGCTGAACCTGTATGTGTAATTTGACAAATAGATATAAGGTTTTCTACAATATCAATCACATACAACACATTGTTGAAGTACCCATTATAAATATCGATCTTTCCAATCCCTTAGGCTAGGATCTCAGAGTCATCACCCATGAGGATGGATGGACCATTGTATGGATGTAGGGCCAAGAAGAAGTCTTGTATAGAATCCATGTGCCTTGAGGAACCTAAATATATGATGAAGGAGGAAGAGATAGAACATCAAGAAAGAAGTGTATGGAATCTATCATTGTTTTCAGAATTTGAACCTACCTCTTTCTTCCTTGCGCCATCTAGAAGAGGAATGTTGTTTTTCTCAAGGAGTTGCACCATCATGTAAATGGATTTGTTCATGCATGCACTCTATGGATTCCAACCTTTGTGACAATAAGTGCATTTTTCCTTCTATTTCTTCTTCCCTTTGTCCTTGCTAGGATTCGAAGCACCACCAGAAGATTTGGGCTTATCATACTTCTTCTTCTCTTTCTTGTTCAAATCCTTGGGCTTATTCTTTCTAGGAAAAATTTCAAGGAGACATACTTATTTAAAAGTCTATAAACGTTGGTGAATCTTACCAATTCTTAAAATGTCAACTATAAAATATTTTGCAATATTTTTCTAAAAAAAATCAATTGCTAAGGATTTTATATAGTTTATATAATGATTTGGTGATTTTTAGCGTGAAAAAAGTTTATCTCGTCAAAATTGGGAGAAATGGGGATTCAAAAAATGCAATAGAGAACCTTTTTTGGGAAAAAAAACATGGAAAAATAGCCCATGGGATAAATTTCATCCCTAAAATTATCCTTGATTCTTTCCCTTTCCTTGATTTGAAACACCTGCAACAAGGGCTTGATCCTTGGTGGATTTTATGGTACCCATTTGAACCAATTTATCTTGTTCTTGAGTTAAAGAATCTTCAATTTCGAACTATCAGCTTGCCTCAGTGGAATGTTGAAACAAACACTGGATATTTAGGACCTAGATTCCAAAGAATGGACAGAATCAACTTCTCTTCCTTCTTTTCAATTCCACACTATTTTAGTTGAAGTACCAAGGATTTGAATTTGGTGAATAAATATTGGATCGTTTCAAAATGAGTTGGACTCAAGTGATTAACTCATATTCAATTTTGGCGTCCTCTCATGTCATCTATATTCCCAAACAATGACTCGAGCTTGATCTACACTTCATTGGGTGTTGTAATACTGTCTACATGAAATAATATATCCCTCAAAATACTAATACAAATAATCCCTTATACTTCATCCAATCTGTTGAAATACTTTGACTTCTCAACAGTTGAGTTGGGCTCATTCTCTGTTCCCATGGTTACTCTATAGAGACCTTTCAACATCAACTGGATCACCATTTTGGACTTCCATTTAAAATATTTGAATGGAGTAATAAAATATTGATACTTCTCCATTACCTACTACACACTGAGTGACAAATAACACTTGAACAACCTGTAATGCAAACTCTAAAATTTGCTAGAGACCCTAGATAACAATTTGAACTGTATGAACTCGATGAATTTGAATTGCAGCTCCAAATATCTCTAATACCATGTAAAATTATGATTCAAAACAATATATATAAGCTAAGCTAATCCTCACAACTAAACAATTTGACAAAACATGAAGAAAACAATGTAAAAGAGAAATATTAACACATAGAGATGGTGCCAATAACTGAGTTTTCTATCATAGTATAAAATGTAAACATGTCTAGAACATGATTATATTACATTAGGAGAAAATTTTTACCCTTTGGAGTAAAATTGGTGGCATACATGTGGCAGGCTTAGATTGGACCTCAACCCCTCCTGGGTGGACCAATAAGCTCCCAAACCACCTCAAACAGTCATGAATGGCCATGTGAACATAGGTGAAGGATTCTTGGTCATTGATAAGGGTATTCTAGGCATGTTGGAGTGCATAGGTGAGTGCGAGTGGCTCTAGGAAGCATTTAATTGTCCAAAACAACAAAAAACACTCAAATACAATGCATGGGTGCCTCTGGTCAAACTGGTTCCCTATTTTAAGGAGTGGGAGCACTCCAAGAGACCAAATTTTCATTAATGAGGGTTTTCATGCTCCTTATGAATAAAAATGTGGGTGCTAGGTGTAATTAATGTTCCAAAAACACCAATTACCTTAGTAAGTAAACATAACCAAAGTTTGGGCTATGCAACATAGGTGAAAAAAAATGAAAGTATGTCCTAGGTGATATGTGACCATGGTACTAGGTGGTATGATGTTTTAACATCCGTTCATATCAAAACAGAATTTAGTGCACCCTATAAATTTTTATAGGCTCCACTGATGACAATGCAAGCTAAACTGGTCGAATGCACTGCAAGACCACAAATATATAATAAAAAATATGAAATTTGTAAACGGAATTCATAAATTATTTATAAAAAAACAAAATTATTTGGTGCACCTATGTCATGTTACAACACTATTTTGGTTCTCTTACATGTCCTAGACACACCATTTAGATACACACTAGAATGTAAACATGAAAAAATAACGTAAAAATGGTATACACTGTGCCTATAGAAATTGAGCTCACTGTTAGTGGTTCTCTTATGTCATTTCATAAGTGCACCATCAAGTTTTACTTTTAAATTTTAATAACAACTGTTAATAATCAATGCATTTGGTTTAAGCTGTAGAAATTGAAGCTCTAATACTATGTGGAGATATAGGATAAATATCTAGCTACACGATATTTCTCACAAACATCCACAAGAAAAATAGAGAGAGAAATAATGAGACTGAACACAAAAGAAGTGAAAAATGATTGAAGAATATTCCATGTATTATTTATCAACATTAGTGTACATAAATAATACATTAGATAGAGAGGTAAAATCTAGTTTTTTTGGAGACAACTCATGCTAGCTCAAAAAGAAGGATACTAAAAATGATAAACCCCCATAGGTGACTAAAGAAATTTCCAAATAAGTCCAAGAGCTCAAAAATTGGAGAAATAATGAGTGAGTGATGATGAGTGATAGAAAAATATTTCTAATCATGGAATTTGGAGAGAAAATCATCGAGGATGAGTTAGACACAAAAGATAGCAGTTGGCTAGTTGACTAGCTTTACCGTCTAAAGGAAGAAATGACAGGAAGGCACAGTTTCTAATTTGGGCAGTCAATAAAGTTGGAAGAATCTATCTAGAATCAGTATAAAGTTTCTCCTAGGGTAAATATGGTAAGTATTGACCAAGTGGTGTAAGTGGAGGCCAACTACCTAGTCTAGAACATAGGAAATTAACCAGAAATGATTAATTATTTTATCCTAAGTATGTAGTGGGTTTATAATATTCTGAATTTATGATGGAGTATCTGAAAAATATCAGAAATATATATGTATATAGGGGTCAACAACATGGATATGGTCACCCTTTACAATTATTTTTTCCAGAAACATGAGGAAAGAGGAAAAACCACATGGGAAAAACCCTCCCTCAAAATGACAAGGAACAATATGAAAAACATGCATTCATTATGTATTTTTATTCACTTGGATGAGATGACTAAATTGTTTCTTGAATAATTTTATGAAGAAGTTGCGAACTCCATGGCCATGTAATAAAATATCAATGTAGTATCTGCAAAAAAAAAGTGGAGAGGCTCCTTGTAGCTTATTATCTGATAATGAAGGGGAATTATATGAATGTTGTTGGATGCCAATGTACTCTGAGATAAAAACATAATTAGTATAGGAAAAGAGATCTGTGCATACTCGTTCCTAAAGAGTAAAAGACCTAATACAATAAGTTCCTTGTATAGCTACAAAATGGTGAAATGGATATATCTTCCTTTAAAGCTGATGTAGCACCTTCCCAATTTTCAATTATGGCTAAAATTACTGAAATATCATAAATATTATCATATGGAGTAGTAAAAAATAGAGGTATAGTGTCTCCATGACTATACAGGGCTATAGTATGAAAAGGTTGAGAAATTGGGTAAGATTGATGGATGAGTAAATATGAATGGTATATATGGATTTGAAATATGAACTATATATGTTTAGAACAGATAAAAACATGTCGAATATAATTCCAAACATTACTAATGACATTGATATCCAACCAGTGAAAAATAGATAAGACTTGAAACTGATAGAAACAACTGGCATTGCATAAGAATCCAATAAGGAATCTAGTGAGCTTGGGGTTTGTATAGTATTAGGAGTATTCAAAGGACGGGTAAATGGTATGGATGATGTCATAACATGCATATCATCCTAAAAATTACTTTTAAATTAGAAACTCAAGCATTTAAATGGAGTAAGAAAGAGTTGGATAAAGACAAGTTAGGTTCTAGTGAAAAAACACAAGTATTGGGAGATGGATCTAGTGGAATGATAGGTTATTTATCCAAGGAATAAATAGAGATTTATGATAATGATATATCATAAAATGAATTTATATCAGAGAATTGATAAAAATATTTAACTCTGGAACTCAACGAATAGTTGTTTTATTACCTTGGGACTGTGCACTATCGGACAGTGTTCTAAGTGTTAAGTCATGAATTTGTTTTCTTTAGTTTTATATTTTGTTTGTGTTCTTGAAACTTGCTAATTTTCTTACTTTTAGGAAATTTTGGTTTAGAGTTCAAACTTGAGTTTATGCCTTTAGGTCTTCATCATTTTTGTTTTTCCCTATGTTTTGAAGGGTTCTATAGAGTATATTTTGATTATGGTTTCATCAATAACACTAAGATCAAGGGTTAATCATATAAACCGAGTTTTAAAGTTGGATTAATGATCAAATAGCATAAATTATATTTTTGAACATTCTTGTAGTGCAAGAGTGTAAATAATGCACTGGCACGCTACAAGAAAGTCGCGAGTGCCCAATTGGTCATTTTTCGCTCTGATTTTTTCAATGATTTCATTCCTAAGGTGATAAATCACATCAATTAGTAGGTTTGATATGTGTCATGCCAGGATAATCATGTAAACAGGTGTTTGGTCATCGTGTGAGAGAGATCGTGGTAGTTCGATGCAAATGCATGGAAAATCAAGATAGAGAGTGGAACAAGGAAAGATTTTTGGGAAGAGGTTTTCAAAATGAAGATTACGAAGCTAGTGGACGCTGGGGTGAAGATACATTGCTGAAAAATTGGGAATTTGGAAGTTGAAGGAAGAATTAGGATTTCCCAGCATGATAGTTAGAAGTGAGCTGGAAGGTTGAAGACACCTGGAGCGTTCAATTCGACATCTAGCCAGTCCAGGAATCAACTTCCAACGCTCGTATTAAGCTTTGAATGAGGTATCCCGCATGACGTTTGTCATGACTTGTTAAAATTAGGGTTTTTTCCTGATAAGCCCTATGATGTCAAATTTTTAGAGAAAGACATGAATTTACTCACTCAACAAACCTTCAATGATGAAATGTCTAAATAGGCATTGTTTGAGTTAGCAAAGTTTAGAACAGCACTGTTGGAGATTTCTGGTTCTATGTTTAAGCCAAAATTTTGAAGCTTGGCATGAAGCATTTCCTGAATTGGTGATAGGATAGACTGTGTTAAATTGAAGATAAACAGACTGTGAGAGTTCAAAGGAAAATTTACTGCCAAGACTGTGCAAACTTGAAGAAGATAGGCTGTGAAATTACTAACAGGTGCTGAAAACTACACAGAAGATGAAGAGGAGTGCGAAAACCAATAGGGCTGAGCCCACTGATCTAAGTTGGATAGACAAATTTCTAGGATGTGCTGAATTGTTTGAAAATGCTGGATGGTTGATCTTTTTTAAAAATATTGATGGATATAATGCTGGAGTCTCTCACAAGTTTGCTCAGTGTTATGACAAAGATACTGTATCTTTTGATATTTTGAAGTTCAAATTGACTACAGATTTGGTGGCTGAAGCAACAGGGGTAAAAATGAAGGAGAACTTTGGTTTAAGAAAGTGCCATTTACTTTCAATGCACAAAGGTATCTATTACCTGGTATTGTTCCAGATTGGGGCAAGGGAGTGCCCATCCATAATTTCAGAGCTGAATGGGTAGAACCTATCAAGGTTTTACAAAGTTACATTACATGTGAAGGAAGGTATGCCTTCGTTTTCAAGTACCATTTCAGGTTCCTTCAACACCTTAGTGGTGAATCAAAGATAAATATGCCTTTCTTCCTACTAAAGAGCCTACAAAAGATGTCTAGCCGAATCAAAGAACACCAAGATCATACTAGACAGTCCATATTTCACCATGGACTTATCAAACTTGTTATCAATAGTGTTTTGTAGAAAGAAGGAAAAACTTGGGAATGCTTCTTTTTTTTGTCAGGATTTCAAAATAGCCAAGAAGGACAGCCTACTAGAAAGCAGGCTGATAAGGGATAGACCTTAATCAAAAAATTAAGACAGAAAGTGAAGGTTGAAGATGAAGAATGTGTCAAATCAGAGGAAGTTGCAGAACCTTGAAAAGAAGATTGTGAATCTAAGTAGCAGCCACTTGACAATGAGAGCAAAGATTTGTGGTTTATTCACAAGGAGACTCAACCTATTCAGAATGATGCACCAGCAGAGACATTCTTTGATGAGAAGATTGTACTTACAGAAAAAGTTTTAAGTGATGAAGAAAACACTAAAGTCCAAAAGCAAATCCCAATTACAGTCTTGTCTGAGGATGAAACATACTTGTTGGAGGATAAGCTTGTTGTCATTGATAAAACTAGGGTTGGCACTAAAAAGGAGTTTCATAGTTAGGAAGATAGGACAGCAGTACCAAAGAAAAAGAAGCTTAGAGTTAAGGAATTTGCATCTGTCATCCATCAAGGAAAAACTTTAAAAATGGTAGGAGAACTTGCTCCAGGCTGGAGACAAAAGACTAGACCCAGAAACAAACTAAGGCTAAACATGAAGAAATTACTAAACCCTAAATTGAATACAGAGGGGGTAACTATGATTGATAATTCTTCCTCTGATAAAAAGCTAGATGTTATAAAGGGTGACAGCAAAGGGAAAAAACCATTGAAATCAGAAGAAGAATCTAGCCTCACTGAGACCAAACTATCTAATGTATTTTTTAAAATATGAGGTCAAATGTTAAAAGAGCAACCAAAGGATGGAATAGAGGTTTCTCATTCAGAAAACAAACTAATGTTTGATGAAAATGTTCCTGGTGAAACTGAGACTCAAGAAAACTTAAGTTTTTATGATGCTCCTACAGAATTTCTGCCTGAAGATGAGGAAATATTTAGAAGACTTAACATTCCATGGCTTCCTAATGAGCTGCAAAGTACAACAGGAAATAAAGCATTTGATTCAGAGAAAGAAAATTTACAGAGAACCATAAATCAATATAAACATCAAATAGAATATATGTAGGAGACAAGTGATGGTGTGATTATGGCCAATAAAAGACTCAGAGAAGACCTAGAAGAGGTGAATAATCACTACCAAGAACTAATTGTAGTCTCAAAAGAGGCATCAAAAAGAAAAAGAAGCACGGAGTTACAATTTACAGGGTTAAATCAAACCATCAGAGAAATACAACAAAAAAATGAAGAGCTTACTAGAAGAATGACAGAGATGGAAACAGAGCAGCTGAAAGCTAGGAGAAAGGCCCAAGCCTTAGAGGGAATAGTTTTGCTAGCAGAGGCTGCTGAAGATCTATGAGGCTTGTTAGAAAAATCAGTTATTTGTTATGTTTAAAGAATATTTTAATTTTGTAATTATTATTTTGATAAAACCATTTCGATGAGTAGGCTGAAAAGTAGTTAGGGTTTAGCCTCTAACTGAATTTTGAAAGATAGTATTAAGGGAGGTCACAAAGAGGACTAAGGGTTCAACTTTTGGCTGGCTAGAGGAGGTCTCTTGACTTGTTGATAAGCTAAGTAATTGACTCTCATTTGTATTTGATGAACTGATTATGAAACATATGCTCCATTTTACCCTTCAATCTGTTCTTTGGCTTCATTTTTATCTTGTTTAGCTACACAGTTGGTAATTTCATTACTGGTTTATAGTTTTTATGCTTGTAGTGCTTGCCATTTATGGATGAAATTCAATGTTATTTTCTGTTGGATACATGGTTATTATGTTATGCATCTCAATTTTTCTTTACTTGTGATTTAGTTCTTATTTATCACCAAAATTCACAACCAGAAAACCTTTAAAAGCCCTAAAAACCTAGTTTTGTTTGATTGAAATATTTGAGATTATGTTGGCTTGTTTTCTCGTCTTATGGAAACAATTTCTAGCATAAACATCTTTGGCGCCGTTTCCGGGGAACAAAGTTGAAAACAGATTTTTCCCTGGGATACTTATCATTTCACTGGTTTTAAGAGGTGAACTTAAACCATCCTATCTCTAAGACTACTTTTCACCAGTTTGTCACAGTGGATACTAGGGGAATTGGAACTAGAAACAGACCTATTTCACCTTTACAGCTAAGTGTTTTAGACCTAGAACAGATATTGAAGACAGCTAGGAAGATTAGAAGGTCTTAGTCATTACCATCTCTATTTGACCCTGACCAGTTGGATGGTTCATCACCTTCATCTGTATTGAGGAAATAGGAAGAAACTTCACCTTGGCTAAAGCCTATAATTCTTGTCAGTATCTTCCAAATTTTTACTGATCCTCAATCTTTCAGAAAAGCTAAAATAGTCTCTCCTGGTAAGATACCTCTATTTCAATTGAAAGCAGGTAAAATCCCCTTTCATCCAAGTTCCATCCAAATCTCTATATCACCAAAGTCAATCAACCTTAAAATGGCAGCCCAAAATCAACCTATAGACATGATGGACCAAATGGTTGTAGCCAGATATGCACCATTGGTTTTGCCTCATCCTTTGAATGCACTGCCCGGAGGTGACTATCAGAAATACTTGCCTAGGTTTAATGGACAGGGTGAAACTACAGCTGAAGAGCACCGGGAAGCTTTTCTTAGCTATGCTGATAACTAGAACATTGAAGCCAAGGACGTATGGATGAGAATGTTTGTGCAAAGCCTTGATGGAGATGTCAGAAAATGGTTTAGGGAGCTGCTAACTCTATCACCATCATTGAAGAGCTTCAGGACCTCTTCATGAGACAATGGGGTGACACCAAAGACCATACTTATTATATAACTGAGTTTGGATCCCTTAGAAGAAAAAAGGACGAAACTATTGCAGACTTTTCAAAGAGATTTAACAAAATAAACAGCAGAATTCCTGCAGAAATAAAGCCTTCAGAAACATCTACAAAACTTACATATGCAAATGCTTTCGACCATGAATTTTCTTCACTACTAAGAGAAATAAGACCTATTTCTTTACTGAATATGCAGGATGCAGCATTGGAGGTGGAGTTTAACATGATGGCTTCCAATAGATTGAAGAAGGAAACAGCTCAGCAAATGTATGACAGGAAAGGAAAGAAAGAAGTAGCTCCAGGAGGTTTGACTTCTCATTCTGCAGAAGGGAAAATTGATGAGATGGCCAAGTTAGTGAAGATTTTGACTGCAAAATTAAACAAATTAGAATTAGAAAAAAATTCCAGCAAGCCTGTTCAAGAAGGTGAAAGAAACCCTAACAATCAGAACCAATTCAGAAGACAATTTGCTCCACGTTTCATACCTAGAGAATGAAGGAATAATGATATTCAGCGAGAAAGGAGAGAAACTGAGGACCAAAGAGTACCACCACCTCTTCAGAACAATGTTGTTGATGAAGAAGAGATTGATGAAGAAGTGCTATTTGAAGACACAGATCAGGATATGAACCATTTTGGAGAAAGATTGTCTAAGGGTTTTGTCACTGAAGAGGAGTTTTTAAACATAGAATGCTATGATGTTGATATGTTTGAAACAGAGGATGATTTGAGTTTGAAAATGACTGTTGTAACTACTGATGTCTATCAAAATGAACTCAAGAAGACTGTGAATCTGAGGTCAGGTACAAAACAAGTAATACAAAGCCCAAAGAAGAAGGTAGTTGTTCCCGCTAAGCAGCAATCTGATCCTATGTCAGAGAAAAAACAAATTCCAGAAAAACAAAGGAAGAACGTGGAGGTTGAAGAGGTAAATAAAACTGTGCAAATTTTTTTCCTGGAAAATGAATTAGGCAAGTTAAAGATTCCTGTGCCTTTAATTGAACTAATGAAAAATCCTTCTTATAAAGAATCAGTTCTTAAAATGATTAATTCAGCAAACAATCAGCCTATTTCTGATACAGTGAACTTGCAAGAAGAAAATCCTAAGATTTTTATTGGATCAGCTTTGGCTGAAAAAACTGAGAATGAAGCAGGTGCTTCACCTCCATTTTACATTACTCTGATAGTCCATGAACAAATGACACATAATTGTTTGTTAGATTCAGGAGCATCACACTATTTAATGCCGAAGGCTGTTATGGAGGCTTTAGGTCTGAGTATAACCAAACCCTATCATGATCTGTATGCATTTGATTCACGAGCTGTGAAGTGTTTAGGGGTAATAAAGGACATGGTTGTCAGCTTGGCTCAATTACCCATGAAAAGTGTAATTATGGATGTAGTGGTAGCAGATATTACACCTAAATTTGGATTACTTCTCTCTAGATCCTGGGCAAAGAAAGTCGGTGGAACCTTATAAATGGATTTATCATATGCTACTATTCCTGTGTTTGGAGGAGAAAATAGAAGGCTGTACAGAGAGCTTCAGTTTGCCTATATTGTAACAGATGAAAAGAACCCTACCAACCATCCTCTGTATGTTGTTGATAAGGATCTAGGTACTTGCATGTTACATTTTGGTGATGATGAAAATACTGCTGGTTTATTACAGGTCGAAAAGGACCAACCAGTTAAATGATGTAAGGAACAAGAGGATGAGCTTTGGCAATTATACTTTGATGGATCATCTTGCAAAGAAGGTGCTAGAGCAGGGGTTCTTCTCATATCCCCTGGAGGTGAAACAGTAAAGTTGATGTACAAATTAGAATTCATTACTACAAACAACACTACTGAATATGAAGCTTTGCTGTTAGGATTAAAAGATGCCAAGGATTTAGGCATTCAGCATATTTCTGCATATGGTGACTCCGAATTAGTTGTTTAGCAGGTGAAGAACAACTATCAAGTGAAACAGGATTTGCTGAAAGTATATCAAAATGAGGTATGGGACATGATTGAGAATTATTTCGTAGCTTTTAACATTACCTATATTCCAAGAGACCATAATCGGATTGCAGATTCATTGGCTTTAGCTGTTACACACTTTAGAATACCCAAAACTACACAGTTGAGGAATCCCATTGAAGTTAGGTACAGACCATCTATACCTGATAATGTAAAGCAGTGGATATTGTTTGAAGATGACATTGAAATTAAAAGGTTTTTGGAGCTTACACATGAGTTTTCTAATTCCCTGATTGATCAAGAGGAAGATGAAGAGGATGGAGATGTGGAAGAGATTACTGAAAATGAGATAGCTGGACACAAAATCATTGAATTAAAAAGTAATTTCATCCCAAAAGGTTTGGTACCCTTAGAAAGGATATTTTCAAAAGATGATACACTCTTAAAACCTGTTGTACAGTCCTCAAAAGACAATGTGGTGGATTGTAACATTGGCTCTGCAGAACATCCTAGAATGGTAAAAATTTCGAAATCACTTATAGTTGAACAGAGAAATAGGTACATAAAATTGTTAAAGGAACATGTTGATTTTTTTGCATGGTCTTATGAAGAATTGAGAACATATGATACTGGAATTATACAACATAAAGTTCCTTTAAAACCGAATGTTAAACCTTTTCGTCAGAAATTAAGGAGGATAAATCCAGCCTTGTTTCCTGTTATTGAAAAAGAAGTGAAAAAGTTATTAGATGCCAAGATCATAGTTCATCTTAGGTACTCTTCATGGGTGGCTAATCTAGTTCCTGTTAGGAAAAAGAACGGAGAAATCAGACTGTGTGTTGACTTTAGAAATTTGAACAGATCTTCACTAAAGGATAATTATCCTCTGCCTAAATTGAGCAAATATTGCAGAAAGTGGTTGGAGCACAAAGGATCTCTATGGTTGATGGTTTCTCACGGTACAATCAAATTTCTATGCATCCTGATGATGAGGAGAAAACAAATTTTACCACTCCCTAGGGAACTTTCATGTATGATAAGATGCCTTTTGGTCTAATGAATGCTGGAGCCACTTTTCAGAGGGCTATGGATATAGATTTTGTTGGAGAAAAGGACAAGTTTGTGGTAATTTACTTATATGATATTACTATTTTTTCACAATCAGATGATGAACATCTAAAGCATTTGAAACAGGTTTTCTTAAAATGCAGAAAATTTGGTTTGTCTTTGAATCCAAAGAAGTCACACTTTGCTATACAGGAAAGCAAATTACTTGGTCATTTAGTTTCTGCTAATGTTATAAGGATTGACCCTAAAAGGGTAAAATCTATATTGAAGATAAGTCTACCGAGGAGTAAAAAGGATGTCCAATCTTTCATTGGCAAAATTAACTTTCTGTGTTGATTTATACCAAACTTTGCTAAGACTATCAAGCAGATTACAGCCATGCTTAAAAAAGAACAACGGGTCAAATGGACCACTGAAGCAAAGAATGCATTTGAAAAAATCAAGATAGCTCTTACTGAAGCTCCTATCTTAGTAAGTCCAGATTTCACCAGAGAATTTCTAACATTTTCATTCACATCTGAAGATACAATAGTAGTTGTTTTGTTGCAGAAGAATAAAGACAGGCTTGAACAACCTATTGCATTCTTCAGCAAAACTCTTAGAGACTCTGAATTAAAATACAGCATCTTGGAAAAACAAGCCTATTCTTTAGTGAAAGCATTGAAATTTTTTAGAATCTATGTTTTGCATTCTAAAGTTATTTCATATGTGCCTAACGCTGCTGTGAAAGATGTTTTGACACAGCCTGACAGTGAGGGGAAAAGAGGCAGATGGATTGCTAAAATCATGGAGTATGATGTAGATATTAGACCTACTAAACTAGTCAAGGGACAAGGTTTAGCCAAACTGTTGAGCTTTAGGACTACATGTGATGGAAGAAGAGATATCTCAGGAATAAAATCAAGCAGAGTTGGAGAAGGAGAAAATTATGGACTTTTATTCAGCATCCACATGGTATGCAGACATTGTGTATTTTCTATTGTATTTGCAATGTCCTGAGAATTTAGATAGAAAAGCTGCTAGATATTTAAAGCTAAGAACTACTAAGTACTATTTAGTGGAACATCAGTTATTCTAGAAGGACCCAGGCGGTATTCTACTCAGATGTTTGGATAAATCTGAAATTGAAGGAGTGATTTCTGAATCTCATGAGGGTGCTTGTGGAGGTCACAAGTACTGGAAGGAAACAACATTGAAGATCTTAAGAGTTGGGTACTATTGGCCCTCTTTGTTTGCAGATGTATATCAGTAGGTAAGATCTTGTATCCCTTGTCAAAAGTTTGCTGGTAAACAAAAATTGTTGTCATTGCCCTTAAAACCTATTGCAGTAAGTGCTCCTTTCCAGCAATGGGGTCTGGACTTTATAGGAGTGATAAGTCCATATTCCTCAGGACAACACAGGTGGATTTTAACTGCAACAGACTTCTTTACCAAATGGGTGGAAGCTATCCCTACTAGGAATGCCACAGATAAAGTGATTATGGAATTTATTGAAGAAAATATCCTCAACAGGTTTGGGTGTCCGTAGAAAATAGTGACGGATAATGCAAAGGCTTTTAAGTCTAAGGCAATGGAAGCATTTTGTGAAAATAATGGTATCTTATTGAAACATTCAACTCCTTACTATCCCCAAGGTAATGGTTTAGCTGATTCCTCAAATAAAAACATCATTCAGAGTATCAAAAATTTGCTAAAGCATAATAAGAGATCATGGGATTCTATGCTGAAGTATGCATTATGGGCTAATAGAATAACAGTGAAACAAGTAGTTGGAACTTCTCCTTTCCAATTAGTGTATGGTACATATGCAGTTTTTCCTGTTCAGTTGGGCATTCCAGTGATGAAGTTTCTCCAGAATTGTCAAGAAGAACCTAATGATATACAGAGAAGAATTTATGAGATGATAGAGCTGCAGCAGAACAGGGAAAAAGTGGAAGAAAGGTCACAGTTATACAGATTGAAGATTAAAAACGGATTTGACAGGAAAATCAAAGACAACACCTTCATTATTGGGGATATGGTTCTAAGGTGGGATGCCAGGAAAGAGCAAAAAGTGAAACATGGAAAATTTGATAATCTCTGGTTTGGCCCTTTCCTAGTGTCTAAGTTTTTGGAAAATAACACTTTTGTCCTGCAGACTTTGGAGGGTGAGGAATTGTCAAGTCCAGTTAATGGACAATTCCTCAAGCATTTTTACAATTTTTGAGGGGAATTTTACTTGTTCATTGTATATACCAGTGTGAGTAAAACACAATAAGGACTCCATAACCCAATGGAAATTTTGTAGACTAGCAGGTAGCAGAGAAAAGGCACCGGTCTACAGGTTCTTGAAGCCTCACAAGGAGGACTTCTTCCCGTAGTAGGAGCCAGATGTTAAGTCATGAATTTGTTTTCTTTAGTTTTATATTTTGTTTGTGTTTTTGAAACTTGCTAATTTTCTTACTTTTAGGAAATTTTGGTTTAGAGTTCAAACTTGAGTTTATGCCTTTAGGTCTTCATCCTTTTTGTTTTTTCCTATGTTTTGAAGGGTTCTATAGAGTATATTTTGATTATGGTTTCATCAATAACACTAAGATCAAGGGTTAATCATATAAATCGAGTTTTAAAGTTGGATTAATGATAAAATAGCATAAATTATATTTTTGAACATTCTTGTAGCACAAGAGTGTAAATAATGCACTGGCGCGCTACAAGAAAGTCGCGAGTGCCTAATTGGTCATTTTTTGCTCTGATTTTTTCAATGATTTCATTCCTAAGGTGATAAATCACATCAATTAGCAAGTTTTATACGTGTCATGCAAGGCTAATCATGTAAAAAGGTGTTTGGTCATCGTGTGAGAGAGATCGTGGCAGTTCGATGCAAATGCATCGAAAATCAAGACAGAGAGTGGAACGAGGCAATATTTTCGGGAAGAGGTTCTCAAACTGAAGATTACGAAGCTAGTGGACGTTGGGGTGAAGATACATTGCTGAAAAATCAGGAATTTGGTAGTTGAAGGAAGAATTAGGGTTTCCCAGCGTGATAGTTAGAAGTGAGCTGGAAGGTTGAAGACACCTGGAGCATTCAATTCAACATCTAGGTAGTCCAGGAATCAACTTCCAACACCCGTATTAAGCTCTGAATGAGGTATCCCACGTGACCTTTGTCACGACTTGTTAAAATTGGGGTTTTTTCTTGATAAGCCCTATGATGTCAAATTTTTAGAGAAAGACATGAATTTACTCACTCAACAAACCTTCAATGATGAAATAATAGTCAAAATGTCTAAATAGGCATCGTTTGAGTTAGTAAAGTTCAGAACAACACTGTTGGAGATTTCTGGTTCTGTGTTTAAGCCAAAATTTTGAAGATTGGCATGAAGCATTTCCTGAATTGGTGATAGGATAGACTATGTTAAATTGAAGATAAACAGACTGTGAGAGTTCAAAGGAAAATTTACTGCCAAGATTGTGCAAACTTAAAGAAGATAGGCTGTGAAATTACTAACAGGTGCTGAAAACTACACAGAAGATGAAGAGGAGTGGGAAAACAAATAGGGCTTAGCCCACTGATCTCAGTTGGATAGACAAATTTCCAGGATGTGCTGAATTGTTTGAAAATCTTGGATGGTTGATCTTTTTTAAAAAGATTGATGGATATAATGCTGAAGTCTCTCACAAGTTTGATCATTGTTATGACAAAGATACTGTATCTTTTGATATTTTGAAGTTCAAATTGACTACAGATTTGGTGGCTGAAGCAACATCGGTTAAAAATGAAGGAGAAATTTGGTTTAAGAAAGTGCCATTTAATTTCAATGCACAAAGGTATCTATTACCTGGTATTGTTCCAGATTGGGGCAAGGGAGTGCCCATCCATAATTTTAGAGCCGAATGGGTAGAACCTATCAAGGTTTTACAAAGTTACATTACATGTGAAGGAAGGTATGCCTTCGTTTTCAAGTACCATTTCAGGTTCCTTCAACACCTTAGTGGTGAATCAAAGATAAATCTGTCTTTCTTCCTACTAAAGATCCTACAAAAGATGTCTAGCCGAATCAAAGAACATGAAGATCATATGAGACAGTCCATATTTCACCATGGACTTATCAAACTTGTTATCAACAGTGTTTTGCAGAAAGATGGAAAAACTTGCGAATACTTCTTTTTTTGGTCAGGGTTTCAAAATAGTCAAGAAGGACAGCCTACTAGAAAGCAGGCTGATAAGGGACAGAACTTAATCAAAAAATTAACATAGAAAGTGAAGGTTGAATATGAAGAATGTGTCAAATCAGAAGAAGTTGCAGAACCTGCAAAAGAATATTGTGAATCTAAGCAGCAGCCACTTGACAGTGAGAGCAAAGATTTGCAATTTATTCACAAGGAGACTCAGCCTGTTCAGAATGATGCACCAACAGAGACATTCATTGATGAGAATATTGTACTTACAGAAAAATTTTTAAGTGATGAAGAAAACACTAAAGTCCAAAAGCAAATCCCAATTACAAGCTTTTCTGAGGATGAAACATACTTGTTGGAGGAGGATAAGCTTGTTGTCTTTGATAAAACTAGGGTTGGCACTAAAAAGGAGTTTCATAGTTAGGAAGATAGGACAATAGTACCAAAGAAAAATAAGCTTAAAGTTAAGGAATTTGCCTCTGTCATCCATCAAGGAAAAACTTTAAAAATGGTAGGAGAACTTGCTCCAGGATGGAGACAAAAGACTAGACCCAGAAACAAACTAAGGCTAGACATGAAGAAATTACTAAACCCTAAATTGAATACAAAGGGGGTAACTGTGATTGATAATTCTTCCTCTGATGAAAAGCTGGATGTTAGCAAGGGTGACAGCAAAGGGAAAAAACCATTGAAATTAGAAGCAGAATCTAGCCTCATTGAGACCAAATTGTCTAATGTATTTTTGAAAATACGAGGTCAATTGTTAAAAGAGCAACCAAAGGATGGAATAGAGGTTTCTCATTCAGAAAACAAACTGATGGTTGATGAAAATGTTCTTGGTGAAACTGAGGCTCAAGAAAACTTAAGTTTTTATGATTCTCCTACAGAGTTGTTTCCTGAAGATGAGGAAATCTTTAGAAGACTTAACATTCCATGGCTTCCTAATGAGCTGCAAAGTACAATAGAAAATAAAGCATTTGATTCAGAGAAAGAAAATTTACAGAGAACTATAAAGAAGTATAAACATCAAATAGAATATATACAGGAGACAAGTGATGGTTTGATTATGGCCAATAAAAGACTCAGAGAAGACCTAGAAGAGGTGAATAATCACTACCAGGAACTAATTGCACTCTCAAAAGAGGAATTAAAAAGAAAAAGAAGCACATAGTTACAATTTACAGGGTTAAAGCATACCATCAGAGAGCTACAACAACAAAATGAAGAGCTTACTAGAAGAATGACAGAGATGGAAACAGAGCAACTGAAAGCTAGGAGAAAGGCCCAAGCCTTAGAGGGAATAGCTTTGCTAGCAGAGTCTACTAAAGATCTATGAGGCTTTTTAGAAAAATCAGTTATTTGTTATGTTTAAAGAATATTTTACTTTTGTAATTATTATTTTGATAAAACCATTTCAATGAGTAAGCTGAAAAGTAGTTAGGGTTTAGCCTTTAACTGAATTTTGAAAGATAGTATTAAGGGAGGTCACAAATGGGACTAAGGGTTCGACTTTTGGCTGGCTAGAAGAGTTCTCTTGACTTGTTGATAAGCTAAGTAATTGATTCTCATGTGTATTTGATGAACAGATTATGAAACATATGCTCCATTTTACCCTTTAGTCTGTTCTTTGGCTTCATTTTTAGCTTGTTTAGCTACACAGTTGGTAATTTCATTACTGGTTTATAGTTTTTATGCTTGTAGTGCTTGCCATTTGTGGATGAACTTCAATGTTATTTTCTATTGGATACATGGTTATTATGTTATGTATCTCAGTTTTTATTTACTTGTGATTTAGTTCTTATTTGGGTTATGAATGTATTCCCTCTTGTCACCAAACTTAATAACCAGAAAACCTTTAAAAACCCTAAAAACCTAGTTTTGTTTGATTGAAATATTTGAGATTATGTTGGCTTGTTTTCTCGTAGTGTGAAAACAATTCTGGCATAAACACTAAGGATTCAGTAGGTTTCTCTAGTTCATCTGGTACGTCAATGCTATGGTTCTAAATAATTCGAGTCATGATTTCCATTTTATTCTTGAAAAAATTCTTCTCATAATGAATTCCTTTGCTACAATAAGAAAACTTGGAATATATCCCTTTCTTCTTGACTTTCTTCATGGAATTTGAACCTTCGTTAGTAGGTTTTGAACATTCATCTTTATCATTTGACTTTGGCTTCTTCTCTTTCAATTTTTGCTTTTATTTTGAATTTTCATTATTACTTCCTTGAAATATAAGAGAATAATATTTGATTTTGGATATTTTAAGATTCCCCATATGAATCAATTTGTATTTCTCTTTTGCAAATGAACCAAAGAATGTACTCAAAGAAGGCATTTTCCAATTCGAAATAGCAAGCCTAGTAGCATGAAAAGTTGACACAAAAACTGAGTATTCAGTACCCAATTTTGAAAGAATGGAAATAATCAATTGATATTCCTTCACTTCTCAATCCCACATTGTTTGTTCATAAGAATAAGTGGCTTGAACATGGTGAATACCACTTCAATGGATTTGAAATTGCTTGTACTCAATGAGATTAACTCATTCTCCAATTGATGTGCTCTTATCTCATCTTGTACTCCAAAGAGAGACTCAAGGTTGGCCCATAATTGGTTTGGAGTGGTCAAAATATAAAGATGAAAAAAATAAGATAAGGAGAAATAGAGAGACAAGCAATCCATATGCTTCATCCATTCGATTATGCCAGCTAGATTTCTCAACAATAACATTTGGTTCATTCTCTAAAGCCATTGAAACTCTATAGAGACCCTTACTTCTCAATAGAATTCCAATATAGGCCTTCCATTCATGATAGTTGTAAGGAGACATGATCATATCTGAAAAAGAATCCATGCTTTGTTTTTGTTGCACTCCTAGATATGCTCTCTGTAATTTGCACAAAATAAACTAGAAGAAATACATGTAATCTCAACCAAGCTCTTCTTTCAGAGAGGGACTAGATAGTTGATGTGCTCCTTAAACTATGATTGATTGAATATATTAATAACCTGAGAGATCTAATATTATGAACAAATACTGGATAAAGATCTAGCTACAAGATATTTCTCACAAGCATGCACAAGAAAAATAGAGACAGGAATAATGAGACTGAACACAAGAGAAGTGAAGAATGATTGGAAAGTATTCGATGTATTATTGGTCAAAATTAGTGTACATAAATAATACTTCATGAACAGGTAAAATCAAATTTGTTATGAGACAACTCATGCTAGCTCATAAAAGAGGCTTATTAAATATAATAAATCCCCATAGGTGACTAAAGCACTTTCCAAATCAGTCCAAGAGCTCACGAATTGGATAAATCATGAGTGAGTGATGATGAGTAATGGAAAAAATTGATAATCATGGAATCTAGACATAAAATCATGGAGGATGTGTTGGCCACAAAAGATAGCAGTTTCCTAGTTGAGTAGCTTTATCGTATCCACTGAAAAGAAGGAAAAATATGTATAAAGGAATAAATGAAAGGAAGGTGTGATTTCTAATCTAGGAAATCAATAAAGTTGGGAAAATATATCCAGGATCAGTATAAAAGATCTCCTGGGGTAAATATGGCAAGTATTAACCAAGTAGTGCAAGTGCAGGCCAACTACCTAGTCTAGAACATAGGAAATTAACTAGGAACGATTAATTATTTTATCCTAAGTATGTAGTGGGTTTATAATATTATAACATAAGTAAACTCACTATTGACATTGAGATTGATTAAATTGAAAACACTAACAATGTATTAATTAACCATTTTATAGAATTTTAATATCGGTGCGTCAATTCCACGTCAGTACACTAGTGTTGTGCTCTTTCATGACATTGGCACACTGAAATTGAATTTATTGAAAATGGTTAACTGTTTGTTCATAAAATTGGAAGCACCAAGTGCGCTAATATGATTTTGGCGCATTAGTGCGTCCATTTTACAAATTGTACCGGTGCTAAAAATATGCTAAAATATAGTATCGATGTAGTATGATTGTAGTATAGCAATGTAAGTGGTGCATTGGTGAACATAAAGTACCAAAGACAGTGTGTTTCTATTATTGTGGATCACCAGTAATAAATAATTTTTTTTCAAAAAAAATTATTATTGATGTTACAAAATATTATTTTGATTGTATTAACTATGTGAAATAGAGACATGAGAGGTGGCATGCTACTCAATAGCAACATGATAATCTTGACCAATATAACATGGTCAAACAATGGGAGGCTAGGGAGAGGGAAAGGGATTGTACGATCTCCCCATTACTACTAATACCAAAGAAATCTTAAGGATTGTTTGTCTATTGAAGTTCTATTAGGAGGCTAAAACCCTAAAGGGAAAATCTACATTATTATGTGAGATGATTTGAAATTGGTATCACTAGAGGTAGACATTCCATGTTGGTGTTGGTTGGTGGTTTCAACCCAATAAGGAGGATATTTATTTCATCACAAGGATATCTAGGAGAGGGGAGGATTTACCTGAGTTCCCCATTTTCCTAGTTGGTGTTACAACAGAGAGTCATCTACCTTACTATTTGAGATATATCAGTGATGTCATCATCCATCTATCTGATTTTTAGGTGAAGAATGGGAAGCTTCATATCTTTTCTTTTGATCGAGAGGATGTTAAGTGCCTCTCTCTTGTCCTTATGACACTAATGCACTCCACTTATGATGGGAAATGCATTATCTTCCCCTTATTGTATTTTGTTGACTCTTTAGTGAAGAGGCATATATACATTAGGTGGTTTGCCATATTTTTAAGGTAGTTTTGTTATTATTTGGATAGAGA
Organism: Pseudotsuga menziesii; assembly: GCA_001517045.1. Taxonomy (NCBI): domain Eukaryota; kingdom Viridiplantae; phylum Streptophyta; class Pinopsida; order Pinales; family Pinaceae; genus Pseudotsuga; species Pseudotsuga menziesii. The sequence goes on from LPNX011156527.1 coordinate 602,746, forward strand.
TAAAGAAATCATTGATTGGAGGTCTAACTTCCCTTTTGGTTAAGATATTTTTTTTTATTTTTTGAGAATTTTATGACCACCAAGACATCATTTAATGACCCACCTTCTCGATTGACGAATAAGGTGTGTATGCGCATATGGGTGGAGATGATTCCCAAGAGGGGGGAACCTAATTTCCTAGCTAGGATCACCTCAGATGTGATGAAGATGTTGGCCAGTGAGTATGATCATGAACTTGACATGGTGTCATATCCATTTGTCGACATGGACTTGAGAGGGTACCCAGAAATCTTCTTCACACTAAATGAGCCACCTAATGAGAGAGGTAATATTAATGTTATGTTTAAACTACTATAGTTTCATTTTATTATCTTTGTACTTAATGGAAATTAAATATATTATAAATATTACATTTTTTTAATGAAATTGTCTAATTATTATTTTGTACTATATATTTTACAGATATTGGCAAATTTGATGCAGAGGTCAGGATGCCTCCTCCTGTTCATGATGATGAGGATATGGAGGAGCAGGATCAGGTTGTCCCACATGAGGTGGATGGTAGATATTATAGGCATTGTCCACATAGGCACCAAGATAGATATATTCACGATGTGGTAAACAGGTTGGCCAAATTGTTGGTTGATGTAGGTGTACATCTTCTGCAGCTACATGATATTCGTGATGACCCTAATATTGTAGAGATATGGAGGATTATTCCACATCATATGAGGTTATTTATGCAACATGTTATCGGTGCATGCTTTCAGTTGGATGCATTCTTTTTACATTCTCCTCGGCATCCACCTTGTCCCCCTCCACCTTCGGCATCTCATCCACATCCTCCCCCTCAACCTTTGACATCTCATCCACCTTCGACGTCTCATCCAACTCCTAATCCACAATGCCCTCCTCCCCCACCTTTGTCATCAACTAGTCCCATAATTATACTCAACCTTTTTCCTGATCCTACATCATCATCATCATCTCTCTACTCATGCTCGACCAACCCTTCAGTCCTACTCATTGTCTTAACCATCCACCTGCTCCTACTACACCCATTTCTATTTTAGAGATGCTCAGAGAGGGCCATACACTTCATATTTATTGTTATATCCTTCCTCATCTCATACCTCTTTTTGTTTCATCTATGTCTACTGATGCCTCTGGCTTTGCTGGTAGAGGTGTTGATATCTCCTATGGCTCTATTGGTTAAAGTGATAATGAATCTAGCTCTGGTAGGAGAGATACTGGTGATGCCTCTACTAGAGAAGGTGGAGCGAATATGTCGTAGCAGTTATTGCACTAGAGATATATTATTCTATTTGACATATTGCATCATGAATTTGATTCCAAATATGTTCTTATCTATATATATACTACATTTTTCATCTTTATGTTGATGTCGATATTTATGTGGCAAAAATAATTATCATGGAATGTTAATTAAGTTTATGTGTTATTAGTTATGTGTGCTAGATATTGATGTTTAAGTCTATTAGTTTCAATATATGTTACATGAATATGTTACGTTACATTCAAGGTTATTTGCGATTTTATTTTAATGATGGTATGATGGCATATATGACGGTGTTTATTTTTATGTTTCTTAAATTTTGACAATTATAATAATGGTATGTTTATATTTATGTCATGAAAATGGTGAAATCGTTTTGTGTTTTTGTTAAAAATTATGGTTATGTTTATGCTAATATGATGATATGCATGTTTATGTTTATGATGGATTGATCATGATTTTTATGTTTGTTAGGTGTTGAAAATGGTGATGATCGTATGTATATGTACTAAAATAACTTTGTACTATTCAAAATCATGTGTCTTTAAATCACTAAGTTTTTATTTAGTCAACAAAAACATAAAAATTGCATTGTAAATTATAAATGGATTTGTGGCAACTCTATTATTTATGATTGTTCTATAAATTTTCACAGTATCATGTTTATAATTTTTTATAGTTTTTTATAGTATTATTTTTATGTAATATTTTTTTTTAGTTGGTGTTCATACCGTTCTTATCTAATTTCTATGGATATTATAATTTATTGTAATTTTCTTAATAATGTAGTACTATTTGTCATAATAGTATACATACATAATAATTTATTTATTTTGTTACAACTATATGTTGGGCATTACAAAATCATATATATATATATATATATATANACAAACATCATAACAAAAATTCAAGTATGACCATGTAATATTATTATAATATATGAATACAAACATTACAAAAAAATGTAAATATGAACATCAATATGACCTATCAATTTATCATTGAACGTTTTAAATGTTTTTACAATAACTCACTTTACAATGGCAAATATCAAAGCTCTAATCAAAAGAAAGACAAATATGTGATTAAAAGAACAACATTTTCTCTTAATTGTAAACCCAAATGTTGCTCTAAACTTATTAATTATTGCTAATCATTGTGATCTTCACTATATAATATAACTTTATCCCACATTCAAGGAACACGTTTTATACCCTCTAAAAATGAGGTTTAAAACTAACTACTATTCAAAAACTTGCAATTAATTATTGATGTAATAATGTTATTATTTTTAAAGGCTTGTTGTATTAATTTTTGCAAATTTATTTAATAACATTGGAATATTTTTGAATTGAATAATAATTTCAAAACTATGCAAAATTTAAGATATCAAATATTCATATAATTTGAGTTTGTCAATGAATATATCTAATTTCTAAAATAATATAGGTTCATATTAGTTATATAAATTATTAGATTAACATATGATTATTTTATTATAAATTTACATTAATTAATAAAATCTAAATCATTTTTTATCTATCGATACATATATCAAATATTTTTTGTGAAATATACAACCATGACTTTAATTTACAAACTAAAACTGCATACCTATTTACAAACAATAAAATAAGGTGAATAAATTTTACGCATACATCTAATTTGTTAACTACTTCATATAAATACTTGTTATCTCAACCAATTCTAAGATGGAGTTTAAACTCCTAGAAATATAGAGATGTAGAAATTCAATCCAAATTAATTAATATAACATATTTGCTTAAAGGCATTTTTTTCTCGTAAAGAAGATTCCATACCTACACCTTCATCCTTAAGTGTCGTGTTTTCTCTCCTTTTTCCATTCAAAAAAATTTGCAAACATTATAAAAGGTGTCATAAATTAATGAAATTATGTTTCTTATCATTATAATTTATAACAAAAAACATCATGAAATACAAAAATTCAAATATTGATAGAGAAATTAGAGACCACCTTAAATTTTCTTGTAAATTGCATTATTATCAATGCCATAAATTAAGTCAATGTAGAGCACCTAAAATTTTCTTGTAAATTACATTGTTATCAAGACCATAAATTAATTCATTTTTATCAAGGCAATAAATTGATTGAACTTAATCTAATCATATAAGAAAAAAACATTACATTAATCTAACAAAAATGCCATAAATTAATTCAAGTTAAATTCCTAACATTATTCATAACAAAAACATCATAAAATACAGGCATTACTCCAATATTGATATAGAAATTAGAGAAGGGCCTTCAACTCTAGAAGAGTATGTTAGCCTTTGCTTTAACAAATAAATTATCATGTAAGTTGTTTTCATGGTGTAGTTATATGTATACAAAATACATAATATGTATGTTAGAAATTAGATAAATTAGAAATTAGAGAAGGGCCTTCAACTCTAGAAGAGTATGTTAGCCTTTGCTTTAACAAATAAATTATCATGTAAGTTGTTTTCATGGTGTAGTTATATGTATACAAAAAACATAATATGAGTAACTTTGAAAATGACATATAATGATTCCATAAAAGCATAAATTAATTCAAATATATAAATCATATCCCACATCATATCCGTTGTTAAGCAACTGAAATTGTTTAAACGTCACTGCATCCAATAATCAACTTTATATTTACACCATCATAACATGAAAAAAAAAATAATTAGACAATCAAAGATAGCAGTAAAAAAATGATATATCAATCTATAAATGATTAAACAAAACATGTACATATCACTCTCCATTTCCATCACCCTCATTATCTTCCTCAATTGGAATTATAACATTTTTGTTCTCAAAACATGTTTATATCTATGGTAGTGTCTTAATATGAACCACCAATATCTATCCAACACATATGGGTAAAATAACACTTGGTTGCAGTGTTTTGGTAAAACATATTAAGGCCCCTTACTTCCATCCTAGATATTTCTAGAGTTGATATATATCAACCCATTATCACGATATTTCTTTATGTTCTTGTCAAATGTGTCCCACCACCTACACCTAAAAATGACACGTTGGAAAGATGAGAAGTCCACTTGAATGATCTCTTGTATCTTTCCAACATAACCCAACATCCCTCCTATCAGGTTTTAATCACAGTGGCTAGCATGAATGATTGGTCAAGCTCAACTTTCACTTGATAGTATTGTGTAACACGTCCATCATCAACATCCTCGATGCAAAAATGGTGTCCATAATCCCACATAGATGGGAATGAATACACCTATATGAAAAGTTAACAAATGATGGTGTCACATGTCTAAAAACCCAAGCATTAATATATTAAATATAGTTGTTGTAATTCAAAGCTCCATTATATTTCTAGAAATGTACATAAATATTTTATTACCGAGTTGTTGAACCCAATCCCAATATTTAGCGCATCCTCCTCTTCAGTTGGGAAATGGTCGGATGCACCATATTTCCGTCTGATTTGGTATACAACCCAATTGTTGGGATAGATCATTGTCATGTTTTATTTTAAATGATCTAGAAAAGGCATTATTTTGTCATGCAAATGCCTAAATTATTTTATGTCAAAGTCCCATTTCCTCCTTTTCTCTTCATACAATGCGAACCACAACTATGTTTCCTCTGTCTTGTAAAGAATGAATTTATTGATTGCATCAATTTATAAATTTGTTGTTGTATTCATGGAAACAAAACCACATTCAGTACATATGGGATAAAATATAGATTTTGAATTTTGTTGTGAATAACTACTATATGGAAATGTGAATATTGAAATATAAGTAACTTACTCCTTATCAAGCTCCTTTTTCCTTTCATTTCCAGTAACTCTCCTTCCATTTTTTCCTCATCATGTTCATCATGCCAAATCATTGAGCTTGGTGTGTCAACAATTTTCTTGATGTACACACTAGCATAATAGAAAGACTCATATACTATGTACCCTTATGCCATAGACCCATCGTGTTTTTCCCTCTTCTGAATAAATCCCTTTAGTTTTTTTATGTACCTCTCCAAGAAAAAAATCAAGCGACATCAGACCAACCCGACTAATTCAAGTTCATTGACTAGGTGAATTAAAAGATCAATATGCAAGTCCATGAAATTCGATGAGAATTCCTTCTCAAACATGCAAACAATCTCTGCTATCTCTTGATTCCATCGGGGATAGCTAGTAATGTAAATCTCCTTTGATGAGATCCATTGTACAAATGAAGATACTATATATATGGCATGGAGTTGGTCATAAGAAAAGCCATGGTTCACACACCCATGCACAAACAATGGATAATGAAACTACAAAGTAAACACAAACAATTAATTTCATTTTAACTTGCGTGGTAAAAGATATAAAAGAATAATAAAATCATTTTTTGGACATTATGCGTACCCTTAGAAGGTTGAGATGGTCATGTCATTTCAAAACCATCAACTTTTAGTATGTAGTGAAGCAACATCATATAAAATACCCATACAAGAAGTATCCTTCATGTCCAATATAACTTCCTTTGCCAAATTAAGATATTCTTTCCTCAAAATCCATGGGACATCACCTTTTTAAATGAACAAGAGTGTTCATCCTCTCCTCTATTTTCTTGTCTTATCCAACACTTCTTTTTAGTATTTAACACTAGTACAAAATGAGAAATTAATAACTAAAAAAATGACTAGAATCAAGCTATAAACGACTATTTTTGAGTCGACGACTAATAGTAGCTAATTTCCACTATCTTATATCTAAGCATATTTCACTTAGTCATTGATAGCTTGACTTATTAGTCAATGATTTAGTCATTAATTTACTCATTGATAGACAATGATTTAGTCATTGATAGTCAATGATTTAGTCATTGATTTAGTCAGTGATATTCAATGATTTAGTCATTGATAGTCAATGATTTAGTCATTGATTTAGTCACAGATTTAGTCACGAATTTAGTTATTGATTTAGTCACTAATTGCAACAATTAATGACCAAATATAATACTAAATAAAATACTAGATGATAACATATTAATTACTAAGCTAAATACGACTAAGATACGCAAAATTATCTACTAATAGTCGTATATATGCGAATTTAGTCATTTTTGTAGTCACAAATTTATGATACAGCATGGAGGAATTGAACCACCAACCTCCTGCCTATAATTAGGCAGGAACTCTACCATTGAGCTAGCACCCTTTAAGAATTTGCTAATGCTTGACAATGATTATATTCATACAAATTTATGATAAATAGAGAAGCTAACCTATCAATATTTGAATTAGCGTGACTATATTTCAAAATTGCATGATAAATTTACAAAAGTAAAGATAATACAGTGTGCTCACATCCAAATTGACTAATGAAAAAAATGGATAAAACTTTCAACTCAAACTCTAAGTATGAGACTTACTCACAGAGCCTGGCAGTATCTGTATACACCTTCATACCCTGAGTTGTTTCTCCATGCTTTGCATTATCAGAATTGCAAGGCTCCAATAATGAAGCACCATGAAGAAATTTTAAAGCCACTTGAAAGTAATGACCAGTACTGATTTCAAGGTCGTTGCCTCCCATAGTCTGCAACATCTATTGTATCTATGTTAGACTTCTAAGGCAATTAGCATTTTAAACATTGGATTGGATCAAATCACGAGAATAATTTTAGGCTATGTATAGGTGGAGAAATAAGGATAATTAACATTAAGCAGACCTTCAATCTGTCTCCAGAGTGTTTCATATCCTTGGCCTCTTTTAGTACAGAACTTCATGTAGCTTTCCCATGGTCTCCTCTAATAGTACTTGCAGCAACTGCTACATTAGGATCCCTTCCTGTAACTTCATTAGATGCGTAGTTCGACAGATTACTAATAATCATCAGGGCCAATAAATATCTTCAACTATATGCATCCCCTAAGTAATTAAATGATTTCTTTCAACTTATATACTTCTATAATAACCCTTCTTTTGAGGTAAATTCTAGAAACAATACAAGGGAATGAACCATCAATTACCCCCAATAAAACTAGGACATTGCAACAATAAACACTAAAACAAGGGGATGAACCTTCAATTACACCAAATAAAACTTGGACATTGCAACAGGAAACACTAAAATAACAACAAATTCTTTTTATGTACTCAAGAATAAAGAACCCCATCAAACAACTTTTTTGTGTAGAATTTACCTCATCTTAAAAAATTTATCCATCAGGTACAAAAAACCCATCACTGTCATCATCTTCCTCAGATTTAAATTTATCTATGACAACTTCATTCTTTTCTTCCTCATCATCCTTGTCACAGTCAGAAAGGCTTTCCTCGAGATCTTCCTGAAATTTTTAACAAAGTAAAAAAGTTAATAAAAATACTACAAATACTATTACCAAATAGATTTAGTAATGAGTACCTCTTCCCATTCTTCATCACTATCATTATCATAGTCCAAAGAAGAGTCCTTCCTAAAAGGACTTCGAGGCCCAATGCCATCATTGCATCAAAAACAAAGAGTCAGAAACAAAACTTTCCCTATTGTCTACTACAATATTAAGAATCCATGAGCTTCAAGGTGTTTCAGATGTTCCTCATCATGGGCTATCAAAATTTAAGGAAACCTGTTGCTTTGATAATTAATAAAATTAAAATTATGCAAAGTATATTCACCTTTTTTTTGAGAAGGTTCCATAATAAGCAGGTCTATGGATGTGATCAAACTGCAAAAGCTTTCTTCTCTTATTCATGAAGCCTATTTTCTCTATGTACAATGGTATTCCCATTATTGCAAGGAAAACCATCACTAAAAACTTCTTCCCAGTCATTTACAAGGATATTTGACATGAACTCATGATCTTCAACCTCACTATATGTCTGTTTTTTGTTTGTATAGGATTGCAATTTTGGCAGCACTACAGCTTCAACAAATGCCTCTTGCAACCTAATTTCATTGAACAATGCAACTTTGGGTTTACGCCAAATACCCCAACTTAGATGTATTTGTGCAGAAGTGTGCCAATTAAGATGGCGCCAAGATACCAGGTGTGACCTAAGTACATCTCACAATCAAATCTATTCAACTCAAAGTACTTAGAATCTAGAAAGAACACGACATATTCATGCCACATTTAGACATTTCTAAAAAGATAGAACATCAACCTTAGAATATCCCTTATCTCTGTCTCTGCTGCTTTCAATAATATTTTATCCATTGACAACATAACACCACTGCAAATCTTTGCATTTTCCTGCAAAGAATTATAAATTGTTTCATTCAATACAGTGGGAATTGTTTGAGTGTTAGGTGTGTCTTTTTTAAGAAATCAGTCCATCAGTGTGGCCTATTTTTGTATTGCAAGTTTCTTTTTCATCTCAGCTTCTTCCTTTTCACGCAGTTTCTGTTATTTTTCTGCCTCCTCTTGCTGCCGTTTCTTTTCCTTCTCCTGGTTCAGGGAAACTAAAGATGTTAACAACTGTATATGGTGCCATTATGGAACACAGAGTATAATTGTTTCCCTATTGAAATGATATAAATCTTAAATTGGAAAAAGAGGTTTCCTGCTTGAATTTGAAAGTTTAACTGTAATGTTAAGACAAGTATATTCCACATATAATACAGAAGTAGAAGACGGAAAATTTTGATAAATAACTTGATGAAATGGAACAAATAGAACACATGATAAACTCAATATAGGATAACATGTCCTCATAGTTGTAATAATCTAACAAAGGAAGTTGATATTGCCAACTTCTCACTTTCACAATTGCATCAACAAATGGATTAATAAATCATGAAAATGTGTTTCCATGAGCAATCAAAGAAAGTGATGTAGCCTTGGAATCTTACTTGAATGATGGCTTCCTTCTGAGCACAAGCTTGTTCCTTTTCCTACAAAGGTAATAAAAAATGTTAGTAAAAACTCCAAACCTTGGCTTTTAAAACTTGCATTCTTCCATAGCATTCCGACTAACCTGTTGAACCTTCTCCCTAATTAAAGAAATAATATCTTTCATGAGTTTCAACTTGTCACTTTATTTGGATGATGTGTGACAACACAAAAAACATGAAACCATGGGGGTTTCAATCGAAAGGCAATATCATATCACATCCATTCATATTTGGGTTTTGAATACTCCTAAAAACGTCAAAAATGTATTGCCTGATATTAAGGGGTCAAGGGGGGGTTTTTAAATTAACATATTAATATAAATATTGGGGGTATTTTATTTCAGTGGGATGAGAAATAACCTCCAAATCGTGGGCTCAAATCATATCTCCAAATCATGTGTTGGATACATATTAGTCCTAGTTTTTGCTAAGGAATAACCTCCAACTCACAGGCTACATTCATACCTCCAAATCATGGGATGGATCCATATCAGTCCTAACTTCTACTAAAGAATAACCTCCAAATTATTGGTTGGATTTATACCTCCAAATCACTAAACTTATAAAGTTTTTTTTTTAATGATTTTTTTAGGTTGGGGTTTAGGTGGGTATTAAGATTCACAAACCTTGCTCTATGGCAACCAAGAAAAGTGAGATCAACCTTTCTTGACTCACTAGAAACAAGAAATGTTAGATCAATATTTATTAACTAATTATTTATTTCAAATTTTTGTATTCTTCTTTAAATTTTTCATATTGTCAAGTAGGAATAGTTGTTAGATTAAGTTATATTTGTCACAGTCATAATAGTAATTTCAATTCTTATATGCAAGGAATCCATATTAATATTGTATTAGAATTTATATGAGCATATGTGACAATCTGCATGAAATGGTATCAATTAAGTTCACCATTTGTGTATCTTATAAGTATTGCATGCTTGAAACTTAACGATGTATATTTTTCCCTCTCCTGTAAAGGTTAAAAAAGGTAGATATAAAACAAGAAAAGGTAACTAAACGTTGTTAACCCAAGTTATGCACACTATCATATGATGTTATTGAAAAGTAAGACGAGTTTTTCTAGGTTGATTTGAGGTCAAACATCAATGATGTTTGTTTTGATAGGAAGGTAGGGAACTCCATCCATGAATGGGTTTCAATTTTTCATTTTTATGGAATTTAATTTATTAAGCTTATAGAAAACAAGAGATTTCTATGGCTATACTTGTATGTACATGATATAAAATTGATAGATTGGTAGACTATGGTGTGAAACATTTTCAATTCTCATCTTTTCTACAAATTTCATTGACTATTATATTATCAATATTTTACTTTCTTTGTTACATTGAAATCTTTATTGGGTTTTATTTTACTCCCACTACTACAAACTGAGGAATTAATGACTAAAATTTGGCTATAAATGACTATTTTTTAGTCGGTGACTAATAGTAGCTAATTTCCATTATCTTATAGCTTGACTAACTTAGTTGTATTTCACTTTGTCATTAATTGGTTGACTTTTTAGTCATTGATTTAGTCATTGATTGCAACAATTAATGACCAAATATACGACTAAATAAACTACTAGATGATAACATATTAATGACTAATCTAAATACGACTAAACATTATTCATGCTATAAGATACTATAAATTAGCTACTAATAGATGTATATATGTGAATTCAGTCATTTTCTTAGTTGCAAATTTATGATAGGGCACACAGGAATCAAACCACCAACCTCATGCCTATAATTAGGTAGGTTCTCTACCATTAATCTATCACCCTTTAAGAAGTTGTTATTTCTTGATAATGATGATATTCAAACAAATTTTGCATCACTCAAGCATACAAAATAATGATTATCAAGTTACTATAGATCCATAATGGCTTACCTTGTACTAGTCCTTCAAGTCCTTCTTTCAGTAAATAAATGCATTTGAAAGACTTGAAGGACTATTACAAGGTAAGCCATTATGTATCTATAGTAACTTGATAATCATTATTTTGTATGCTTGAATGATGAAAAATGCAAACATCCCAAAAAATCATAGAAATGACAAGCATGCATCCAATGTTAAACTATCTATCGAGTCATTTAGAGTCATGCCAAGATATATGAATTTGACTGAAAATTCATAAGTAACTTGAATATAGTGGTGGATGATGTCATGGAAAGGAGAATTTCAGTTTATATAGAAGAAAAGGATGATAAAATGGAGCAACTCATCACCCAACATGTATATAGAATAGTAAAAAGAAATATACAACTAATTCCATTTCACATAAAAAAGAATGGGGATTAACTCTGAGTACTCTTGGCCACTAGATAAATGGAAATTAATTGAGATGAAATATTAAGAACAATACCTTTGAGTTGACGTATTGACAAGAAGTATGAATACTTATGTGATCATTTTATTCAGAGGTGACTTAAACAACCACTAACCTACAATCAAGGAAAAAAACCATGTTAAGATTGATATATAAATAAAATAAAATAAAATTTAAATATAGGCTATGCCAATACCACTATCATTTATACCTCAAAAGAGAACTAGAAAATCTCCCACAATTGTTCAACTTTGTCCAAAATGCCCACTTGGAATGCCATTGTTTAAACAAAACAAAAGAAACTAAAAACATTAAAGTAGTAATTTACTCTACATGTCTATTGGATGCAAAGTATCATAGTCATACAACATAATTAGTCAAGCACATGAAATAAAATTATAAATGGACAAAAAGAAGAAAACAATTTGGTTTAGACCTTCATTTATATACTCAGATATATATTAGGTTTGAACTCCCAAAAATAAATTTTCACTCTAAATCTAAGCAAAAAATATAAATATGGTGACAATGATGAGGCATTTTCCTCTATGTAGAAGTAGGTTTGATTATAGGAGAAATCCTAAAAAACTTGTAAGGATTTGATTTCATATTGTAATAGTGGCTCAATATATTTGGCTAATATTTGAATAAAAGATGGCATAATTAGTTATTCTATATTCTATTATTTGAAATAAGTTTACTTGTTGTTGTTGTTCATTTTAGTTGTGTACTTTGATTCACAAACTCAATACCTACAGCATGTGGTATCAAAGCAAAGATAACCCTGAGTAGTGAAGACTCTTGAGTTTGGAAGACAATTCTAGTCGAAGTCTTGAGTTTGGGTACAATTGTTAGAGGAAGAGTGTGTGGATTCTGAATGAGTTTCTAAGAGAGCGAAAGGTAGTTCTATTTCACTTGACCACTCATGGGAACTGAACCTATTGACCTGGTAGAAAAACATGATAACAAATAATGGTTTAACTTTCCATGAAAGATGGCCATTATTTCACCCTCTTACATTAGTAAATTGGTATTTTTTAGCATGTCTATGGGTAAATACAACATCAAAATTGCAATGAAGAAGTAATGTGGGTGAAAGAAACAACTACTATCAATTTCTATGCAGTTTGTGGATGAAAGGGGCATAAAATAACCTCACATATCATTTATGGACCTTATAATATATGTAACAAGTCTATTTGCATGGCATATGTGAACCATTCATGGATGAGTGGTCTCCATAGATTAGGATCAAAGGAAGGATGTTTCCATACAATTGGTAAAAACCTAGCCACCACAATGGATATATCTGTTAAAACTAGAAAATTACCCAAGGTTGTAAAGGCTATTCCCGGGTAACAACAAAAACCACTTTTAGAGAGAAAACTGGATTTTTTCTCTTTCAAGAGGGATCTCTCACAAAATATTAACAAGGCCAGATATGTATAAGAAAAAATGTTTGTAATTGGTAAGATTGGTTGAAATTGAACACATGACCATTGGGCTATGGAGTCAAGATATGAATATAGATAAACATATATTTTGCATGAAATTTTTAAACAGAGGCAAGGTAGCTACTCAATCACAGTCAAAATTTGATTGTCTGGTGAAAAAGGAAGAACATGAACAAACCATTAACACAAAGCATTGTAAAAATGAATTTCGTATCAACTTTAGAAGAAAGGTTTGGTGGACATCTAAAAACAATAGTTAGAGCATAGTAAATATTAATTCCAAAATGTTATACTCTCATTTCAGACATGAAGGAAAACATAATGGAAAGATAAAACTGGAAAAAAAATCACATAAGAAGGGAAAGTACAGACTGCAAGGTGAAATAACACATGAAACTCTGAAAGATGCCAACTTTCAGTTCTATAATTAAATAAATACTTGAACACACAAATATCCAAAATATCACGGGTTCAAACTCTTGCTTCATCAAATGTATGAATACTTATACAATTTCTCCTCGAGCTGAATAATAAACCTAACTGTCTAACGGTTTCAACCGTTTATTACATGTGTCAAACTACTTATCTATTACAAAATATTTCTGAGATAACAAAAATTCTTAACTAATGAATTTAAAAATAACATTTTATGATAAAATATATCTTTCACTGAAACTCCTTTTGCGTTGTCTTCCCCGATTTCTTCATGGTTGTGACTTATATTTAGTTGATCCATATTGTTGAACTGCTCTCCAATGTTCAGGATTAGGCAAATATGCAACAACCATTTCATGTGCCAGAACTCTAAGCTCCGTGTTGTTTGCATATGAAAAATAGGCACCTTGGCACACACGACTTTAAAATAAAGTAATAACTCAAACTATCCAGCCCACTTATCAAACACAACTCTTCTCGACAAAGCCTGTTGCATATCTTCAAACATACAATGATCTGACCTGCAATTGACCAATTTATCCAGATATTCCTTTTGAGACAATAATGGTCCTTTTTCCTCCCAAAAGAAAGGAATTCACCTGCTTACCAATGGAGTAAATAACTTAATCACTTCTTTGACTTTATGACTTATAATATCAACTTTAGCCTGTATAGCATCCAACATTCTGTACTTTCTAATCACTTTTCTAGCCCAAGAGATAACAACAACTCTGTCTTGGATATCAAACCTTCTGACTTGATCTTTTAATAAGGTACTTAAGACGTTGATAGCATTCTAAGCTACTTCCATTGGATTCTTATTTAATCCTTTTTTTCCTATCAAAATATTGTATCTAGCTACATTTAGAGCACTCTCCTGATCTACAATATAATATAAATATGGTCAAAACTTATTAGCTTCTAGAATAATCTTATCCAAAATCATATGTCTGGCCCATTGCAAGGCCATTTGGCCAACCACTTGCTTTGTTAACTTGGTATTATGATTTATTAGTTCTTGACATTTTTCCTCTACTTTCTTCTTCTCTTGTTCTCTTTTCAAAATTATCTCTTCTATATTCTTGTTTTGCTGCTTTAATCCTGTGAGTTCTACATCTTTCATCTTTACTCGAGACATTGCTTTAGAAAGAGAGGTTGCATCTGCTTCTTCAGAAGGAACAGCAGATTGATTTTTAACTTCTTCACATTTTTCCTATAATTCTTTTTCTCTTACTGCTAGCTTAGTTTTTAGGTCCTTTTCATTTTCTATTAGAAACTTAGAATCCCTTTCCCAATGTTTTTCTTTTTCTTCAATATTTAACAGCTTGGATTTGCAATCAATCGATTCAGTGCTTAATGCTTCCTTCTCCTTCTTAAAATCTATCAATTCAGAGGTCTGAATAAGCTAAGTGGAAGGAATTTTCAATTTCTTTTTTAGCACCTGAACTTCTTTATGTTTTTCATCAAACAAATTTTGAGCCATTTCTCCTTTTCCTGACTTCCCATCAACCTTCAATAATTCCTCCTACAACTTTTTAATTTTTATTTTAAGGGCCTTGTTCTCAACCTTTTCTTTTCGTAGGAGGTCCAGAACTTTCTTTTTGTTGGACTCCAGTTTAGACACTTGCAATGTAGCTTTAAGCAATTTTGTATATATGATATCACATGTTTCTCTGTGAAGGTGTATCATATTTGTGGTAAGGATATTCTCTAATTTCACATTCAGTTCTGATACCTTATTTCCAACAGTCATGGAAAAACTCAGGGTATCTTTCGCATGATCCCTTACAGTTTTTAAAGTTACATCTGGAATTGGAAATTGTCTCACTTCCTTGTATAATTTTCTTGTTTCATCAAAGGTTTTATCAGCCGCTTCCCTGTAGGTATTCAACCACTCCTCTTTTGATGTATACTTATTTGGGGTTAATCCATCAAATATATATTCCTGAAGCTCCATACCAGTTACTTTGGATTTTTCTTTCTTCTTTTTACCTTTCACATTGCTCTTCTTCACCAGTACCATTTGTCCCTCTTGTCCAATTTTCTACTTCTTCGGTGTACTAGCAGTGTTTGCTTCTTCAGTGTCCATGAAACCTGAATGTTCTCTCTTCTTTGAATTTCCTGAAAAAATTATTAATGAAGAAATATTTCCAGCAACTACAACTATGTTAGAAAGATCCACTGGGGAAGATTTATTTCCAGGTATGGGTGATACAATGTCTTGTTCCATGCTGATATTATCTGGGGTATTGTTAGGATATTCTTCCCAGTTAGCTGCCTCTCTGAGTCCAACTACTTTGGTATATTCAAAAGGCTTTTTTTTTTCTTGTCTTCTTTTATAGATTATCTGGTGTGGATCATAGTTGGTAGTAGCTCCCAAAGAAAACCCCATGCTTCTGAGCATATTATCAATCATTGGTAGAACAGATCTACTTTTGATAACATATGGCCCGTCCACCTAGGGAGATTTAATATCTGGACTCTTCTTAAAGCTTAAGATGTGTTCTTCCTAAACTGTAAGCCTTTGTCTAATAAATTCCAAAGAAAATATTCTAGTTGTCAGAAAGGATGGAAGAATATAAGTCTGGTGCAGAAATCCATATAACCTTATAATTGTTTCAGACTTTGAAAGGAACCAGTCTCCTATCCTTTTACTAAGGGAAAGTTGCAATGTTTTCGTAATCTCCAGAAATACCCTGGGAAATCTTTCCTGAAAGAAAATGATGTGTATTTTTTCCATAAAAAATTCATGGACTTGCGATAATCCTGGGTCATTTCATCAGTGATTACCAACTTAGGAAACTATAGGCTATCTTCATTATGTGATAAGAACATCTTCAGCAAAAAGGACTAGGATCTGAAAACTTTGGTATTGTGGAAGTTGACTAACTAAGAATGAATGTTCTCATCTAGGAACTCATCAAACTTAAGGCAACAATACTGGAAAGACTGACCTAGAAGTTCATACTTGATTGGGAAAGTACTTAAGATAAACAACAGCTCAACAATGAATCTGTAACATAACCATTAGTGTCTATCCCCAAAAACTGACTGGCTAAATTTATACATGATTGGGTTTCTTCATTAAACAAAACTAGATCAATAGGGTAAGATAAGCTTATGACCTCACTATCAGGATTTGAACATGACTTCAAAGAGGTTTCCTTAATCTCAGCTGCAAACTCTCGGAAGAATTGTATGATGTTTTATTCTTTGTACTCCTGGGATAAATGAGCAAAATCATATAGGATAGATAGGGTTTTGTGGATAACAGAGGCATGAATAGGGAAAAGGATCCTAGACTTAGGTTCATCCATGATGACTTCTTCAGCTGTGGAATAGTTATTTTCACACCACTCGACAAATTCAAGGAAATTGGGGGTCTGGTCAACATAGAAAAAATAAAAGAAATACCTAAAAATGCCACGGGTGTCACTTCTCTGGTGCTTAAGAATTTTCAATTTATTTTTATCCATCTCAATTGTTTCATTCAGTAAAATGGTATCAAAAAATTCAGCATTTTTGTCTTTGAAGCCTTCCTCAACCTTTTGACAGGAAACCCCTAACTTTTCACTATCTGCCACTTCTACCACTTCTATCTCATCCATTTTCAAAAATATTTGGAAAGTTTCAAGATGCCTACCTTGTTAACTAGCACAATGTTCCAATTCGTCCACGTTGGCACTTTGCGCATAGTCAGGGTTATCATCAATTTCCAATGCTTAGAAAAAACAAACCTTTGAACTCCATGTAGGTGTTTTTATATTTTTTATGTTTCATAACCATTGTGCATATCCTGTAATCTATACCGTAGATTTGTTTTTCTTTGAAATCTAAGACGTTCATGCGTAATATCTTAATATAAAGACTCAACATGATCACCCTGCACAACTTGATTCAACAAAATCAATATCAACCATTGATCTACAATCTACCTTCATTAGAACCGTCAAATTGTGAAAAAATTTAACATTCCGCTAATCATTTCAAACTTGATCAATCGAGCAACTTCCATTTGTGGAATGCACCTTATTTGTCGATCAAAACCCGACCACTATTGCAACCATTGATCAATGTGTCCCCTATGACTTTCCACGGATTTCAATCTTGAATTTCTCCATGCTAGTTCAATCTATGGAATTCTCTAGCGCCGTTGATATTACCTTATATCAATCTCAGCCCTTCAAAGTTGCACCTATTTAATGGATTTTGCAAATACGAAAACTTAGTTTTTCCTTGCATCTCCGATCTACGTAATTTATTTCCACCATTGATCTACAGCCTCTTTAATCTGATCCGTTGATATTTGACACCCTTTTCCTCCATTCCGCTTATGAGAACATTTCAATTTCTCCCCTATGTTTCAAACAACTGAACGATCCACCACCGCAGATCAAATCCCTTTCTTCATCCAATGACCCATGGTGAAAGATCATGCTAACCCATTAATCTAAAGAGCGCTTCCACAAAATTTTCAAATATGATCATTTCCAAACCCTTCAATTAAACAATCCAAAATTTGAAATATAGTGCTAACAATATCCACGAAAAAAGGTTTAAAAACCCTCAAATAGAGGACAACCCATCATGAATCCAAATTGTTGAATGCTTCCTTAAATAAGGCCTAACATTCCCTCTAATGGTGACTGTTACTCTACATAGAAAGTTGGAGGTAAATGATGGCCTAATCGATGGTAAATTTTCTACAGGAAAGTTTGGAAAAAAAGGTTATCCCCCATTATTCCTAGACTACAATGGCTATGAGATGTGTTGCAGATTAATTATGAGGACTGATAAGATGGGAACAACACCTAAGATGGAATGTAGTACTTATCACAACAAATCTTAAATTTTGTCTCAAGTCTGCTATAGGAATAGTGTTGAGAATAAAGATGGAAAATGTGCTTTCAGATATGGACTAGTGCACTATCATCAATGTTCTTCCAAAACAATAGATATAGAGTCATAATTAGCACTTTGTTTGAAGGCTGCAAATTGATTTGAGTGAAGATATTTTATTGTAAGGTGCAAATTATGCACATAGGTGACTGGAAAAAAACACTTTGAATTCATCATTATTATAGCTACAAGTTGTGTTGCATGTTGTCCTTAGGGTTCCACCAAAGTTACCCAGGATATGGATGGGATGATTTACCTCCACTTTATGCATTTTCCAGATTGTGATACCAAAAGATACAAAATCAAACATGAGAAACAATGTTGTTGTAACAATGCAAATTCTATTTTAGGCTATAACATTCTTGTTGCATAAAACATCCTCCAAATATTACTATTAACTGTATTTACTCTACTGTTGTCCCAAGAATAAAATAGGTCAAAATTTATCCCTCTTTGCTTGTTGTTTCTATACACCATCTCTGCAGGTTACATTTCTTTCTAACAACTATAGAATAACCAACACCTGTATGTAAAACATGTACAATTACTTAGCCAAGGTGAACCAACACCTATGTAAAACATGTACTAGTAATCACATATCACAAGGTGACCTATCAAAATTAATGACCTTATTAATATTACTTAGATTATATGTGAAACATCCTTGTATATGTAATGGAATAGCTTATACCATTGGTTATGGGTTTAATGCGGTTAAAAATTGAACAAATTATCATTAGACCAGAGTCACCAGACACTGAAGTGTCAAGACTTAACAATGTTGACATACTACAAAAATATAGAAGTCACTTACACTTTTTAAAGAATATGACCTCCACATAAAGGATTCTATTGAGTAAAAATGTTGGATCATTCCATGGAAAGGAGAATTCCAATTTATATAGAAGTAAAGGAGGAGAAAATGGTGTCCCAAACTCATCTTCCTCCAATGTGGGCCAAGCCACCATCCCCTATAAATTGAACACAGATGCATGTTTCTCTTAGGTTCCATGAACATCTTACACAACCTTTAGATAGTTTCAATCAGATTTGGATGTCCACATTAACTTCAAAGGACCAAAACTTGAACTAGTAGATTTCACATTTCAAATCAAGAAGAATAGGCATTAACTCTAAGTACTCTTATGTCACGTCCCGGTCTTGACCCCATTACATTAGATGTATATGATGTATATATTGTAAATGATCATGGTGTGGAGCTAAAGGCCAAGGCCCCGCCATTGATTGACTATGCTATGTTTTGGGATTTAAATTGTCACCGATGGTATATCGGGGCATGCGGCACATATTAAGTTTCAGCATCATGTACATATGCATCTATAATAAAAATAAACACAACCAGCTACGGTCGCGGCAACTAAAATGAATGGGGCATGATTTTCTAAGGATAAGGGGGGGGTGAAATATTTAACCTATGGGCCAATGGGGAACAGCCAAATGTCTATGAGAAAACCCATCAAATTGTCAACTACCTTTCTTGTCTTTTTTCTCCAATCATTTATTTCTGCCAGAATGTGGTTGAGTTAGTTATTGCATGGAATGGGAAGAGTATGGGCAACCAAAATTCGAATTGGGCAGAGACCCATTTTTGAAAAACGTGTTCTGACTTCCTTGGCAAGAAAAATGCCCAAAAACATATGCCATTCTGCTATGCATTCACGTTTTCCAGTTTCCTCACGTTTTGGGAGCAGCTGAAGTTTTTCCTGTGTCTTTCCATCCACGTTTTTGGCTGTTGGCTTCATTTTTCCCAGGGATTGGAGGTCGTTTTTGTAATGCCAGGGCCTGGGTTGTCTTCCTCACGTTTTTGGAGCTGTTGGTGCATTTTCCATTCACGTTTTTGGCTGTCTCACTGACTATTGGTCTCACGCACTGGCTATTTGGGATGTTTTTCCCTGCTGTGAGTTGTGCTCACTGATAAGCTATAGGATTGTGTGTTTTCCCCCATGTTGTGAGCCGTTTTTGCTGTTACGTATGGGGCTGTGTAATTCGTTTTTACTGTTCAAGCTGTGTTAGCTAAATTGATTGCCTGAGTGCAATGGTTGGTCTTTGGACTGTGTGAGGAGTAAGGATTTTGGCTTGGTTGCTTGACAAACCTGGTGCTATAAACCACACAGACAAAACTAGAGGGCTGGCCTTCTTCTCCATCACCCCTGAATAGCACTGGAAGGGAATGCGGGGCCTGAGGGACTGTGTAGCAGAGAAGGGACTGATTCCTTGTGTTGGGTGTGGATGGGTGTCTTAGAGGTCAGGCTAGTTTTGGTGTAGGTATTCTTGGCTCTGTAATGAGCTCACCAGCTTAGCAATTTGCCTTCTCCAGCTCCTTAACGGCCTGATAAACCCAACTGAGTTGGCTTGGCTGTGTGTTTTGGACATCCTTGGATATGTGTAAGCCTGCTAGTTCCCTTATTCCTTGGAGACTCATGCCCAGCTCGGGGGTGGCAGCGTTGCTGAGAGATTAAGGAGCACGCTGGCCTACGGTTGGGTGGAACGTTGCAGCGACGTAGCTGGTTGCAGAGCAAAGCGTTCATAAGATAAGTGATCTTGTGTATTTTACCTCTGCAATTCCATATTTACTGTTAATTAAATGAAATGAACATGTTGAAATAATGAATGTGTGAATGCATGTTGTTTTCCGCTGTGCAAGATGAATTAATTAGGCTGTGTATGATGAACAATTGAATTTGTGCATGATTATACTGTCATGCATTCTTCTCAGCATTCTGTTTTAGCATTTCAGCATTGTATTTTTATGCCTATACATGTTCATGGGCTCTTAGGCCGGTCTGATAGAGCTAGTAGTCGCGTTCTCTTTGCCGGTCGGAGGCATAGGGACGTGACATCTTATCCACTAGATAAATGGAAATGAAATGAGATGAAATATCAGTAACAATACCTATCTATTGGATGCAGAGTCCCATAAATGTATAATAGAATTATTCAAGCACCATGAGGTAATTTTCCAAGCCACCTCCAACTGTCCCATCCACACCATTCGTCTCCATTTGACTTCGTTGTTGCTAAGTCTATGCAATGCTGCTACTAGCACCACAATTGATCTTTCAATCTCTTTGGCCACCAACGTCCTCCTTGGAAACCATCATTTTCAATGAAATGTTTGTTTAGAAACCTTGGGCCAAGCTAACCGAATCCTCCTTTCCACATGTTCTTCCTTTATTTACCTTCTCTCGCCTTTGCAACTCCCAAATGAGTGTTTTTCCAAGCAAACTTGTGGATGTGCTTCTCTTTCTGATAGCTGTTGATCCCAGTTTTGTCACTATTTTCAGCCAGTAAATTACTCTTTTGACATCTATTTTGTTACCTTTTTTACATATTCCTGTCATACAGCTTATCATTTATCCTCAGGTACGAATATATTTGGGATTTATGCAAATTCTGGTTTATTGTTATTATTTTGTGATTTTACTAATCAATTCAATGATATTTGGAAATATGTTTGATATATGAAATTTTGTTGCAAGTCATAGTCTTTACATTAGCTCATATTGGACATGCACCCATGCTAGATATGCGCAGATCACATCCAACTCACCATTCATCCTGTCGATCAAGCCACGCACTATTTGTTGGCGTATTCCCAAACGTTAAAGTGTAGAAAAGTTTTTCAGTTTCTCTCTTGTCCATGCGTCTGATGATTAGATGACCCTCATTCTAGAAGTCTCACTATCCTACCTTCTCTATTCAACACCAGGACTCATGCCCATGTCAACAAGAAACTATATGCTACAGCTTGCGTGAGTAGAACCACCACATGAAGGAGCAAGAGGATCTCTATGTGTTTTCATATGGTCATTTGTTTGAGATAATGGTTGACTATTTTAGGAGTAGTCGACCACTAAAAGGGTTGACCTGCTCATCCTTGTAAATGTTATATATACATGCCTCCAAGCGAGAGCATAATTACCATGTTAATTAGTCGACGTTAGAAAAGAAACTCTGTTACATTGTTCTGAATTTTAATATAAGTTATATTTTGATTGTTCATACATGTTCTTGTCTCTGTGAGTGATTGATTGAAACATAAACCTGATTTCTCAGAGGGCCCCTAAACAACCAGTGGTCTCCATTTCTATATGTATTTTCGTTATTCCCTTTCTTGTAGTTAGTATAGTTTCATTTCCAGTTTGCTTATGTAATTTGGTTTCCTGTAATCATTTATTCCATTATCTCATGTAGCATGTGTTTTATTGTTAATATAGTTTCATTTCCATAATCAAATAACCAGTTGCGCACATAATTAGTTTCCTTTCCGGTCTTTTTACAGCTTGTTGTTTACTTTTATATTGATAGTTACCTAGATCTGAATTGCTTTATATCTTAGATTCAATTTACAGTAGGATTAGTTATCTTAACTCTTGATTTGTTATAAATTTACTTTGGTTACACTTTAGTTTGTTTTATAATGCAATAGACAATAGTTCCTTTATAATCATGAGTTAGTATAAGTGTTTTTGTTGTTAGTTTGATTACTAAATAAGTCTATTTACTGTCCTTTATGCATCTTGTTTTCATATGCACAAAATCAGCTGATAATTAGATCATTTAGTCCATTTTCCATTGTCTCATGTATATAGATTGTCATTCAAACCACATGTTCATCCTGTCATTTAGACCATCCATTCAGTATATCATCCAGCCCTTCGTTCAGCCTTTAATATTCCCATTTTGTTTTAAGCTTGTTTAAAGGTTCTGTTTCTTTGGGTTTTGAATTCTGTTCTGTTTTGGTAATTTGATAATGGTTATATTTACCATTAGGACCTTAGATTATATTATTCAAAGTATTTATCAAGTTCCATCCTTATCTTTCACCTCCTCTTACCTTAGTATGCTTGGAATTATGCTTTGTTCTGTTTCTTTTGTTTCTGATTTCCTCACTTATTAATGTTATACCGTTTGATAATTATATCTCTAGTATAGTTTAGCTTTGTGTATATCTTTGTGTTTAGAGGAGCTTTCTTAATCAAATTTTCTTTATTAATTTTTCTACTTACTTCTTAATCAAGTTTTCTTTATTAAGTTTTCTACTTGCTTCCTTATTAAGTTTTCTTTATTAAGTTTTCTACTTGCTTCTTTCATTAAGTTTCTTACTCGTTTATAAGTTAGATTTTCCTTATATCTATTTCATATAAGAATTGTTTATTTATAAAAGTAATCCTTAAAAACAATCTTGTTTCTTAATTAGTATATTAGTTTTTCATGACATCTTCCTTAAGTAAGAGTCATTTGCTTATGGAATAAATTACCATGTTTACTATCACCTGTAATTGGACAAAACATAGTTTGCACATATTTGTAGAAGTTAATTTAGATTTAATCCCATTTAGTTTCTTTACTTCTTTTGAAATCCATTTCGACACTACTCCTTCTCCAGTTCCGATTACAATGAGTGCATATCCTCAGAACCCTCAAGGAGAGTGGAACTAGATAGTTTAGTTTAACCGTTATGTACATTTGTTAGTTGCATGTATAGTTTAATGGTTGAAGTTTTTAAAGTATACCCAGTTGTTGTAATCTTGTTTCGAATATTATAATTCTTTGTATCGTTAGTTTTTGAAGTTGTTTATGAAGATTTCTAATTCTTAGATTAAAAAGTGGAATAGTTAATTAATAGGTAGTTTACTTTGTTATAGTAGTATTTTTTATATATTTACCTTCTAGTATTTGTTTATGTATTAGAGTAGAATAGGTTGATACTGCTCTAGTATAATACTTTGTTCCATTTTAATGACCTCAATAGTTGAATTTCTAGGAGTTTGACTCGATTTTTCATTTTGAAAGATCTTTCGATATTTTCTTTGTTAAAATATTTCCATGACACCCTAGGAACCCCTCTACCTTCACATATACTTTGTGTCAACTCTACCAACCTCAGTCAATAATTGAATATTTAATGAATTAATTAATACATTATAACACCCAACTTTTTTTGCGTCATTGTCGAGGAGTTGCTCATTGTCGAGGAGTTGCTCTGTAAGGCAGAATAGACAAAATTTCCTTATGAAGTTTAGTAATAGGCTGGTGGTGGGGGAGCGGTAAGACAAGAGGTAAGAACCCGCACATCTGTTATAACGGGCACCCCCAAATCCAGCAATAACAGTACTGGTAGCATAGGTTTTCCTTTAGTTTAGTTTTTCATGAACAGACCTAGAGATTCTAAGGGTAGATACATTAGAACTATTCTCAAAACCTTATTATAATGATTACTAACCGTTATGGGGGATGAAATACCCCAACCACTAACTCAACAGAAAGGTATCGGAGAATCCACATAGGAAGTAGTTCTACTTGGAAGCCTAAATATTTTATAGGAGAAACCATAGACGGTGAAGAAATCCTGGCAGGAAATCCTAAGGACCCCATTTCTGAAGAAGGCCAAGAGGGCCAGCCATTGGAAATCCTCAATCCTCCACTAGTGCATAAACCGAACGATACAAATTTCTCGTCAGTAGGGGATCCTAACTTTTTTAATTTCATTGATCCTGCCCAAATACAAGTTCTCTTTGGAAACTCAACAAATATAGGTATTTCATATATTTAAACCTCCACAGTAGTACCTACCATCCCTATAGAACCTAACAAAAACATAGTTGATCGTAGGAAGATCTCCCCCGAAAAAGAACATTGAGATGCCTCATTATCACCTCGAAAGGAGCCTCCTAGGTACACACTCTTTTGGAATCAAGCCTACATGGAGATATGGGGAGAGAATGAAGATCATGATGAGGTTAGAAATGAGGAAGGGGAAGGATAAAATCATACTGAGACCACCTTTGGGTTCCCTATTTTAGAAATTGCACAAGATGTAAATATGAAGAATATCCCCCCTTCCTCCTTACCTACTTTTTATGGGAAGAGAAATGAATACTCGAACACATTTTTGTTCGAGTTTGACATCCTCTGTAGAAGTTAGAACTATCTATAGGATGCTCACAAATTAAAACTCTTTCCTACTACACTGAAAGACTTTGCTTTAAGATGGTTCATGGGATTAGGAGAATATAGTATCAGGACTTGGGAAGATATTAAAACTACATTCTTGCGTAAATATCAAGAATATTGGAAACCCAAAGACTCTTGAAACGATATTTTTAAGATACAGCAACTCGAAGGCGAGAGCTTGGAACATTATCTCGAACTATTTATTTATACACTACATAAATCTAAACATAATGATCTTCAAGAAGATGCATTGCAAACACTCTTCCTTAAGGGAATCTCGTAAGACCTGGTAGAAATCCTTAATCTCATGGAATCTGGCAATGTCTCCCACAAATATTTCGCACAAATTAGGGAGATGTGTAGAAATTACTCTAGAATTAGGGGGGAATTTGGGAAAAATATTTGAGAACCTTATTATAGGAATCTAAAAGGGAATACTCCTAGTTCAGGAGGAGTCACAAGGATAGAGTTAGGAAACCTATCGGAAAATTTCAAAACTGATATTTTAGGAGCAATGGGTTCCCAACTAGATGTGTTACAAGCTAAGAAAAAGAAATAAGAGGAATGCGCAATGATGAGCATTTTATTTCCAAGATGCAGAACTAAACATCCCCAATGGGAATTCCCATTAAAGAACATCTATGTATGTCATATCTGTATGGAAGAGAATCTAACAGATGATTTCCCATCATTACCAGGGTTACAAGCCATATATAAAAGTGGTGACATTGGTGAAATCTCGAGAATTCCTCCTTGGAAACCAAGGGACCCCCCACCATATCATAATTTGTCACCACAACCCCCACCTTATTAACAACCCTACCAACCACCTCAATAGTGGAACACTACAAGTCGACAGTATTAGACACCAAAGTATCCTCCTCCTCCTCATTTTACTCAGCAACAGTATTGGCCATAGGGGTGGAGAGGACAGTCATTCCCCCATTCAGAACCTATTTCTACTCATTCTTATCCTCAACATTTAGCCAATACCCAGCCATTGTTACCAGGATTTGTGCCTCCAATCCCTCTTATTACACAACAACCTCATCACTTCCAAAATACAAACCCTCAATGACCTACATTATTACCCGCACAACCGATACCTAATCCAAATAATAAGAAAACTCAATCTCTTAATAGAATTGAGTTGCAAACTCTTCCATCCTATGTTATTTCAACTGTACCTATACATGAGATACAACTATGATCTCGAAGAGTTGTGAATGACAAACCCAAGTCATCAATCGTCATTCGTGAGGAAAATGAAGAAGTAGAAGACCCTAATGAAATCATGACTGATACTATTCTGTAGGATGTGCCAAATATTTCAGTGCATACCTATCCGCATCAAGAACCCATTCAGAAACAAAGGATTCCTCCATTTCCTGAATGATTAGCAATAGAAAAACCTGTAGTCCATCCCGAGTATGACATTTTGAATGAACTAAATAATATCTGTGTCAAAATTCCTCTATTACAGGCTATTAAGGATATACCAATCTATAGTAATGTAATAAAGGAATGGTGTATTAACAACCAAGAAAGAAGCCAAAGGACCCCCTCACAATTCATGTTAAAGGAGAGATGTCTGAGTGTATGACAGACCAGTCTCGGATTGCAAAATATTCAAATCCAGGGGCCCCAGTAGTAACTGTCATTGTAAATAACATCGCCATAGAGAATACACTTATCGATTCAAGATATGACATTAATATGATGACCACTGTAGTCTTAGAATCTTTCAAGTTTGGACAATTTCTCCGACCGACCCCCTCAATTCTGGAACTAGTAGACTGTACTACGGTAAAACTTGTTGGGGTTCTAGATGACATTATTGTATCAGTAGCCTCATGGGAATATCCTATTTATTTCATGGTAGTAGAATCAAAGGATCCTTCTAAAGGACATCCTATTATACTGGGAATACCATGGTTGGATACCATCAACGCCTTCATAGGATGTAGGGACGGGGAAATGACCATTTCTAATGGTTTGTCCACACAAAAAATGACTTGATACCCCCCATCACAACTAGTAATTGAAACCTTGTTGTGGTTATATTGCCCCTTTGGGGATGAAAATATTTAATATCTCTTCTTTCCTAGTGACTACTCCTGGGCACTTCAAGAGTAGACTACTAAGAATGTGTTAAGCCAATTTTTCTCTTCATCAACTTGTATAGATTTTCCTCAATTGTTTTCTCAACTTGATCAAATTTTTGGGGATGAGTTTCAAGAAAATATGGCCCTCTCAATATTCGTGAATACACCATGTGTCTTTGAAATTTAAGAGCATATGGGGTCTTATACCATGCCTTGTGAGGTTATTCCTAGAAAAGTTTTACACATAAATGCAGGGTTAACCGAGAGTCAACAAGAACAATTTCTTAAGGTCCTTAAAAGGAAATCCATAGAATTTGCATGCGAATACACTGACATGAAAGGTATATACCCTGACACTTGTATTCACCATATTTACATGGATGCCAGTATATCCCCAATAAGGAAGCCTCAAAGGAGGATGAACCCTACTTTGAAAGATATAGTGAAAGAGGAGTTACAAAAACTTCTCAATTTTGGTTTCATCTATCCTATCTCCAACAGTAAATGGGTGTCTCCTATAGTGGTAGTCCCAAAGAAAGCCATAGGGAAATGGCGTATTTGTGTTGATTTTAGAGAGCTAAATAAGGCCATTCTTAAATACTACTTCCCTTTACCCTTTATTGATCAAGTGCTAGATACTTTGTTTGATAAGAAATATTTTTCCTTTCTTGATGGGTATAGTGGATACAATCAGATTTTAATAGCACCTGAGGATCAGGATAAGACCACTTTTACATGCCCTTGGGGAACATATTCGTATAGAGTTTTTTCCATTTGTCTTATGTAACGCACCTACCACTTTTCAGCGAGCAGTATTAGGGAGTTTTGCTGATCTTATACATGACTATGTAGAGGTGTACATGGATGATTTCATATCCTATGGTAATACCTTTCAAGAGGCCCTTCATAACCTTGAGAAGGTCCCGATTCGATGTTAAGAAACAAACCTAGCCCTTAGTCATGAAAAATGTAAAATGTTATTAACAGAAGGTATAGCCTTGGGGAATCATGTTTCTTCCCAAGGAATCAAGGTATATACTGCTAAAATATAATTAATTGTTGGCCTTCCCTCTCCAAAAACTCAAAAAGAGGTAAGGATATTCTTTTCCATGTAGGCTATTATCGTCATTTTATTGAAAATTTCACTAAAATAGCTGCACCAATGCTTAAGCTACTTACAAAGGATGTAGCATTCCAATGGACTGAATCTTGTCAAAGTGCTTTTGAAGTCCTAAAAGATAAATTATCAGTGGCACCAATACTTAGGGGTACCTACTGGTCCCTTCATTTTCATATATCCATCAATGCTTCTAATATGACCATAGGAGGAGTCCTAGGCCAAAAATAAGGCCAAGCATCTTATGGCATTTACTTTGTTAGCAAGAATTTAGCTCCTGCTGAACTCAATTTCTCTATCACTTAAAAACAATTCTTGGCAGTAGTCTATGCCATTAATAAATTTCGTCATTATATTACTGGATATGAAGTTTTCATGCATACGGACCATTATTCCATCATATTTTTTATGAATAAACCATTTACCAATGGTAGAGTGACCCGATGTCTTCTTCTATTACAAGAATGTAATATCACTGTCGTCAATCGACCTGGTAGAGAAAACTTGGTAGCATATTTCCTCTCTCGTATTCAAAATGAGGATGGTGCTAAACCTGTTGACGATACTTTTCCTGACAAACATTTATTTTTTGTGTCTATTCAAACCCCTTGGTTTGTAGACATTGCCAATTATTTAGCAACTGGGAAATTACCAAACCACTTCTCCCCACATGAGAAACGTCGCAATAGTCCAGAGCTCTAACTATTCCTGGGTTGATAATGACCTCTTTTGCACTGGTCCAGATATTATTATTAGAAGATGTGTACAAGAGGATGAGATGACATAAATCCTCTGTGCATGCCATGATGGGCCTTATGGGGGACACTTTTCTGACAAGCAGACGACATACAAAGTATTACATTCTGGTTATTACTGGCCAAGAATTTTCAATGATGCTATTATATATGTTATACAATGTGAAATTTGCCAAAGAATGGGTAGACGTACGTCATCTGGTGAGATTCCCTTACAGCCTCAGGGCATGATTGAGCCTTTTGAGAAGTGGGATCTTGATTCTGTAGGACCAATTTCTCCCATGTCCCGTAAGAAGAAGTATATCCTAGTTTGTACAGACTATGTTACCAAATGGGTATAAGCTAAATCGTTTTTTAGTGACATAGAGAAATATGTGGTAGAATTCATATATGAATAAATATTCACTTGATTTGGGGTGCCTAGAGAAATGGTCACTGACCAAGGTTTGCAATTCACCTCTAAATTAATGAAAGATCTTACCAAGAAATATAGTATACAAAATTGCAAATCATCACCTTACCATCCACAAGCTAATGGCCAGGTAGAATCGACCAATAAGGTATTGGAATCTATCTTAACTAAATCTATTCAGCTACATCATAAGGATCGGGAAGATAGACTCTCATAGGCCTTGTGGGCCTATAGGATAACATTGAGAAACACTACTAGACATACCCCCTATCATCTAGTATATGGAAATCAAGTCCTTTTACCTATCGAGTTCCAAATTAATACCTTTCATATGGACGCACATTTAGGCATGGATTTGGACGAGGCACAAAAACAATGAGTTTTACAGATTAATGAGTTAGATGAGATTATAAAGGATGCACTCCAAAGAACAATGTTAATACATAATCAAAGGAATAAATGGCATGATAAATTTATTAAGAAAAAGAAATTTAATACTGGGGATTGGGCATTACTATTTGACTCGAGGTACAAAAATTTTAAAGGAAAATTAACTACCCGTTGGATGGGTCCATATGAAGTAGTTACAGCTTTCGATAACGTGTCAGCAGAAATTAAGAAAATTGATGGTTCACAAATTTCCTTTGTAGTAAATGGATACAGACTTATACTTTACCACCAACCAATATCTAAAAAGGATTTCGTACAAAATGTCTTACAGTAGAAGGAGATGGAACTTGTTGAAGAGGAAATTATTCCTCCTTCTCCTCCTCATCCTTAAAGTTATTATGGGTTGAAATTACTTGTATATATGTAAATATGTTTGTGTTCACCCGAATAAATAAGAGTCATTTCTAACAAATTAACTACATTTATATACAGGATTCATTCCCATGCTCACCTATTAATGCGGTTTTGTCAATTAAAACAGGAAGACTCTTTTCCTTTTTTTATGAATTTTATAGATGATTTTGTTATGAATAAATATGAATCATATAACAAGTGATTTTGCAACTTGATTACAAATACTTTATCTCTATAAGAAACTCATGAGGTATTATTAGAAAAGGGAAGTGCACTAAAAGACTCATACGGTATCTTAACTCTTTTTGGGTACTTTCGAAAATTTAAGTTTATAGTGAAAATTAAAAGAATTCTATGTATATCATTTTCTCTATGATTCGTTGTGATTTTATATATGGTATTTTGATTCAAACATGTACAATTTTGATTTATTGGAACAGTTGCTTGAAAGACCTACTCTAATCATCATGTTCTTCAGATTCTCATCTTACACCTATGGACTACTAGTTCATCTTATACTTATTATCAAAACTTGTCTCTTAAGAATTTTTGTGGCAACTCGAGAATAAGTGGAATTTCTGCTTGTGGGGAACATTATTGATATTTTATGAAGAAGATAGACTGAGAGGTCAAGGGACAACTTTAAGTTGTTCTCTTTTGACATGATCTACAGTTTTGGCCATTATAAAAGTTACTTATAAGGTTTGATCTAGAAAGTTGAATTATGTGTTTAGTAGGCTTAACACGCTTTAGTACCAATCGGCTTCCATATATTTAAAATCATTATATGAGGAAAACCCGCCGAGGAACTGAACAAGCCTACTGGCAGCGGGTCAATGCTAAGTAACATCTTAAAACAAGGGAGCTCGATAAATGCAAGTAAACCCGTTCATGTATTGAACAGGCCTGCTGGCAATGGGGCTATGCTTGCATGGTACCAAGATAAACCCGCCAGGGTACTGAACAAGCCTTTTGGCAGCGGGGTAATATTGGGTCAAAGAGATCTGGTTAATGCACCACTGTGCACATGGTTCATCGAAAATGATAATATATATATAAACATAAACAACCATAATATATAAATACATGTTTAGGCCAATTGTTTGTGATGTTATTAGAGAATGGATGTAAGTTGGGCTTGGACCCGACCATCTAATTCAACCAATACCTAGGATATGATTATCCTAGAAACGAGACCCATAGCTATAAAATCTCACAAACTCCATAGGGTAAACTCAAAATATTCTTGAGATGACAAGAAATCCTTACAATGAGGCATGGATGACTAGATTTTCCTATGGAATTCTTCAAGTTATACTATCAATATTCACCTGGTTTTCCTAAGCATTGTAATTTTTTTATGAATGCACATATCTGAATCATTTCCATTTATTAGTTACTCTTTCTTTTTCTTGGAAAAATAATAAAAACATGATAGAACTTTGTATTAAACTATTTTGAAATTTCTTAGTTTTTCTCACGTGGCTTGAGGACATGCCATATTTTTTGTTTGGGGGGGAGATTATACTATCTTTATTTTTCTTACTATTCATAAAAGGTTCATTTATCTTTGACAATGACAAGTGTTTTTAGGATAATTAGCAGCAACCCGATCTAGTAAAGCATATTTTTATAGAAAATCCATATGAAGGACCATATGAAGGGTCGAATGCTAGTTCGAATGGAACGCCAAATGGTGATCTGAAGAAAAAATGTGATATTATAGCACTAATGGTTAAGTGTGTTATGGTGTTAGCTTAATTTTTTTTTGGGAAAAAAGTTAAGTTAGCTGAGCTATACCCATAATTACTAAGTCACATCTGCATGCTTATAAGAGCATTATGACATTATTAAGACTAATTTTGACCTATGATTTTGTACTATTTTGACATAATACAATCTCGTTTAAACCCCATATGGATGTGAGATGACCTTAGGAACTTTTCAGTTATCATTATACTACCATTACACTTACCCTCTTATCCAATTCCACCCGTAAACCATCAAGTGATCGATCATCTTGTTAATTCAAATTATTATGGTTGTGAATGTGGTTTATGAAATCGTATTGAGTAATATGTTCAACCCACCCAAATTTTTATTTTGGACATGGTTGAACTAATTAAAACCCTACGAACTCACTAATGCATGCATCCTTTGAAGGCACATGATTCAAGATTCGCCATGATGGCACGATCATCTAAACATGCCAAGTATCTACTATGATCGTTCAAATGCTCATATGGAGCACGTTTTAAACTCACCCTCTTGTGATTTTCTTTCCATTATGCCGCCCTCACTTACTGTCGTCCCTGTAGAACTGTTTTAGTCACCATCTTCCTGTACCCTCTGCAAACCTTGCATATTTTCCTCTTTCTAAACCATGTTGAACCGTCTTGAGCCCGAAAACTGTCAGGATCTGTTTTAGATGTCGGATTTTTGAGAATGTAAAGAGATTTTCTTCCGGGCTCACGCAACTCAACCTTCTTCCTAACTCATCTTTGTTTTGATTAGTGGGACCTGGAATCTCTCTGGTTCAGGGGAATGTTGATCCCATTTTTGTCACTATTTTTGGTCAATAAATTACTCTTTTGACATATATTTTGTCACCTTATTGACATATTCCTGTCATACAACTTGTCATTCAAACTCAGGTACGAATATATTTGGGATTTATGCAAATTCTGGTTTATTCTTATTATTTCATGATTTTACTAATCAATTCGATGATATTTGGAAATATGTTTGATATATGAAATTGTTTTGCACGTCATAGTATTTACATGATCTCATATTTGACATGCACCGATACTAGATATGCGCAAATCGCATCCAACACACCATTCAGACCGTCGATCAAACCGTGCACTATTTGTTGGCATATTCCCAAACGTTAAAGCGTATAACAGTTTTCAGTTGCTCTGTTGTCCATGCGTCTGATGATTGGATGACCCTTGTTCTAGAAGGCTCGCCATCCTACCTTCTCTGTTCGACACCATGACTCATGCCCATGTCGACAAGAAGCTATATGCCATAGCCTGCATGAGTAGAACCATCGTGTGAAGGAGAAGGAGGATGACTGTGTGTTGTCATATGGTCATTTTTTTGCAATAATTGTTGAATATTTTAGGAGTGGTGGACCACTGAAAGGGTCGACCTTCTCATCCTTGTAAATGTTATATATACATGCCTCCAACCAAGAGCATAGTTGGCATGTTAATCAGTCGACGTTGGAAGAGAAACTCTGTGACACTGTTCTGAATTTTAATATAAGTTATATTTATGTTGCTCATACATGTTCCTGTCTCTGTGAGTGATTAATTGAAGCGCAACCCTGATTGTTGAGAGGGCCCCTCAACAACCAGTGGTCTCCATTTTTGTGTGTATTTTCGTCATTCCCTTTCTTGCAGTTAGTATAGTTTCATTTCCAGTTTGCTTATGTAATTTGGTTTCCTGTAATCGTTTATTCCATTATCTCATGTAGCATGTGTTTTATTGTTAATATAGTTTCATTTCCAAAATCAAATAACCAGTTGCGTGCATAGTTAGTTTCCTTTCCAGTCTTTTTGCAGCTTGTTGTTTAATTTTATATTGATAGTTACATAGATATGAATTTATTTATATCTTAGATTCAATTTACACTAGGCTTAGTTGTGTTAACTCTCTTTTTTGTTATAAATTTACTTTGGTTACACTTTAGTTTTTTTTATAATGAAATAGACAATAGTTCCTTTATAATCATGAGTTACTATAAGTCTTTTTGTTGTTAGTTCAATTACTGAATAAATCTATTTACTTTCCTTTATGCATCTTGTTTTCATATGCACAAAATCAGCTGATAATTAGATCATTTAGGCCATTTTTCATTGTCTCCTATATATAGACTGTCATTCAGACTGCCTGTTCAGCATGTCATTCAATTCATTCATTCAATCTGTTATCCAGCCCTTCGTTCAGCCTTTAATATTCCCATTTTCTTTTAATCCTATTTAAAGGTTCTGTTTCTTTGGATTTTGAATTTTGTTCTGTTTTGCTAATTAGATAATGGTTATATTTACCATTAGGACCTTAGATTAGGTTATTCAAAGTATTTATCAAGTTACATTCTTATCTTTCACCTCCTCTTACCTTAGTATGCTTGGGATTATACTTTGTTTTGTTTCTTTTGTTTCCTGATTTCCTTACTTATTACTTTTATAACGTTTGATAATTATATATCTAGTCTAGTTTATCTTTGTGTATATCTTTCTGTTTAGAGGATATTTCTTAATCAAAATTTCTTTATTATGTTTTCTACTTACTTCCTAATCAAGTTTTCTTTATTAAGTTTTCTACTTGCTTCTTTCATTAAGTTTCTTACTCGTTTATAAGTTAGGTTTTCCTTATATTCATTTCATATAAGAATTGTTTATTTATAAATGTAATCCTTAAAAAGAATCGTGTTTCTAAATTAGTAGATTAGTTGTTCATGACATCTTCCCTAAGTAAGAGTCATTTTCTTATGGAATAAATCACCATGTTTACTATCACCTGTAATTGGACTTCCTTATTTTGCACATATTTGTAGAAGTTAAAATAAATTTAATCCCATTCAATTTCTTTACTTCTTTTGAAATCCATTTCGACACTACTCCTTCTCCAATTTCAATCACAATCAATGCATATCCTCGGAACCCTCAAGGAGAGTGGAACTAGATAGTTTAGTTTAACCATTATGTACATTCATTAGTTGCATGTATAGTTTAATTGTTGAATTTCTTGAAGTATACCCGGTTGTTGTAATCTTGTTTCCAATATTATAATTCCTTGTATAGTTATTTTTTGAAGTTGTTTATGAAGCTTTCTAATTATTAGATTAAGAAGTGGAATAGTTAATTAATAGGTAGTTTACTTTCTTAGAGTAGTATTGTTTATATCTTTACCTTTCAGTATTTGTTTATAGAGTAGAGTAGTATAGGTTGATACTTCTCTATTCTAATACTATGTTCCATTTTAGTGACCTTAATAGTTGGATTTCTAGGAGTTTGACTCGATTTTTAATTTTGAAAGATCTTTCGATCTTTTCTTTGTTAAAATATTTCCATGACACCCTAGGAACCCCTATAACTTTGCATATACTTTGTGTCAACTCTAAGTTTACCAACCTCGGTCGATAATTGAATATTTGGTGAGTTAATTAAGACATTATAACACCCAACAATAGCGGTTTTGTCAGGCCTACTTGTTGCACAAATAAGAAGTGATGCCCCCTAGCCAAGGCCACACCATTCTAAACACGTATCTATAGACACACCTCTGTGGAGTGCTTCCCCTAAGTGTGCCTTTCATCTTTTTTTGAAGTGCTCCTATCCCGGACTCACCTCTGTTGAGTGCTCTACCAAAGCACACTTGAGCATTCTTCAAAAGTTGTCGATTTGAGCGTGGTGCTGCTGAGGGTTATTATTCCTGAGTGCACCTTGAGCACACCATTCTGGTCTTCTAGTGAAGTGCACTTCCCCTAGCTGCACCTCAATTGAGAGCTTATTTCGAAGCGCACCTTGAGCACACCTTGTCAGACGCTCTGTCGATGCTCACTGTTGCAGTTTTTCTATGGAGTGCTCGTTGTCCTGAGCGCACCTCTATAGATGCTTCCTCCCAAGCGTGCCTTAAGCGTACTTTCATGGGAACTTCTTTTCTGTTATTGTGGATGCCAAGTGTTGGGCTTGTTTCTTCCTTAGCACACCTAGGCATGTCATCCGTCAAGCACTCTATCGGAGCACACTTGAGCATGTCTTCCTGGGTGTTCTTTGTGGGAATGCTCCTTGCCAGGAGAGCACCTTACTAAGTGCACTAAGTACACCACCCTGAGAGAAGTTTCCCTTGGACGCTACTCTATGATGCAATTCTCTAAGTGCGCCTTATCGGGGAATCTTCATTCTATCAATGTGTCCTTCTTATGGAGCGCACTGCTACCTGATCGCTCCCTGAGTGCTTCTCCTTAGGCACTCCTCTGCAAGCACCCTACGAAGCATGTCACCTTCTTTCCTTGTTGAAACATGTTCCCTGTAGGTGCTTCCTATGGAGAGCACTACTCATGAGCACACTTC
Organism: Pseudotsuga menziesii; assembly: GCA_001517045.1. Lineage (NCBI taxonomy): Eukaryota > Viridiplantae > Streptophyta > Pinopsida > Pinales > Pinaceae > Pseudotsuga > Pseudotsuga menziesii. Next base: position 639,309 of record LPNX011156527.1, read on the forward strand.
AGGTTCTCCTATGTAGATGCCCCTTTCCTAAGTGCGCGGCTTGTTCTACCACATCATGTCCCACTCGATGATCTATGAGGGAGTGCTCTCCATGAGCCTCATGAGTTCTTTGTTAGGTGCTATGTGTGGCGCTTCTTCCAATGGAAGTGCACCTTTGATGAAATCTTCGACCGGACTCTGAATTCATATGGGGTGGAGGAATCCCAACTAAATGACATCCCAAGAGATTGCACCGAACTCCTTGTTCAATTCGATGGCAATTGTTCCAACTGTCCCTCCATTCAACGCTTCGTTTGTTGACTTCCCAAAGTATTGGGTTGCTGCACTCCAGAAGCACTCCCATCTTCGGCTGCTGCGACTCGGTGCTTCTTCTTGGATACTTCTTGGAAACCTCTAGAAATCTCCAAAATGAACCTTAGCACACTTTCCAAGTTCACTAAGTCCAACTGCTTTCCATGAGTAAAGTAGCTCTGATTTCACCTGCTTTCCAAGCAGTGGTGAAGAGAACTTTTACTTTTAAATACATATCTAATGCCACCTTTCATATCCACAACATGCGCCCACTTTTTCTACAGACTATTGCGATGTGCAGAACTGCCTAGAAGCCTCATGGGGGCATGGCCAACCCAAGCGAACTCTCTAGCGAACTACGCCTAAACCAAACTTGCAAAAATTTAACTTAAACACTTACCTCTTTAACTCATTTACTTAGCACATTTTCTTATTAAGTTTACATAGTTGAATCAAGTAAATAAACAATGCTCATTCATCCACAGAACAAAAGTAAATCATGAGACAAGTATGGGTGGGGCGCCCAACTAGCAAACCCTGTTAAATTTTATTAAGAGAAACTATATTACAACGATGGAGTTATCGAACTGGAAAAACTCCTGGTGTGTGCCGAACCAATGACACACTGAATACAAGTTTACAAGAATATGAGTTGACCCCTCCTAGGGCGTCCAACTCTGTGCCTGCCGACTGTCGTTACCATGCCTAGTTGTTGCTACCGAAAACTTCACTATGATGCTGAATCATTTGGAGTGTTGGTTTTCAAAACCGTTCCTCCCACAAAACCATTGTGTTGCTGAGCCAGCTATTTTAGCAAACTGTTCCAATGACCTACATTTCTTGGAGATCCTCCACAGAACGCCTTCACTTAGCATTGTGTTCCTTGCCAAAATTTGATGTTTTCCTTTATTGTTTGACTTGTCTTTTTATAGCGTCGGATGAGTGAGAGCATCCTCAAAAGGTGGGTGTGCCCCTTCACTTAGCACACCTCCTAGCTCAAGGCTGACACACTTACTCCTCCTATGGTCCACTTCCCTCATGTGTGCACACTTTCCAATGGTGTCACCGGTTGGGTGTCGGGTGCTCATCCATGGGCATCCTCCTCAACGTGCACTTCAATTCCCTTGCGAAGTGGTGTCAGGTGTACCTCCCATGGGAACTTGGTCCAATGGTCCGTCTGACTAGGCGCTTCGACAAGCGTTAGCCCCACGCCGCCAATGTGGTTGCCGGGAATGCTTCCTTGGAATGTGTCACTGTTTGGAGTCATTCCTCTGGGATCCTCCAAGGTGCATCTCTCCATCAATGAGTGATTAGGCTCAATCATGCTTCCAACCACCAAGGTGTCGCACTCTTGGACTTGCCAAGCTCCAAGGGTGAGTGTGTGCTATGTTTGGGGGAGCACGCCCATACTCGGTCTGCATGCTCCTTACCATTCTATCACTTGGCCAAGGTGCCCCTTACCAAGTCTTCTGACTGAACTGTCTTTCCCACATCGACACCTAAGCCATCCTCTTAGGTGGGGGTGAGCCACATAGTTGTAACAATACTCTTGATTCTTGCATCCTTTCCTTTCAAATTTTGAGATATAAATCTTTTTATTTTATTGTCTAAGTTGTTAGCTTAATTAAAATCAATTTTGTTCACATCATTGTAGGAAAGTAACCCGATATTCAATCTCTGGGTAACTTGAAATACACATATAATAATTTAAAATCAAATTAATTAAACAATAAATTATTATTTATTAAATATATATTTAGTAAAATTATTAAATATTATATAATTAAATTAAATCAAACCAATATAATAACTTTACAAAATATTTATCAAGAAATTAAATCCAAATGATATTGACATAATGTGATAAAGGCGACAACAAACCCTTACTAGGGAAATAGATTTTGTTTAGTTGTATCATTAGTATGAACATGGTTGAATTGGTTATGCATTTTCTACTATTTGTGCGTCTTATTGAATATCATGGAAATAGATTTTGCATATTTGTATCATTTGTATGAACATGGTTGAATTGGTTATGCATTTCCTATTATTTGTGTGTCTTATTGAATATATTTGTGTGTCTTATTGAATATCATGTTGTTATTTGTATTATTTCACTTAGTGTCACAATTCTTTAGTCTCAATTGCTTTATAATTGCTCCATGGTAGTGATTCACAAATAATAAACTTCAATTTGTATCATAAATCTTAGTGTTTATGTGTCTCAATAATAATGGTGAAGATGAAGATGATGCAAGCAAGCTATTAATGTTAAATCATGAAGGATATTGTCAAAATAAGAAGATTATTATTCAATTCAAAGCAAGAAACTTACTTGAACTAAACATGAATCAAAAGATTGCTACATCTTAAAGGTATAACTGCTAAACAAAATTGCAAAATAATAAATGATATATTTATTGGTAATTTTGTTAACTTTGGATAATCAACGTTGCTTTTTTTTTAATTGCATAAATTCTTCATTTCCATTTGTGTTCTTAACTGTTGCTGCAAATCTAATGTTAAGAGAATCCTACATTGCTCATGATCGAGTTGTTGTGATCCATGATAAAAACAAAACAAAAAAACCCAATTTCATTGTCAAAATCAAGAAGAAATCTACAATGAGCAATCTGTTGAGATCCATGACCAAAATATTCAAATCACCAAAAGTAAGAAGTAAATCTACAACAAAAAGGTTTGAGATACATACAACAACATAAATCACTATCCAAATAAGCTAAGACATAGTTGTAGAATAAAAGTAAATTAAAGCACTGTCATATCTCAATTTTGACTCTTAGAATGTATTAAATCATCTTATGTAAAATGATGTAAATATGCTAGTAAAACATTCTGATAGTCGTAAAGGCTGTTCCACAAGTTTCAAAAGGATTCAATCCACAACTAAATGGAGGGAGTTCAAATGGATTGAAGTCTTCAGCCAATTTTATAAACTAATATTCTGAAACCCAAATTTATAACAATGACAGTTCATAAAAAAGGTCAAAATCTCATCATAGTTTGAGATCGTCGTAAGTATTTCCAACCATGGAACAATACATGGACCATCAATTTAGTTAACTACACACAGTAAATTTTTCTCATTTCGAGCCCCTTCTCTGTAGTTGCGGTTTGTGAAGATTACAACATCAGAAAAAAAATACAATTAGTTCAGAGAGTGCTTACAAGTCATAAAACTGGGTTTAAACAAAACATCCAAATGCTAATGTTATATTCACATAGACCCATTAGCCTGCACAATGGCTGTAATCACATAGAAAACCATCAAGAAACTGGAAAAATTATTGAGAATGGCAGTTTTATTAAATTCTAGTCTTCAATGATTTTTTTTTCTTTCAGCCCTCTTCCATCCCATTTGCAATCAAAGTGGGTGTTCTTTGTTACTAACTGAAATCAAAATTTTCCCTAATTAATTAGGGAACCAACTCCCTCTGAATTACTTCCGAAATTATATGAAATTTAAATATTGCTAACTCAAAATGCTAGCTCAACATCTAATGCCCCTGCATCAGACTCCCAAGGGTGGAAAAAAAATTATTTCATGGACTCCTTCCATGAGGTATTCAACTTTGACACCTTCTTTTGGTAACATGTCGGTAGCCATCCAAGATGAATATTCGATCAAAATACTCCTTTCCATTGGTTTGCTTACTCAATCTTCTGTTTAAAATCCTCTCATGTAGCATTGGATCTGTTTTTGGTAACTGTATTTCCCATTGAACTTGTTTCTCTTTTTTCATCCTATTCTGTTGTTTGACTATACTCATCTGCGTGATAAGGGTACAAAAATGCTAAGTTAAATATAGGAAAAATTCCTACATATTTTGGTAACTCAATCTCATAGGCATTGGATGAAAAAATTCTTAGAATATTGCATGGTTCGATCTTCTTCCACTTTAGCTTGTTGTACTCTTTTTCAGAAATATGTCCTTCCTTAAATGTGCTAACGCCAGATCTCCCACTTGAAAGTTTACCTCTTTCCTTTTCAAATATGCTCTTCCTCTGTAATTCAAGCTGTTGTTTTGCAGTTTCTATTTCACCTCCTCCTGTAATTCTTGCATGAAAGTGGCAAACTCCTCACCATACACATCTCTCTTCTCCTCTTTGTCTAAATCTATTGACTCATGCACTCCCCTGGGATGCATACCATAAAAAATTTGAAAAGGGCTCATTCTTGTACTTCTATTGGGGGATTCATTATATGCATACTCTTCTTGGGCCAAAACTTGATCCCATTATTTGGGGTGATTACCAACCAGACTTCTCAATAAATTCCCTAAGCTCTTGTTTACAACTTCAGTTTTCCCATCGGTTTGAGGATGGTAAGTTGAGCTATAATCCAATATTGTATCCATTTTTTTTCCATAGAATCCTCGAAAAATTTCCCAGAAACATAGTATCCTTGTCTAAAACAATACTCTTTGGCAAGTCATGAAGTATTACTACTTCTCTGAAAAACAAGTTAGCAATATATGTAGCATCATTGGTTTTAAAACAAGGAATAAAATGAGTCATTCTAGAGAATCTATAAACCACTACAAAAATTGAATCATGTCCTTTTTCATTTTTTGGTAGATCCAATACAAATTCCATGCTAATGGAATCCCAAGGTCTATTTGGGATAGGCAAGGGTGTATATAGCCCATCATTTTGACTTTTTCCTTTTGCTAGTTGAAAATTTTTACACCTACTCACAAACTTCTGAAATTTAGTTCTCATCCTTGGCCAATAATAAAAATGCTACAACTGCTCATATGTCTTATCATACCTAAAATGACCAGCTAAGACACCACTATGCTTTTCTCTGATCAAATTCTCCCTCATTAAACAGTTTGGAATGCACAGTTGTCTATTTTTAAATAACAAACCATCTTGAATCATAAATTATGTCCACTTTCCTCTATTATGGATTGATGGGTTTTTAAAGGCGCTATAAGCTTCCTAAAAGTCTAAATCTATCTCATACATTTCTTTCATAAATTTGAATCCCAAAATATGAATATTACCTTCTTGAATAATTAAATTTCTTCTACTGAGAGCGTCGACTACTTTATTAGCTTGTCCACTAATGTTTTTTAGTACAAAAGTGAAACTCTGTAAGTACTCCACCCACTTTGCATGTTTCCTATTCAAATTAGTCTAGTGAATAATGTAATGTAGAGAATGATTGTGCAACTAAAAAACAAACTCTCCAGACATTAAATAATGTCTCCACTTTTTGAGTGCTTGAACTATGGCATAAAATTGTTTATCATAGGATGAATATTTCTGCTTTGCATCATTTAATTTTTCACTGAAGTATACAACAGGTTTGTCTTCTTGACATAACACAGCTCCAATAGATACTCCACTGGCATCACATTTTAGTTGGAATGGTTTTGTAAAATCAGGCAGCACCAACACGGGTTTCTCTATTATCTTTTTCTTTAATAACTGAAAAATCCTTTCAGCCTCTTTAGTCCACACAAATGGTTGTTTATCTGTTTTTTTGGTTTCAATGATGGGTGCATTAATTCCACTAAAATTTCTTATAAATTTTCTGTAAAAACTTGCTAAACTATGAAAACTTCTTACCTCAAAAATACTTTTTGGAGAAGGCCGCTCCAAGATTTCTTTCACCTTTTCTTGATCCATATTCAGTCCTTCTTTTGAAATGACAAAACCCAAGTATATTAACTCCTTCATAAATGTGCACTTTTGCAGATTTATAATCAATTGTTCTCGATGTAGCTTCTTCAACACATAGTGCAAACGCTTTAAGTGTTCTTCCTTTGTCTCACTAAATACCAAAATGTCATCCAAATATACTATCACAAACTTGCCAATAAATTCCTTCAACACCTCATTCATTAGTCTCATGAAAGTACTTGGTGCATTTGTTAATCCAAATGGAATTACCATCCACTCATATAATCCCTCATTAGTTTTAAACATTGTTTTCCACTTATCCCCCTCTCTAATCCTGATTTGATGATAACCACTCTTTAGGTCTAACTTGGAAAAATAGCTTGCACCACTAATACAATCTAACAGCTTGTCTATTCAAGGTAATGGGAATTGACACCTGATTGTGATTTTATTTTTGGACCTAGAGTTTGTACTCATTCTCCACTTCCCATCTTTCTTTGGATTTAATAATGTACGGACTGCACAAGGACTTAGACTCTCCCTAATCAACCCCTTATCCAACGATTCTTGAATTTGTTTCCTAATTTATTCATTTTCTTGTGGAGTCATCCTATAGGAAGCTTTATTAGGTAAACTAGTTCCAGGAATAAGATCCATATGATGACTGATTTTTCTTATGGTGGGTAATTCACTTGATAAGTCATCTACTATAATATCTCCTTTGTGGAGGTTCATTGATCTTCTTTCCTTGATTTAGTAACACCTTCCTCATCAAAAGGGCTTCTCCACTCTCAGGTACATTTTCTACTACCTGAGGATTTGTATTTTGTTCTATTGCTTTAGCAATGTGGGTTCCTATGTGTCCTGCATCTTCATTTTCTAGGCATTCAAATGATTTGTGACCAAGTTTGTTTCATTTATAACAACAATAGGTAGTCGCTCTACCTCTTCCTCTGCCCCTTTCTCTTGATATAGTTCTCCGTCCTCTTGTTTCATCTTCTGTCTGCCTTTGCTGAATTGAGCTTCTAGCCCCATCCTTCTAAGTCGTGAATTTTCCTCTGTCACTTGGTTGTCTTATGCCTTGAGTGCCAAAATTCCCTTTACTTCTATGTCTTCTCTTTGTTTTGTCTTCTTCCTTCAATGGAAACTGATAAGCCTCATTCACATTTTTAGGACTTATTAAGCTCATTTCATCTTGGATATCATACCTTAACCCATTTAGATACCTTTCTTTCTTTTATTGTGTCTTCCACATATCCTACTCTTAGATTGATTTTTAAAAAATCTTATGTATATTCTTTTACAGACATGGATCTCTATCTCAAATTTTACATTTGTTTAAAAAATTAAATCTGATAGTCTTTAGGAAGAAATTTACCTCTCAGTTTTGCTACCATTCGATCTCAACTTTTAATGGAATTCTTACCATTGTTTCTCCTCTCAGTCTGCACACCATTCCACCATAAGGCTGCATGGCCTTTCAATCTTGTGACTGCAAATTTAATTTTCTTTTCTTCATCTGTCTCATCATATTCAAAGAATTTTTCCATCACATTTATCCAATCAAGAAGTTCATTAGCATCTAAATCTCCATTATAAGTAGGGACCTCAGGCTTTGGTCTCATACTTGCTCCAATCACTAACATCAACAACCTTATTTCTACAGGGTCTGCTACAATTTCTCTTTCCTCTGTTGGAGGTTCTTCTTCATTTTCACTGACATCTGCTATATCAGGATCTCTTTGTCTATTCCTATCAACAGCTTCCAAGATAGCCTACAATCTCCTTATCTCTTCTAGCAATTTAACATTACCTCCTCTGTTCGCAGCCCCTCTTCTTCCCCAAACTCTAACTCTGAGTGCCATCGCTCTTTACAACACAATGCTTTGATACCAAAATGATAGTCATAAAGGTCATTCCATAGGTTCCTAGAAGGATTCAATCAACAACTAAATGGAGGGATTTCAAATGGATTGAAGTCTTCAACCAATTTTATAAACTAATATTTTGAAACCCAATTTATAACAATGATAGTTCATAAAAGAGGTCAAAATCTCATCATAGTTTGAGATCGTCGTAAGTCTTTCCAGTTGTGGAACAATACATGGACCATCGATTTAGTTAACTACACTTAGTGAATTTTTCTCATTTCGAAACCCTTCCCTGCAGTTGCAGTCTGTGAAGATTACAACATCAGAAATAAAATGCATTTAGTTCGGAGAGTGCTTATAAGTCATAAAACTGGGTTTAAACAAAACATCCAAATGCTAATGCTATATTCACACATAACCATTATCCTGAACATTGGTTGTAATCACACAAAAAACCATTGAGAAACTGGAAAAATTACTGAGAATGGCAGTTTTATTAACTTCTAGTCTTCAATGTTTTTTTTTCTTTCAACCCTCTCACTCTTTTTAAGCTCTTCCATCCCATTTACAATAAAAATTGTTGTTTTTTGTTACTAACTAAAATCAAAGTTTTTTCCTAAATGATTGGGGAACCAAATCCCATGAAATTACTTCCGAAATTATATGAAATTTAAATATTGATGGCTCAAAATGATAGCCTAACATCTAATGCCCCTGCATCACATTCTTAGAGAGTAGCTCAAGGAGAAGGCCCAACTAGTTAATTGATAGGCATGTATGATGTAAATATCCATATATAGACCATGTGACTGGCTTATCACAATGATGTAAATCTATGTAAATATTATGTTGGAAAATATTTTAATGGTACAATGTCCCACCCCGGTTTTGACCCCGTTGCATTAGATGTGTATGATGTATATATTGTAAATGATCATGGTGTGGAGCTAAAGGCCAAGGCCCCACCATTGATTGGTTATGCTATGTTTCGAATTTAAATTTTCACCGATGGTATATCGGGGCATGCGGCATATATTATGTTTTTCATCATGTAATATGCATCTTTAATTAAATAACCCGACCAGCTATGTTCGCGGCAACTAAATTGAGAAGGGGCATGATTTTCATAAGGATAAGGGTGGGGAAATTGTCAAACCTTGGCCAATGGGGTAAAAATCCATGTGTCACCTTTCTTTGTTTACCCAACCACCTCCATTAAGAATTTCTGCTGGTAGTTGAGGCAGTTATTGTTTGGGAGTGGGTGTGGCAGGACTGTTAGTCCTTGCCCACACGCACAATCTACCCATGGTTGACTTCACAATGGCAAGAGAAACCTTCACGCTCTCTCCACTACGCATTACCTCCATGGTTGGTTCATGCCTCACGATGGTCGGTTCACCTCCACGATGTTGCTGTTACTCACGTACTTCCAATTTAGCGTCCTCTCTTGTGGGCAGATACCTACCTCCCAGACTGATTTCGGGTGCATGTGGTCTTCCTTCCCTGTGATTGTTGCGGTCTTCTCTGTGATTGAGGTATGGTGCAAGCTCTCATCCATGCACAGAATGAGAGTATGTATTTTTCCTCCTCGGTGCGGCCAGTGTAAGTCTTTTCCACGTCCTTAGTTGTCCAGGATGAACTGCTGATTTCCCCATGTTGTGAATGTGGTTGCTGTTACATTTGGAACTGTTGAATTTTGCTTGGGAGTATTTTCCCTTGTGATTGTGTTTGCTAATATGTTGTGGGGGCTGCTATAGATTGTTGGGAGTCATTTTGGCCACGAGAGGGCCAAGAACGACTCAGAAATCATTTCCCCCTGTTCAGCTGTAATTTCTAAGTAGTTACATGTGTGCAATGGTTGGTCTTTGGACTGTGTTGGAAGCAGGGATGGGGGCTTAGTTTGCTTGATAAACCTGGTGGCTGGAAACCACACAGATAGAGCTATAGGGTTGTCTTTCTTCTCCACAACCCCTGAATAGCACTGGAAGGGATTGCAGGGCCTAAGGGACTGTGTAGCAGAGAAGGGACTGATTCCTTGTGTTGGGTGTGTGTGGGTGTTTTAGAAGTCAGGCTAGTTCTGGTGTAGGTGTTCTTGGATCTGTAATGAGCTCACCAGCTTAGCATTTAGCCTTTCCCAACTCCCTGATGGCCTGATAAACCCAACTGTGTTGGCTTGGCTGTGTTTTGTGTATCCTTGGCTATATGTAAGCTTGCCTGTTCCCTTATTCCTTGGAGAATCATGCCCAGCTCGGGGGTGGCAGCATTGCTGAGAGATTAAGGAGCACGCTGGCCTATGGTTGGGTGGAACGTTGCAGCAACGTAGCTGGTTGCGAAACGACTTCTTCATAAGATAAGTGATATTGTCCATTTTTACTTCTGCAACCCTATTTTTCTGTTAATGAACGTGATGAACATGTTGATTGAATGCTTGCATGAATGTATGTTGATTTCGCTGTTTCTGATAGATAATTGTAGCTGTGTATGATTAACAATTGCATCAATGCATGATAAATGTTCATGTCTGCATGTTCCACTTCAAAGCATTTGTTTAAGCATTCGGTTTCAGCAATTTTTTGAATTCACATGTTCATGGGGCTCTTAGCCTGGATGGTTAAGGCCATGGGTCGCGTCCTCTTCGCCGGTCGGAGGGATGGGGACGTGACAGCATGGTATCAGAGCCAGGTTGCAGCATGGGCCTGCATGAGCCATGAAGGATGCAGTGACAGATGTTGTATTTCATTCGGCCCAGTAGAAATCAGACTGGAAAATTCAAAAAAAAAATGGTCTAAGTGTTGAACAGTCGGGCCGCTAGCGGGAAAGACTTCCGCTCTAGCAGAAGAGCTAGGCAGAAGCACCTCCGACGGAGCGCAGTTGGAAAGAAAATCATGAAAATTTTTCTAAGTGATTTGACATCTATCGAAATAAATTAGTTGATCGAGCGCCCGCCATTGCGGATGGATAAACAGTTAAGCGTCTGACGGATAAGGCCTCCGACAGCCGACGCCGTGAAAGGAAGTTTAAATTTTTTCTAAGTAAACAGTGGCCATCGGAAGAAGTTAGTATTTGGTGTGATGCCATTGTGAAATCCAAAGGCACTAGCCTTCTAATGTGGAAAGACCGCCGACGCCGCAAGAAAGTTAAAAATTTCTCTAAGGCCCGAAATCGGAAGAAGAAAGTGGTTCGTGTGCCGCCGTTGCGGAAGTGAAAAGCACTAAGTATTCCGATGAGAAAGACTGCCGACGTCGATCAGGGAGCCTTAGCCGATTGGGTCGTCGATTGGAAGAAGAAAGGGGTTCGTGTGCCGCCGTTGCGGAAGCGAAAAGCACTAGCCTTCCGATGAGAAAAGACCGCCGATACCGATCAGGTTGGGTCGCCGATCGGGAGAAGATCAAAGATTGTGTTCCATCGTTGCGGCTGTCTAAGGGACTAGCCTTCTGAAGGCTTAGTGGATCCGACCACCGATGAACAATGGAGAAGCTAGTTGTTTCGACCACCAAAACGTCGGATCGTTAGTTGGAATGAGAGCCAATTCTACGGATGAAAATTCTGAGTTTTTCAAGTGGGATTCTCTAGTAGATTTTCACATGTTTTTCAATGGGATTTTCAAGCAGTTTTACAGTGAATTTTCAGGGCTGAAAAGGGAGAAAGTGGCAGCGATATTATGTTCCAGATTGCGCGAAAACCAATGATTTACAAAAAAAAAAAAAAATAGGGTGCTGCCCTCGACCTGCCCTGCAGTGGCGTCCACAAGGGGGTAAGCGCCCTTGACCCCCGTCATCCCCTTGAGACAGATGTTCTTTGAGGGAGAAAATTCTAAGTGTTGGGAAAAATTGTTATTTTATAATTTTTCCATGAGAAGCTAAGTGATTCTAAGTTATACCAATGTTATGCATCTAACATTTGTGTTACTAACACGTTTGGAGAATCATAGTCACCTTCAAGGGAAGTATTCCAGGTAGTGCAGTTTGGTAAGTAAGTTACGGTTCAGTCATGAGAACCCATGATGGGTATGATGCTCAGGATTCTTATGAACAAGCAGAAGATGCCATGGGATAAAATGTCCGTAATAGAAATGATGACATTGAGTCTAATGGAAGGAGATTCCAAGAGACACCGTCAGATGTTGCAGCTACCATGAGAAGCTTGATTAAATCCCAGGAAGAGCAGCATCAGTTGAATGTTGCAATGTTGCAGAGTTTGATAGACTTGCAAAGAAAGATAGATTCTGGATGGGGTACAGTGAGACCAGAAGGTAGTAAGAGCAACAGTAGGAGAAGGAGAAGGACTTCCAGTGGATCATCTAATTCTGAAGAATCCAACAGGGATTCAAGTTCTTCTTCTCATAAAAGAAAAAGAAAGAGACACCATAGGGATTTCTCTCGGGATGAGTTTAAGAAAGCTAAACCTCCTACATTTGATGGTGAGGTAAAGAATGGACAAGAGGCTAAAGCTTGGCTTCTTGGAATGAAGAAGTACTTTCAAGTGCATGATTATTCAGGAAACATGAAGGCAAGAGTTGCCATATTCAATCTGAATGGGAGAGCATCCATTTGGTGGGAACACTTCAAGCAAGTAAAGAGGATCGGTGAAAGGAGGCTTAAGTGGAAACAGTTCAAGAAGTATTTCAAGCAGAAATACCTCTCTGATAGGTATTATGATGACAAGATTAAGGAATTCCATGAGCTGAGATTGGGACAGGAAACCATGGAAGAGTATGCAAATAAGTTTTTGGAGTTGTTGAGGTATGTCCGGTACATTAGATATGAAAAGGTGAAAGTCCAACGTTTTCTGAGTGGATTACCTCAGTCTTACAAAGATAGAATTGAGTTTTATGAACCTAGAACTCTTGAAGAAGCAATAAGGAAGGCTAAGTATTGCTATGAGCAAAGCAAAGGTAAGCCGGATTACAATAGGGCATGGAAGGACAAAAAGAATGAGAAGTTTGACCAAAGAAAGAAAGGTTTCAAACCTTCTAACTTCAACAATCAACAAAAGCAGTCGTCTCAAGCTGCGAGTAAAACAGTTGGACTGATAGGAGAAAATCCTAAGGATCCCCAATAGAATAGAGGACCACTTCAATGTTGGAAATGTGGAGGACCCCACATGCGCAGGAATTGTCCACTTGAGAATGAGAGTGCAAGACCAGCTTACAACATTCAGGAAGCAGAAACAGTGGATCAAGTAGCAAGGGAATTCCCTAGGATTTATGCAGCACTGGAAGACCACTAGGCAGATCACTAGTCAACTGTAGTTGAAGTGGCAAGTAAGATTGTTGAGCAATCTATTTCCATTTTGATTGACCCTGGTTCTACGCACAGTTACATTACTCCTAGAGTAGTGGAGATTTGTGCTTTTAAGAAGGTAAAGCATAGGAAGTCTTGGTTAGTTCATCTAGCCACTGGAACTAAGAGAAAGGTCATTGAAGTGGTAGAGAAATGTCCATTGGTCATGAATGGATTGGTCACTTGTGTAGATCTGAATGTTCTACTGCTTGGTTCCTATGATGTTCTCATTGGAATGGATTGGTTGGAAGCTCACCGAGTGAAGCTTGATTGTTACAATAAGACTTTTGAATACATGAATGAAAAAGGGAACCTAGTAGTAGTGAAAGGTATTCCAAAGGTGATTTCAGTACGGCAGGTTTCAGCGATGCAATTAAAGAAGTTCTATAGGAAGGGTTGCCAGTTGTATGCAACTCATATTTTGGAGACATCAAGAGATGAAACTTCGAGGTTGGAGGACTATCAGGTGTTACAGGAATTCAAGGATGTGTTTCCTGATGAGATTCCAGGGCTTCCTCCAAAGCGGGACATTGACTTCACTATTGAACTTGTGCCAGGAGCAGCACCAGTGTCCAAGGCACCCTACAGGATGAGTACACTAGAGATGCTAGAGTTGAAGATGCAATTGCAAGAGTTGTTGGAAAAGAACTATATCCGGCCGAGTGTGTCTCCTTGGGGAGCACCAGTTCTGTTTGTAAAGAAGAAAGATGGTACACTCAGGTTGTTTATTGATTATAGACAATTGAACAAGGTTACTGTGAAGAATAAATATTCTTTGCCTAGGATTGATGACCTCTTTCATCAACTGAGAGGAGCAAAGGTATTTTCCAAGATCGACTTGAGGTCTAGTGACCATCAGGTGAGAATCAAGGATGAAGACATTCATAAGACAGCCTTCAGGACAAGGTATGGGCACTATGAGTTTGTAGCGGTACCATTTGGTCTCACAAATGCACCAGCTACATTTATGTGCCTTATGAATAGTGTCTTCAGCAAATATTTGGACAAGTTTATTCTTGTTTTCCTTGATGACATCATTGTTTATTCTAAGAATGAAAAAGAACGTGAAGAGCATTTGAGATTGACATTGAAATTGCTCAGGGAGCATCAGCTGTATGCAAAACTGAGCAAGTGTGACTTCTATAGGGATAGAATTCAGTACTTGGGTCACATTATCTCAGAGGAGGGTATATCTGTGGACCCTGAAAAGATTGAGGCCATTATGAATTGGCCTACTCCAAGAAATGTGACAAATGTAAGATCTTTCCTGGGACTTGTAGGATACTATAGGAGATTCATTGAGGGATTCTCCAAAGTTGCACATGCCATCACTTCTTTGCAAAAGAAGGGGATGAAGTTCGAATGGACATCGAGGTATGAAGAAAGCTTCCAGCAGTTGAAGAGTCTTCTCACCAGTGCACTGGTATTGAAGGTTGCAGATCCAAAGAAATATTTTGTGGTGTGTACCGATGCATGCGGACAAGGGCATGGAGGAGTCCTTATGCAAGACAACCACGTGATATGTTATGAGTCGAGAAAGCTGAAGGAACATGAGAAGAACTATGCCACTCATGATCTAGAGCTTGCATCCATAGTACATGCTCTCAAGATGTGGAGACATTACTTGATGGGTAGGAGATTTGAGCTCAGAACAGATCACTGTGGACTGAAGTATTTGTTTGATCAGCCTACTTTGAATGCTAGGCAAGCAAGATGGCTGAAATTTTTATGTGAGTTTGATTTTGAAATCAAGCACATAAAGGGGAAAGAGAATAAGGTAGCTGATGCACTCAGCAGGAAGGTGCAGGAAATGCATGTGGCATCTCTTAGTATTTGCCAATCGGATTTGAGGCAGTAGGTTGTTAGTCATGTTGCTGGAGATGAATTGTATGAGCAGGTAAAAGACAAATTGCAGTAGCAAAGTCTTGAGAAGAGGTATGAGGGATATAAATTGGAAGAAGATGGACTTCTTGCTTATAAAGGTAGAATTTATATTCCAGATGTAGCAGATTTGAGGAGAGTTGTTATGGATAAAATCCATCAAGCTCCGTATTCTAGTCACCCAAGATATCAGAAGACAATTGCTACAGCTAGAAAGCAGTACTTTTGGCCAGGAATGAAAAGGGATATGGCTGAGTACATTTCAAGGTGTATGAAATGTCAACAGGTAAAGGTTGAACATCAACATCCAGCAGGTTTGTTACAACCTTTGTCAGTTCCAGAATGGAAATGGGAAGTTATTTCCATGGATTTTATTACAGGATTGCCGATGACTTGGAGACAACATGATTCCATCATGGTTGTGGTAGACAAGTTGACAAAGGTAGCGCATTTTATACCGGTTAAGTATACACATAAGACGGATGACATTGCGAAGATCTTCATGAAGGATATTTTCAAATTTCATGGATTTTCGAAGGCAATAGTCTCTGACCGAGATGTCAAGTTCACTTCCAATTTTTGGAAGGGGTTGTTTGTAGATTTGGGTACAAAGCTAAACTTCAGCACGACATACCATCCTCAGACAGATGGGCAGACTGAGAGAGTTAATCAAGTGCTTGAAGATATGCTTCACATGTACGTGATGGATAAACCAACCAAGTGGAAAGATTACTTGCACTTGGTAGAGTTTGCTTATAACAATGGACAGCAGGCATCCTTGGGGATGAGTCCATATGAAGCTTTGTATGGAAGAAGGTGTAGAACACCAGTGACTTGGGATAATCCAGTGAACAGGATTGTGCTTGGACCAGAATTGCTCAGGGAAATGGAGCAAGAGGTTGTAAAGAACAGACAGAATCTAAAAGCAGCACAGGACAGACAGAAAAGCTATGCAAATAAGCATAGGGTGAACAAGGAGTTCAGTGTTGGGGATCATGTTTACCTCAAAGTGAGGGCAAGGAAGAGTTCCTTGAAGCTTGGAAGTTGTGCCAAGTTGTCACCTAGATACTGTGGGCCATTTGAAGTGCTTGAAAGAATAGGGCCAGTTGCATATAGACTTGCATTTCCTGCTAGCACTAGGGCTCATAATGTTTTTCATGTTTCTTTTGCTTAAGAGATATGTACATGATCCTAACCATGTGATAAATTGGGATGTGATTCAGGTGGAACCCAAGGGAGAGTTCTGAATCGAGCCAATGCGCATCCTCGACAGGAAGGTCACAATGCTCTGGAACCAGGCCATAGGGCAGGTAAAGGTGCAATAGGAGCACTACGGACCTGAAGAGGCTACATGGGAGCTGGAGGATGCCATGTGATTGGCACATTCATTTTTGTTCAATTCTATGGAACACTAAGGCGATACCAGTGTAGCATTTTGTTCAATTTTGTAAAGCACTGGGGACAGTGCTATTGAAGGGGGCGGGGAATGTAACACCCCGGTTTTGACCCCGTTGCATTAGATGTGTATGATGTATATATTGTAAATGATCATGGTGTGGAGCTAAAGGCCAAGGCCCCACCATTGATTGGTTATGCTATGTTTCGGATTTAAATTGTCACCGATGGTATATTGGGGCATGCAGCATATATTATGTTTTTCATCATGTAATATGCATCTTTAATTAAATAACCTGACCAGCTACATTTGCGGCAACTAAATTGAGAAGGGGCATGGTTTTCACAAGGATAAGGGTGGGGAAATTGTCAAACCTTGGCCAATGGGATAAAAATCCATGTGTCACCTTTCTTTGTTTACCCAACCACCTCCATTAAGAATTTCTGCTGGTAGTTGAGGCAGTTATTGTTTGGGAGTGGGTGTGGCAGGACTGTTAGTCCTTTCCCACACGCACACTCTACCCATGGTTGAATTCACAATGGAAAGAGAAACCTTCACGCTCTCTCCACTATGCATTACCTCCATGGTTGGTTCGTGCCTCACAATGGTCGGTTCACCTCCACGACGTTGCTTTTACTCACGCACTTCCAATTTTGTGTCCTCTCTTGTGGGCAGATACCTACCTCGCAGACTAATTTCGGGTGGATGTGGTCTTCCTTCCCTGTGATTGTTGCGGTCTTCTCTGTGATTGAGGTCTGGTGCAAGCTCTCATCCACACACAGACTGAGAGTATGTATTTTTCCTCCCCAGTGCGGGCAGTGTAAGTCTTTTCCACGTCCTTAGTTGTCCAGGAAAAACTGTCGATTTCCCCATGTTGTGAATGTGGTTGTTGTTACGTTTGGAACTGTTGAATTTCTCTTGGGAGTATTTTCCATTGTGATTGTGTTTTCTAATATGTTGTGGGGGCTGTTGTAGATTGTTGGGAGTCGTTTTGGCCATGAGAGGGCCAAGAACGACTCAGAAATTGTTTCCCCCTGTTCAGCTGTAATTTCTGAGTAGTTGCATGCGTGCAATGGTTGGTCTTTGGACTGTGTTGGAAGCAGGGATGGGGGATTATTTTGCTTGATAAAAATGGTGGATGGAAACCACACTAACAGAGCTAGAGGGTTGGCTTTCTTCTCCACAACCCCTGAATAGCATTGGAAGGGAATGCATGGCCTGAGGGACTGTGTAGCAGAGAAGGGACTGATTCCTTGTGTTGGGTGTGTGTGGGTGTTTTAGAAGTCAGGATAGTTCTGGTGTAGGTGTTCTTGGATCTGTAATGAGCTCACCAGCTTAGCATTTATCCTTTCCCAACTCACTGATGGCCTGATAAACCCAATTGTGTTGGCTTGGCTGTGTTTTGTGTATCCTTGGCTATGTGTAAGCCTTCATGTTCCCTTATTCCTTGCAGAATCATGCCTAGCTCGGGGGTGGCATTGTTGCTGAGAGATTAAGGAGCACGCTAGCCTATGGTTGGGTGGAACGTTGCAATGACGTAGCTGGTTGTGGAACGACTTCTTCATAAGATAAGTGATCTTGTCCATTTTTACTTCTGCAACCCTATTTTTCTGTTAATGAGCGTGATGAACATGTCGATTAAATGCTTGCATGAATGTATGTTGATTCCACTGTGTCTGATAGATAATTGTACCTGTGTATGATTAAAAATTTCATCTGTGCATGATAAATGTTCATCTCTGCATGTTCCACTTCAAAGCATTTTTTAAGCATTCGGTTTCAACAATTTTCTGAATTCACATGTTCATGGGGCTCTTAGCCCGGATGGTTAAGGTCATGGGTTGTGTCCTCTTCACCAGTCGGAGGGATGGGGACATGACATACAAGATGGTTGTGTAAAGAGCACTCGGGGAGCTATGATGCCAATAGAGAGGAAGAATAAAATGGGCCTATGGGAGAGTAAATACTCTTTTTCCAGGTGTCAACCTTAGAACTCGTCAACTTTTTTCCATGTGTCTTAAATAATTCATTTACTTCCTTTGATTTATCAAATCCAATCACTTAATACATGTGTGAGGATGGTGGGAAAGTCTTTTCATGAAGTTGTGGAACCATGGGATGAATATATTTCTTATGGAAATTAGAAAAGTCCTTTATTATGTGTTCAAGAGTAATATTGTTTGTCTTTGCATGAACCCTCTCATCTCCATTTGACTCTATCACTCATTGTTCCTATATAATGGATATAGTATGTTGCTTGGATGTTGTTCTTTCCATTACAAACTACTAAATTGTGTTATTAACCAAAATTTGGCATCGTGAAGAGAAAACTGTAGATATTGGAAAGAAGAATGATAGTTGTAGGTGATCATACATAGTAGAAAATTTAGGAACCCTTTATCCATTGTTTATTTATTTCTCCTTGGATGCTTGAGAAGCCATGAATTGATTTTATAGGAGATTCGTTGAAATCACACAATACATTGGACTCTTTCTACACGCTCTTAAGGGCAATGTAAGGGTTGGTTACCTTAAAATTTCATTGAGTAGAGAATGAGTATGCCTTCCTTGTTATGTCTATGGAAATGGAAGATACTTCCATGGCTAGGATGGTTGAATGAGATGCTTGTAGTTCTCTATGGTGAGAAAGTTAGCTAAGCATGAAATAAAATGGGTTGTTTTGAGAGAGAGTGAAGGTGTTTCCTTCACCTTGGTGGCCTCATAGCCTAGCTTGGTGGTGGTATTAAAAATTGATACTATAATTGGGTGGAAAATTTCTCTTACATGACCATTTGTTGGGATCTTATTCTTTTAAAAGATAAGTATTCATTGTTGTATATGAATATCCAAATTGTATTTACTTCATGTTATGGAAATGATTGTTTATGCATGCTCTATGTGTGAATATGATTTTAATTATTCCATATTTTATATTATGCGGATGTAGATGCATTTATTAATTTATGTTGCCTGTGGGATTCTTAAATTAGTTCTAAACTCAAATGATGACCTCCATGGGGTGAAATTCTGAATCATAGAATTCTTAACTACCCATCCAATACTCGTAATAATTAATGGGGATGTTAAAAAAAATGACAAGACGCTACTAAGAGTGTTGTTTGCTAAAGGAAGAATTATTGAGCACAATTCTGCTAGTGAAGGTCAAACCGATCTATTTTTTCCCCTTAGAATTTCTTCAAGCCAGACAAATATAAATGAGTTCAAATCATGAGCTACCCAAGTTGTAGAATGATCACTTATGGAAAATTATTTTTCATACCTCTTATTTTTTTTTTGTTGAGAGCAAACTATATAGATCTATGAACTCATTAACATAGTAATATGTGGAAAGGACAATTATTAATCCATACAAAGAAACAAAATATTCTTCCCTTATACAATTCGGCACAAGACAAATCAGATTCTGGTGTAGTATCACAACATCCTCCCATGATAGTTACCAAAGTTATATTCCTTAGAAGTACATTTGAATGAATATTATCATATATTTCCAGTTTTTCAAATTGGGGATAACTTGGGTGGTTGAGACGAATGATTGTTATCTTCCTTAGCCTTGGTACCATCCTCAAAATGAGGTGAAGTATGTACTGGGTTTCCGTAGGAAATGTATTTGATGTGAGAAAAAAAAACACTTTAAAACAAGAAAAATGCATTTAGATTCAACACAACTAAAATCATGTTAACTTAAAGGACATGGTATATTAGTTGAAATAAGATTTTTATATTTGAATTAAGTACGAGCAATGTGATAGTTGTTTTTATTTCACTTCGATAATGATGATACGAGCAATGTGGTAATTGGTTTTATTTCAACAATTGTTGATGCGAGCAAGAGGGTAATTGGTGTTATTTCACTTGATCTGTTTTTCTGAAAATAAGTTATAAAAAATTTATATTTTCTTTATTTCTAAATTAATATAAATAATATGTTGCATTGAAGATGGTGTGTGTTCTCCTTCTTTTATGTCTTTCTTATTATAAGATAGAAGTTCTCTTATTTAACGTATATTAAATAAGAGTCATCTTATAAGAATAAAACCTTAAAATAAGGATAGAAATTGGAATAGAGAATATTAGTCAATAATTATTATTGTAAATACAATCCAACCATTCATGGGTTTAGATATTGTTATTGAGATTAAGTTAGACATTACAATATCAAAAAGTTGTTATGAAGTGACCCTCAATTTTATTTCATTTAATAATAATAAAAATGGCTATTTTTATTTAGTTATAAATATTATAAATATTATATTAAAATTTTAATGGCATTTATTCTTTTATAATGTTCCTTGTTTTATATTGAAAATGTATTCCTTATCCTATTATTTAGGACCATAAAAAGAATCATAAATCTTTGATTTTAAAAATCATAATTTATGTAAATATAAATTGATATGAAATACCAATATTGAAATTTTATAAAAGAAAAAAGATGTTTCATGTTTTAATTTTATAAGCATTAAATTTAAATACTTAACTTTTATTTTACTTTATCCATTGTTAGATAATAAATAATAATAATTAAAAAGTAATAATATGTCTTTTCATTGGATAATAAACCACTAAAAAACTAATGTTTCTTTCGATTTTTAAATTAATATGTTAGGTCAAACTAATACTTTTTATTTTCAAATATTTTTTTATTTTCCAAACTAATGTTAATGCGTTGTGTTGTGTTCATATGATCAATCTTGTAGTTGGATGTTTTTTAAAATCAATATATTACATCTCACACAAACATGTGGTGGTTGGTGTTATTCCACTAAAGAATGTAAAACTAATATTTTAAGTTTCTAAATTAATATGTTGTGCTGCGTTTATATAGCCACGTGGCAGTTAAATAATTACCCATAGAAAATTAATGTTTCATTTTTAATTCTAAATCAATGTGTTGTGTTCATAGGAGCAATGTGGTAGTTGGATAATGAGGCTTTGAAAACTAATGTTCCTTTCTTCTGTATTTCTAATTTTATATGTTTTTTTTTTCAATGTGGTTTACGCGTCGGCTTGACCAACGAGCTACATCCACGGAAATAAATCAGGCGGGCCCATCCAAAGGGGCCTCACACCTTCGGCACACTTCATGCCTAACCCCAATAGCGTCAATGAGAATTGAACTCGTGACCTCTTTACCAAGAGACCTAGCGACGGATGCTCAACCAATTGAGCTAACTCTTGGGGCTTTCTAATTTTATATGTTGTATTATGTTGTCTCGTATTTCTTTTGTATTTGTAATTTAATACATTGTGTTGAATGTGATAAGGTGTAATGAAATGAATTATTAAAAAATATGTTCTCTTCATCTCAAAAATGTGATATGTTATGTTAGTCGGTATTATCCATTTGAATGTGACATGTTATGTTAGTCGGTATTATCCATTTGAAGCATTTTGGGATATGCAATGAATCAATTTTTTTTTTAATCTTATATATTTTTGAAATAATTTTATACCGAACAAAGATTATAGAAGATTAACATTTATCTTCCTTTTCTAAGCACTATTGTAAACTTATTTAATATTTAATCAGGATTATAAATTATAACTTTTTTTATTTTTTATGTTTTGAAATTGGAAGAAAGAGATGTAAAGAACACCATATGTCATGGTGTGGTAGTGGGTGTTATTTCACTTTTATGGTGATGATGATTAACGTCTATTGAGACCAACTTTGGTCTATCAGACCTTCAGAAGGATAATACTTGGTTTACTTTGAAATCTTGTTTTTCTACTAAAAAAGCTTGCCAAGAAGCTTTCCAACCTCGCTATAGTTTTGGCAAGTTAGGAGGTTATAAAGGTTTGTATTGTAGCAAATGCTATGAAACTCAGATCTAATGTGGGTGTAAGTAACACACTCTAAGATAAAGTGATTTTTCATCCTCAACGCTCATAGACCCACACAGATGGCAAACATTTTGTGCCCATGGATTTTTAGGAATAGATCAATGCCATGTTTCGCTATGGAGTTCATGAAAGTTCGTTTTAATCTTGGCTATATTAATTTTCTTCCTTTAGCTAGTTACTACCGAGAGATACTTCTGATCTTCCAAGTTATGATTGATGGCATCCTTATACTATCTTAATTTTATCTTAAACCACTAAATTTTTCTCACACCAAAATTTCTCTTTAAACTTAGAAGCAATAATATTTTTGACAAATTATCAATATTCTACAAAATGTCGTTTTCAAAACAATTTGAAACATCAAAAAATTAATATTTATTTTTCATTTCTAAGAAGTATTGTAAATTTATTCAATGTCTGATAGAAGATTAATGTTCTTTTAGCGTGTTAATAAGAGAAATGTTGTAATGTAATAATAGGTGTTATTTGAGTTGAAACATTTTTTAATATATAATAAGATATAGAAAATCTAATGTTAATATTTATTTGTTAACATATTTATTTGTTATTTTTAAAAGATAATGTAAAATTATTTAATATATGATAAAGATTATAAATTAAAATTATATGAATTATATATAATTTAATTTTTTTTCATTTATAAAAAGTAATTATAATTATAAATTCAAAACTTTTTTTTAATTATGTGATAAATGGTGTTATTATAATTAATTATTTATAGATATGCAATGAGTTATAGAAAAGTAATATTTCTTTCTTCTTTTAAAAAAAAATGTAAACTTGCTAAAGACTTATAAAGAATATAACATCACAAATAACATAAACAAAATTTATATCATAGAGAGGTTTTTGGGGTGGTTTGAAATAATGGATCCACCACCCCAACTAGTCAAAACTACGAATTTGTCTTAGATTTATATTACAAAAAAATCCATCAACAGATGTTGTTTAAACTATAGGCGTGAAATCAACAGTGGCATTGTTCGATAAATAGGCACAGAATCAACAATGGAACCATGGGATGAATATACTTCTTATGGAAATTATAAGAGTCCTTTATTCTCTGGTCAAGAGTAATGTCAATTGTCTTTGCACCAACCTTCTCATCTCCAATTGACTCTATCACTCATTTTTCCTACAGAATGGATATAGTATGTTGCTTGGATGTTGTTCTCTCCATTAACAACTACTAAACTATGATATTAATCGAAAAAATGGTATTGTGAAGAGAATATTGTAGATATTGGAAAGAAGAATGATGGTTGTAGGTGATCATAGAGGCTAGGAAAGTTAGGAACTCTTTACCCACTGTTTATTTATTTCTCTTTGGATGCTTGAGAATCCATGATATGATTTTATAAGAGAATCTTTGAAATCATACAATAGGTTAGACTCTTTCTGCACACTCGTACGGGAAATGTAAGGGTCGGTCACTTTAAAATACCATTGAGTAGAGAATGAGTAGGCCTTTCTTATGTTGTCTATGGTAATGAAAGAGACTTTCATGGCTAGGATGGTTGAATGAGAATCATGTAGTTCTCTATAGTGAGAAAGTTAGCTAATCATGAAAGAAAATTGGTTGGGATGAGAGAGAGTGAAGGTGTTTCCTTCACCCTGGTGGCCTCATAGCCTATCTTGGTGGTGGTATTAAAAATTGACACATATACTTGGGTGGAAAATTGCTCTTACATAACCAGTTGTTAGGATCTTATTCTTTTAAAAGTTAAGTATTCATTGTTGTCTATGAATATACAAATTGTATTTACTTCACGTCATGGAAATGATTGTTTATGCATTCTCTATGTGTCAATATGGTTTTAATTATTCCATATCTTATATTTTGCACATGCACATGCACATGCATTTATTAATGTATGTTTCCCCTGGGATGCTTAATTTAGTTTTAAACTCAAATGGTGACATCCATGGGGATAAATTTTGAATCATACAATTCTTAACTACCCATCCAATACTCGTAATGATTAATGGGGATGTTAAAAAAATGAGAAGACACTACTAAGAGTGTTGTTTGGCAAAGGAAGAATTATCAAGCACAATCCTGCTAGTGAAGGTTAAACATATCTATTTTTTCCCTTAGAGTTTCTTCTAGTCAGAAAGATATAAATGAGTTCAAATCATGAGCTACCCAAGTTGTAGAAAAATTACTTATGGAAAAATTATTTTTCATACCTCTAATTTAGTTTTTGTTGGGAGTAGACTATATAGATCGTTGAACTCAATAACATAGTAATTAGTGGAAAGGACAATTATTAACCCCTACAAAGAAAAAAATTATTCTTCCCCTATACAATTCACGTCAAGACAAATCAGCTTCTGGTGTAGTATCATAACACCCTCCCATGATAATGACCAAAGTTCTATTCCTAAGAAGTACACTCAAGAATGAATATTATCATATATTTTCATTTTTTTCAAATTGGGGATAGCTTGGCTGGTTGAGAGGAAAGATTGTTATCTTACTTATCCTTGGTACCATCCTCAAAATGAGGTGAAGTATGTAGTGGGTTTCCCCAATATATATATTTGATGTGAAAAAAAAAACACTTCAGAAAAAGAAAATTGCACTTAGATTGAACACAACAAAAATCATGTTAACTTAAAGGACATGGTATATCAGTTGAAATGAAGTTTTCATAGTTGAATTAATATGTGGAGTTGGTACGAGCAATGTGATAGTTGGTGCTATTTCACTTTTATAGTGTCGATAACAACAATGTGGTAGTTGGTTTTATTTCAACATTTGTTGATGTGAGAAAGAGGGTAGTTGGGTTATTTCACTCAATCTATTTTTCTAATAATAAGTTATAAAAATTTAATATTTTCTTTATTTATAAATTAATGTAAATAATATGTTGCATTGAATGCTCGGGTCTATGTGTGTGTGTTTTCCTTCTTTAATGTCTTTCTGATTATAAGGTGAAATTTCTCTTATTTAACATATATCAAATAAGATTCATCTTATAAGGAGAAAACCTTAAAATGAGGATAGAAATAGGAATAGAGTATATTAGTCAAGAATTATTATTGTAAGTACAATCCAACCATTCATGATTTTAGATATTGTTAATCGAGATTAAGTTGGGCATTACAACATCAAGAAGTGTTTATGAGGTTAGTTAAGAATTATAATTGTAAGTACAATACAATCATTCATAAGTTTAGATTTTGTTAATTGAGATTAAGTTGCACATTACAATATCAAGAAAATTTTATGAGATCCACCTCAATTCTATTTCATTTAATAAAAACAAAATTACTTATTTTTTATTCAGTTATAAATATTATAAAATTTATATTAAAATTGTAATAGCAATTATTATTTTATAATGTATCATGTTTTATATTGGAAATGTATTCATTATGCAAGACCATAAAAACAATCATAAATTTTTATTTTAAAAAATCATAATTTATATGAATATAGATTGATAGGAAATACAAATATTGAAATTTTATAAAAAAAATATTTAATTTTTTAAGTTTATGAGCATTAAATTTAAATCCTTAACCCTTATTTTACCTGATCTATTTTTGGATAATGAATAATAATAATAATTAAATAAATGTTTCTTTTCATTTTTTTATTATAATAAACCAGTAAAAAACTAATGTTTTTTCAATTTTTAAATTAATATATTAGGTCAATCTAATATTTCTTTTCCAAAATTAATGTTAATGTGTTATGTTGTGTTCATATGAAAAATCTTGTAGTTGGATAATGAGCCACGTAATTTTTAAATTCAATATATTGCATTTCACACAAACATGTGGTACTTGGTGTTATTCCACTAAAGAATTTTAAAACTTATATTTTTAGTTTATATATTAATATGTTGTGTTGCGTTTATACAGCCATGTGGCAGTTGAATAATTACCCATAGAAAATTAATGTTTCATTTTTTTATTTCTAAATCAATGTGTTGTGTTCATAGGAGCAATGTGGTAGTTGGATAATGGGGCATTGAAAACTATTGTACCCTTCTTCTGTATTTCTAATTTAATATGTTGTGTTATCTTCTTATTAAAAGAATATGTTCTTTTAATCTCAACAATATGATCACTGATGTTCCCTTCTTTTGTATTTCTAATTAAATATGTTGTGTTCTCTTCTTATTAAAAACTATGTTATGTTGTTGATCTCAAGAATGTGATATGTTATGTTAGCTGAGGCATTTTGGGATATTTAATGAATCATAAACGATTTTTTTTAATATTTATAAATTTATGAAATAATTTAATATTAGACAAAGACTTTAGAAGATTAACATTTATTTTCTTTTTTAAGCATCATTTCAAATTCATTTAATATCTCATCAAGATTATAAAATATAATTTTTTTATTTTTTATGTGTCCCAAAATGAGAAGAAGGAGATGTAAGGAACACCATGTGTCATGGTGTGATAGTGGGTGTTATTTCACTTTTATGATGATGGTGATGATGATGATGATGATGATTAGCGTTCACTAAGACCAACTTTGGTCTATCATACTTTAAGAAGGCTCAATACTTTGTTTACTCTAAAATCTTGTTCCCCTTCTCAAAAAACTTGCCAAGAAGCTTTCCAAGCTCGTTATAGTTTTGGCAAGTTAGGAGGTTATAAAGGTTTGTATTGTAACAAATACTATGAAACTCGGATCTAATGTGGGTGTAAGTAACGCACTCTAAGATAAAGTGATTTTCATCCTCAACACCCATAGACTCACACAGACGGAAAACCCTTTATGCCCATGGAATTTTAGGAATAGATCAACACATTGTTTCGTTATGGAGTTCATTTTAATATTGGCTATATTAATTTTATTATGTGAGTTAGTTATTACCAAGAGATACTTCTAGTCTTCCAAGATAAGATTAATGACCTACTCATAGTATCTTAATTTTTTTTTAAGCGTTAAATTTTCTTTAAACAAAAAATTGTCTTTAAACTTAGAAGTAAAATATTTTTGACATTACCAAAATGTCGTTTTCAGAACATTTTGATCCATCAAAAAATTAATATTTATTTTCATTTCTAAGAAGCATTGTAAATTTATTCAATCTCTGATAGAAAATTAGAGTTATTTTATTGTGTTGATAAGAGCTATGTAGAGTTATTTTATTGTGTTGATAAGAGCTATGTGGTAATGTAATAGTTGGTATTATTTGAGTTGAAATATTTTTGAATATATAATAAGATATAGAAAATTTGTTATTAATATTTATTTATTATTTTTAAAATATATTGTAAAATTATTAATGTAATAGTTGGTGTTATTTGAGTTGAAATATTTTTGAATATATAATAAGATATAAAAAATATATTATTAATATTTATTTATTATTTTTAAAATATAATGTAAAATTATTTAATATTTGATGAAGATTATAAATCAAAATTTTATGAATTATATATAATTTATATTTTTTCATATATAAAACGTAATAAAAATTATAAATTCAAAACCTATTTTACTTATGTGATAATTGGTGTTATTATAATTAATTGTTTATAAATATGCAATGAGTTATAAAAAATAAATATTTATTTTTTAAATTGTAGACTCACTAAATACTTATAAAAAATATAACATCATAATTTTTTTTTGTAAATCTACAAAATATATTAAATAATGAAATAAAATTTAAATCAAGAGAGTCCTTTGAGGTGGTATGAAACTAATATGATATATAGCATTAGTATTATGTAACATGATGTATTCATATTCTATTTTCTGATCCAATAATAAATAATTGCTTCCTTACTCTCAATCGTGCAATTCATGTTACTATGTGTGCAATCCTTGTGAATATTTGATATATTGAAAATTTTGCACTAATTTCATGTATGCGCCCCTCACATTATGCTTTTCATATTTTATTTTAAAATACATATAGTTGGATTATTATAAAATATTTATTACATAAATTTAGATCTTACAATGTTATTTCAATATTATTGATTTCACTGAGTGTGCTATTACAATGTTATTTCAATATTATTGATTTCACTAAGTGTGCTATGGTATGGTAGATGGATTTAACTAGTTTTGTATTTAAAGCATTTAATTATTACTCAAGATTTTAAAGTCTAATATGAATGTTTATACTGTTAAATTGTAGTTATTTGAGTCTATCCATACTCATAGAAGATAATTTAGGGAGCCTATGATACCATTCAAAATGGTTTGTAAATTATCTCACTCTCTAGTCCAAGTCTTGTTCTTTGCACCTACACAACAATATTTGGACCCAAAATACGATGAGAAAATCCGACACAATCTGACAAAATTGACTCTGTCATTGGATTTCACCATTTTAATTATGTTTTTTTATTTTCTCCAGGATCTGTCGTATATACGATGGCTATCGGATATTCGATGGAAGTCGCCGGATTTTTGAATTCTCTCATTGGATATCCGACTCTAAGATTACAATGTTCAAGATCCTAATTTCGTCGGATATTCGACGATAATTTATTTTTAGAAACTATATAATAGGAGTATTTTGACATGTTTGTTATACAAGCGACAGTTTGCAGAAGTTATAATCTTCGGGAAGACTATTTTTACATACAAAAATCCACAATTATTTCAATTGTTACTATGATTAAAAAGAGTGAAGTGTGAACCTTAATTTTTTAAGATCGATAATCCTCATTCAAGATTGGTATCATAAAATGTGGGAACATAACAAATTTCCCGATCCACATGATCAAAATTCTGAATTGCTTGCTAGATTGTGGGATGGACTAAAAAGAAAGGGTGATGGGAAATTTTATTCTTCGTGTAGTCAATGCAGGGGCCTTAAAAGGAGAAGAATAAAGATCACAACAACCAAAAGACATTGTATGGAATATGGACATGCTAAGGGGGGGCGTCACTATCATCTATTGGTAATATTTTCATTATACATGTCTTCATATTGATTGGTTTTGTAAATATTGGTATCATTCTAATATTTATTATATTAACTAATATTTTTTATGGTTTCGTGTAATTATAAAGGAAATACCTCCTATGACATATTTCCAGGAGGATGTACTTTTAGAACAAGAACCGATGGAACATGTAGCTATGAGTAATGAAGAACATGCTAATGATCATATTGAAGAATATGATAATACTTATAACATAGTTGAATATGGTCATACAATTACATTGATCCATGATACATTCAATGTTAGAATGGATGATGATGGTTATGATCATGAAAATGATGAATTTGATGATGTTCATGATTTACCTCTTCTTGAGAAGGCATACAAACCCATTTATGAAGGCTCCAACACAAATCTTCTCTCTTCTATATTGTTGATAATGAACTTGAAGGTTATGAATGGTATTTCAAACACACCAGTCACACAGATGTTAAGGTATGTAATATATTCCATCACATATACATGATCATGATAAAGGTTATGTTTTTCCCTGGATCTGATCATCATTTCAGTGTTAATTCATAAGTAAAATTAATACGAAGGAAACATGTTTCATTAAGATTATTTTTATATTATATTAAACAGTTTTTTACTTTAATTTCTTGTAGCTTGATAAATGAATTTTTGTTACCGCCATTAAATATTTTACCTCGCACATATTGATATTTATCTGTCATCATGAAAGAAATTTGAATGCAGTACGAAGCAATTGATGCATGCCCCAATGACCATATCATATATTATAAACAATATGAATTTGAAACGAAATATCTAGAATTTCATATCAATCGATATCGAACAAATCAACTAACAAAAAAGGTTCCTCTCAAGGTTCTTCGCTATATTCCCATTATTCCATGTTTGCAATGACTATTCAAGTGCAAAAACATAACACAATTTATGGATTACCATGCACATAATAGAATTCAAGATGACACTCTTCAAATGCACCTATAGATGGTTGTGCATATCGATACATGGAGGAAAAATGGCCACACTTTAAAGAATATCCTCGTAATGTTAGGATTTCTTTGGCAACATATGGTGTCAATCCATGTGCATAGAAGAGATATATTTACTTGGTGTGGCCTATTTTTATTATCAACAATAACATTCCTCCATGGTTGTCAATAAAGTGGGAGAACATAATGTTGGCAATGATTATTCTAGGTATGTGTCTACAACAATTTTTTTTTTATATAGTGGCATCTCATTTGTTGTATAATCTCATATATTTTTTGTCTTTTACTATTTTGTATTATTTATGTGTATTAATGGTTGTAATAATAGTATATGTTTTATATGTTCAAATCAATCAGGTAAGTACCAAGTTAAAGATATGAATCTATATATCGATCTTCTTATTGATGAACTACTAAATCTATGGAATGACATCATTATGTATGATGTATCTATACCAACAAAGGAAATTTCAATTCTATACAATGCTTGTATGGACAGTACATAATGCCCCAAGGTTAACCCATTTTTGTGGTATTTAATTATAACGTCAACTTTAATAGTATTTAATTTTATGAATTTGATATATTATGAATTCATTTTTTTAAATAATCCAATCATTTTATATAATTATAATTGACAATGTTAACCCATCAACTCTTTATGTAGGTCTTCAAACAAAGGGAAAATTTGCATGTCTAGTTTGTGGTTCTAAGATCAAATATCGTCCTTCAAAAAGTTTACAAAAGTAGGTGTTTGATGAGTATTGGCACTTCCCCTCTAATAATCATAGGTATCTAACTATTGATAAACATCTATTCAATGGGAAGCAAGAGACTGCATTAAAACCGTAGAGAATGACACCTCACCTATGGAAGTTGGAATATAATAGAAATCATCACGGTACATGTCGATCAAATTATCTATTATTCATCATATATGAAATTTTTTGAATGTTTATTTAATATGTGGTGTTTACTATATTTGACATTGATTTCCATAAATTATTTATAAATCGTGATTCAAGATGGTCGTCGTGATCATGAAGGCATTAATGGGATTCCACTAGGAATGAAATGATATCCTAAACAATTTAGTAGGTTGTCGTACTATGAGAACCTAAAAATTTCTCATATGTTCAATACAATGCATATTGAAAAGAATGTGGCTGAAACATTATGGCAAATAATGGATATAAGGAGCAACAAACAAAAAATTGTCAAAATTTGCAATGACATTTAGGAAGCTAATAATGCAATGAAATATGTCATTCAATCACATAGAAACATATACCAAGTTAATATAAACTCAGATCCATGGTTGTTAATAGATCATAAAAGCAATTTTTAAAAGAATTCATACGAAAAATAAAATTTCCCACTGGATTTTGCTTGAACATGACCAATATCATAACCAAGAAAGGTGATTTTGCGAGGGTGAAAACTCATGATTGGAATGTATTCATCAAGGTATATATATATATATTGTTGTATTTTTTATTCCCGTGCATATTATTATTGGTATTTTTTTGTCTACTTTTTGAAAAAAATAATGAATTTTTTATATATAATTATTACAGTATGCTCTACCTCCATCTCTCTCGGACAACTTCAGCAACAATGTCAAACAAGTTATTTATTATCTTGGAAAATACATGAGGTAAGTAGCAATATTTTCCATACATAAGTATTTGCTTAATTCATTTGTAGAACTTATATTGTATATTTATTTTTATAACTATTCTATAAAATAATGCTTTTTTTTGTTAAATCACATGATTTGTTTGCATCACTTGTAGATGGTTGGTGTCTAAAGAAATCCATAAAGAAGATTTTTAGCACTCAAAATTTACCTCCAGTTGCAAAAAGGCAATCTCAAGGTAACCACAAAACCAAGATTTAGGAAATAAAGATGGCTTCTTTCTCTCCAGAGGAGGATCTCTCAATGATTGTTTTCACAAGGCCAGATATAAAAAAAAATATATAATTTCATATTGTTGTTGTTGGTTGAAACAAGGAAAGTACACATTGGGTAACAGAGTCAAAATAAATATATCAATCACAATGCTATTGCATTGAATTTTATAACAAAGGAAAGGTAGCCATCTAGTCACAGTCAAAATTATTTGGTCTGGTGAAATAGAAGAAATAAGGAACAATCCATTAACATGGGAATCTAAGAAGGATGAATCCAATGTTAAATTTAGTGGAATAGGTTTTGTGAATATCTAAAATCAATATACATAGCATATATGTATGAATTTTGTACTATAAAACACTTATTTTAGACATGAAAGAAAACATTATGAAAGTAATAACAGGAAATACATTCACATGAGGAAAGGAAAAATAGACTGTAACATAAACAACACAAGAATATTTGCAAAATGCCAACTTCGGCTCTGCAATTTTACTAAACATAAGTCTCAAAATATAACTCTCAACTCTCACGGGTTCCAACCCTTTCTTCATT
Source organism: Pseudotsuga menziesii (assembly GCA_001517045.1). Lineage (NCBI taxonomy): Eukaryota > Viridiplantae > Streptophyta > Pinopsida > Pinales > Pinaceae > Pseudotsuga > Pseudotsuga menziesii. The sequence goes on from LPNX011156527.1 coordinate 671,942, forward strand.
ACAATCATTGGTTCGTAAATAAATTTCTCCATGAGCTGAAATAACAAGCCATTAAAAATAGGCATAACCACCTTTACATGTGTAATTTGTACTTATTAACTACTAACTACTTTTGAAAAACAAATTAAGTCCCTAGCTAACTAATTTTTCAGAAATAACTCTTCCATGATCTTCAAAACATCTTCAAGCATGCAGCATATATCTGGATCTTCCATATTTTTTGACTAATTTCCATTTATCTACAGAAAGTAAGTCTAGGATGGAAATTTACTTTTCTAGTACATGCAGCTCCACGTGGTCCCTATATGAATAATCTAGCAAATGTACACATGTGGCCTTGAAATAAAATACCATCTCAAAACCATCTACTAGCTTGTCCACAATTGTTTTTCACAATAATGAGTGTTGCATGTCTGTAAATTTAGTGTAGTCTGGCCTATATTCAATTAATCTATCCTGATACTCTTTCTATGACATCATGCCACCTTTATCTTCCCAAAATAAATGAATTCCTTTCTTAAACAAAGGATCAAACATGTCCATGAACAACTTTACCTGATGTTCTATGATATCTATCTTAGCTTGAATTGTGTTCAAATGCTAATGTTTATTTATAGCCTTTCTAGCCCATGTTATAATAGATATTTTATCTCTAATATTGGTTGTCTTCAATTCCTCCTCTATTAACCCATTCAAAAAATGTATGGTGTTTTTGGCATAATCTATAGGATTTTTATTCATCCTTTCCATTACCATTGTCACACTCTGCTTAGCTGATTGAATCACCATTTCCTTGTTTAAAATTTGGTCTAGATAGGGCCTCAATTTAGTTGCTTCTGATATGAGTGCATTCCAAATTATATGCTTTTATCCTTGCACAGGAAACTTCCCTGTAACTTGTTTTGTTAACTTATCATTTTTATTCTTTAATTTGTAACACTTTGCTTCCCATGATTTTCTTTCTTGTTCTCTCTTCAAATCTAAACTTCCCAATTTTTTTTTCCTTCTGGTTCCTTAGCCCCACAATCTCTAACTCCTTAAAACTAACTTGTGGCATTGCCTTCACAAGAGATTTTCAAGCTCCTTTTCTTTTTCTTTCAACTTCTTTTCCAATTCTTCATATTTTTTCTTGAGATCCTTTTCACTCTCCACTAGAAGAGACATGTCTCTTTCCCACTGCTTTTCCTTCTCTGTAAATTTCAATAGTTTTTCTTTGCAATCAGTTAACTCACCATTCAAATATTATTTTTCCTTTTCAATCTTTGTTAGCTCAGAAGCTTGTATCAGTTGAATGGATGGGGTTTTCATCTTCTTCTTCAATAATTGAATGGTGCTCTCTTTTTCATTCAATAATTATGTGTTACAACCCCTTTGTGTGCTTGACTATCAGCAACCAACAAGCCTGTTTATAACTTTTTTATTTTTTGTTGGTGGGATTTGTTTTCCACTTTCTACTTCCTGGGCTAATTTTCAATCTTACTTTTGCTGGATTGCAGTCTAGATACTTTCAATGTTTCCTTTAACAAATCAATGTATATAATATCCCTATATTCTTTGTGCAAATGAATCATGTTAGGAATGGGTATATTTTCCAAGCTCATCTTCATTTCAACAACCTTATTCTTTGTTGTTATTTCCAAATTCAATGCATTCTGAGTATGATCCCTAATAGTCACTAGGGATACATCCTTACTAGAAATTTTCCTGACCTTTGCATATAATTTTAGAGCTTCATCTGAATCCATCTCCTTATCATATTTATATATGTCAAATAACGCAAAACTATTCTTTAATTGTGAGGTGGAATCAGTCAGTGTTTCAGAAAAAAAAAACATATTCTTTAACCTCAAATGTAGTTCCTTTCACCTTCATTTGCTTATTATTTTTACCCTTGACCTTTGTTATTTTCACAAGTTGTCATGTTTCTTCAACCTTTTTCTTTTTAGGAGTTTTTGATGTATCTTCCTCCTCTATGTACATGGCATCAAAGAAGTCTCTTTTATTTGTTTTCTCGGAGTAGTTGGCTATTGGTGTAATTATTTCTGCTGTTGGAACCATGCTAGAAGGACCATCTTGTAATGAGCTGACCTCCTTCACTAAAGAATTGGAATCCTATTACATATCTACATCCCTCTGGATCTCATGAGGGTAGTATAGCCAGTTTGCAGTCTCAGATATAATTGCAACCTCGAAATGCTCAAAGGGCTTATTCTTGTTTACTTGCCTCCTGATAAGAATGATATGATGGGGATCGTAGTTTATGGCAACATCTATTTGAAACCCCATTTCTCTCAATGATATTTATAGAATTGATAGAGAAGACCTATTATTAATGATGAATGGACCTACAGACCATGGGAACTTGATCTCTAAAGACTTCTTGAAGTTAAGAAAATGTTCATTTTCTACTATCATCTTTTTCCTTATTAACTCTAAGGAAAACACTCTAACAATCAAGAATGCAGGAAAAATGTAAGGATGATGAACAAACCCATATAATCTGATTATTGTACCCTATTCCAACAGAAACCAATCTCCAATTATCTTTTTAGGAGAGAAGTGCAACATTTCCTTCATTTTTGTTAAAACCCTAGGCAACTTATTCTAAAAAAATGCATTATAAACTTTTGACATGAGAAATTTCATGTATTTGTTGTAATCCATATTCATCTCTTTTGTAAGTACCATCTCAGGGAGCTGCAAGTTTTATTCATTAAAGCATAGGAACATTTTAAGCAGATATGATTGGAACCTAAAGCATCTCATTTTGTGGAAGTCAACTAGATGAGAATGAATATTATCAACTAGATACTCATCAAATTTAAGGAAAGATGACTAAACTGACTGACTCGACCCTTATAACTCAATCTAACAAGTGCTAAGGGTAAAAAAAAAATCATTAAAGGTTCTGTGACATATTTATCTATATCTAACCCTAAAAATTGACTTATGAGGGTTATAACACATTAGGTTTATTTATTTAATAGGTTGGAGTCAACAGAGAAAGGTTGGTTTTGCAGTGGGATGTCAGGTTTGAAACACATCTTGAAGAAAGTCTACTTTTGTTCAACGGTAGACTCTCTAAAATGTTGGATTATGCTCTCTTCATTAAATTCTTTAGACACTTGAGTAAACTAGACAAGGACAAAGAAATTTTTTTCTGATAACCAAAGAGATGACTGGACACAGGATCTTAGACTTGGTTGCATCCATGGGGGATTCACCTTGTTGAGAAATATCTTATCACGTTCATTCATAAAGGGGGGTTCTTAATTCTTGAAAATAAGGTCAATATATTGTAGGTACTGGGGAGGGGGGGGGTAAGAGAAATAGGGTATGGGGGGTTTATAGGTATTGGCTGGTAGAAAATAGGATTTATAGTAAAATTAGGGAAAATATTGTAAAAATAAGGGGTTTTTTAATTGGAAATATGTAATTGGAGGGGGTGTGAACAAAAGGGTTTTGTAGGAAATTATCAATATCTAGTGAAATTAGAGGTATTATTTAATATCCCATGAATGAAGGTGCTATGACATGGTTTCATTGAGTGAATACCCTGTAGTTGCATCCATAATTACCCTCTCAGAAGAGGAGTAATTGCAAGCACACTAGTTGAAATACTCAAGAAAATTTAGGTTTGTTCCGTGGAAAAATACTGAAAATATTATGATCCTCTCTCTTCTGCTCTTTGAGGAGTCTTAGTTTATTTTTACCAACATCTATTGGACCATTCGTGAGTATTGTGTCAAAAATATCTGATTCTTTATCCTCAAAGACCTATTCAATCCTCTGATATTCCAGGTTTTGGGCCTGTACCTCTTCTACCTTAGCCATTTTAAATACTTTCTTAGTGAGGATAATTAACCTACTTGGTATGTTGACAAGAGGTCCAAGGATTTAGTCTAACTTGGTTGTTTTTGCACAATACCGATCTTTCGCTTTTCAATGCACAAATAAAAAAATGACCTAAATACATGTTCACATACTTTTATATTAATTTTTTCTTTTATATCAATCCTACATGTTTTTCAACGGAAACATTTCCCCTTCGTCCATTCTATACCCTTCATCCTGATATGTTGATCCTTTTCCATTTTAAACCACCTATCCTTATTCTCTTCTACGTTTCCTTCCCTATTATTCTTGCAACTTCCAGTTGTGGATTGAATTATGATCACAGATCTATCCTCCAATTGATCTCCACTGTCAATTATTTTAACCTTTTTACTCACCTCTTTAACCTTTTCTCCTAGACTTAGTCTCTTAAGAAACATGCAATTTACCTTTGTAGAGATATTATCAGCCTTAGATCTGAATCCACATTGATATGAACCATTCAATTATGCTCTTTACTACTCAATTCCGTTGATCTTCCCTTCAAATTTGAGTGTGCATTTTCTATCAGCGAAATTGTTTCAAGCCATAGATCTGTTTCAAATTGAATTTGTGCCCTTGATTTCATATGCCCTTTAGCTCATTCTGTAACATATCCAAGTTTCTTTTTCCATGCACATTTTATCAGCAGAAAAAATATCAGACATTGATCTTGATCATACATCCATCTGGACCATTGAACAACGCAGTCCCTACCACATTCCGTTGAGCCCCAAGATTTTATTCATCCATGCACTTTTCAGCTGCAGAATTAATGCGATCTATCTTTGATATGATCCATCGAAACATGATCCCCTACCTAAGTCCGCTGATTTATAACTTAACTTACCCCGCGCTTGTTCACACAGCAGAATCCCTTCGAACCATGGATCAAAAACATCCTTAAATATACGTCGTACATTATTGATGGGCCTACCAAATTTCACAAATATCCAGAATTCATTTATTCATGTAAGTTCTTGTAGAAGAATTGATATCCACCATGGATCTCTTTCATTCTTTGATCTCCACCATTGAAAGGTGAAGGATCTACATAAATCCACTAATTTTGAAATTTGATTTCCTCGTGCATGTTTAACCAGCAAAACTCTTGACGACCGTAGATCTTCCTCCATCTGTTGATATGATGCTTGATTTTATCTTCAAGTTAAAACCATTCCATAAGTAATGAAAATTATTTGAACCGTGCAATTTACCTCTGTGAATTTACATGTATCCATCGATCTCACCTGCTGTAGATCTACACCATTAATCCCTACTGCAACATAACACTAAGTGGATTTCTTATATGCAGCTTATATCCAAGTTCGCACTTAGGAAATTTTCACATTTTTCATTTCAAACCTAGGAATAAATCCTTCAGAACATTAAAAAACCCCTCTGCACACCTCTAGATCATATGACACAAAATTTTAGACCTCACCCATCATTTCCTCTTGTCTAACCCTTTCCAACTTCTTAGCCAAAAATGGTGGTAATAAATATATAAAGTATTGGAGGAGATAAATTCCATTTCTGATGTGTGAAATGAAAAAGCATCTACCTTCTGCTTTTTTTAATACAAAAGAACACTACCTCATACACCAAGTTGAGGAGATTGAATTGTGTGGACCAGTAAACTTAAGGTCGATGTGGATGGTTGAGAGGAACTTGAAATTTTTGAAGGGATTGGTTAGAACATGATGTATATTAGTGAATACCTTCCTAAGCTCAAGTTAGGCTGCATTTGTGATCCATACTCTAATAACAATTTCAAATGAGAGTACCTCATTGGGAAAGGTAGATACATGAAGGTGAGCTAATTATTAGCTAGTGGATATTAATTATAGTACATTTGACTATTTATTTTTATGTATATATCACACTTATTTCATTTTTAATATTCAATATGCATCAATTAAAAGTGTATTCCTTCATGTTAAATGAATATACATTTCTGCTTAATTGTAATTTTACTTTCATGAAGCAAGTGGTCGTGAGTGGGATGCACTTCATTTATACATAGAAAACAATCTTGATTGGATGAAGGTATGGATTGAATGATGTGAACAATCTGGTCATGAAATATCATGGGAAGGTGTGGCTTCATTGGTTAAAGCAACACATCGCAATGGAGATACCAATCTTACAGGAAGGAAAATCAATTTAGCATATGGTTTAAAAGATAAGTAGGAAAGCATATTAATTAGCCATACTATTTAATTTGTTTCAATTATATTGATGTACACGTTCATTTCTTCCCTTGTATAGAATAAACATGCACTTAATAATGATCAAGTCAGGATGTAACATTTATGTGTATGGCTTGTTGCAGGTAAAACACCATAAGGTTATGTGGTACAATGGTCATAAATTTATCATCAAAGAGTTGGATGAAATGAAGAAAATTTTTGATTATGGGATGACTGCAGTCTTTGTGGTGACCATTGTTTCCTCTAGAAGTGACATACATATAGAACTCTCATAAAATCGATACTATGGGTATTTGGAATATATTATTCAGTGTTTTTTTAACTAATTCAAATTAGTTTTGTTCACTATCAAATGGTATAGGTTAGGATTGAATCGACGTGATCCTGATAAAACTATTATTGAACATTATAATGAATTTACCACGGTTAATACAAGTTTGTTTGAGCCAGGAATGGAGCCCTATATTCTTCCAAGACAATGTGAATGTGTATTTTACTCTGACGTTCCAGGTAGAGGGGGTTGGTAATTGTTTTTTAAACATTATCCAAGGGAAAGGTCAGTAAGGTAAAATGTGGAGGAAGATGATGAAGAGGGTCTTGAAGAAGAAGATGATGTTGAGGATGATCAACATGAGTTAGAGCATCATGTTCCAGAGGAAGACGATGAAGATTTGGTTGAATAAAATGATGAAGTATAAAATGTTCATGAAGGCAATATCGATGATAACATGATGATTGAAACAGGCATTGATGACGTTGATGACATTTCCAATCCTTACAAGGTTAAAATCTATATTGAATGATACAGATGATGACTTGGATGAAGAAGATGGTCACTCCCATTGAATTGTATGAGGTATGCCTTAATATATATATGTTCTACTCTATATATGAGGTATTTTAAATTTTTTTTTCATTTTCTTATATGTCAGCATATGCTATAATAGATATTGCTTCTTAATCAGTATTTCAAAAAACACATGAATAATATTTTTTCTTGTGCATAGATTTTGTTGTGTTATGGGGAATTGAGAGTGACGTGAAGGGCATGTCAGATGAGCTTCCAACTTTATATGGTTGGACATGTTTAGTAGATAATATTAAATTATTCTCGAAACAAAGAGAATCTTGGTAATGCAATTCTCCCATTTTTATCATCATCATCATCATCATCCTCGTCGTCATCATTTTCATCATCAATATCATCATCATCGTCGTCATCATTTTCATTATCCTCACCATCATCATCACCATCCTCATCCTCATCATTACCATCACCATCATCATCACCATCATCATCATCGTCGTCGTCATCCTCAATGTCATCATCATTGTCATCATCAACATACTCATCCTCATCCTCCTTATTGACATAATTTTCATCGTTTTCATCATCAACGTCATCATCCTCATCATCATCTTCATTATCATCATCACCATATCCATCATCATCCTCATCCTCATCATCATACCCATCTTTATCCTTATCATCATAATCATCGTCATCATCAGCATCCTCATCCTCATCCTCATCCTCATCCTCATTTTCATTATCATTGTGATAATCATCGTGGCCATCATCCTCGTCCTCATAGTCATCATCATCATCATCATCATCATCATCCTCATCCTCATTGTCTTTATCGTCGTCATCATCATCACCATTATCATCATCATTAGCATTAATGTCATCATTATCCTCATTGGAATCATCATCATCGGCATCATGATCCTCATCCTCATCCTCATCATATTCATCATCATCCTCATCATCATCATCCTCATCCTTATCCTCATCATCATCCTCCTTGTCATCGTCATATTCATCGTCCTCATCCTCATCCTCATATTTCTTCCTCATTTTATTTATTGTCATCATCGTTATCACCATTATCATTGTCATCATCATTTCCATCACCATTATCAGCAGCATCATCATCTCCATCGTCATCCTCATCCTCATCATCATCCCCATCGTTATCATTATCATCATCCTCATTTTCATTTTCATCATCATAATCATCATCATCATCCTCATCATATTCATAATCATTATCATCATCCTCGTCATCATCAACATCCTCATCCTCATCCTCATTTCCATTATCATTGTCATCATCATCGTCATCGTCACCATCATCGTCATCTTTATCATCATCATCATCATCCCCATCATTGTTGTCTTCATAATTGTCATCAATATCTTAATCGTCATCATGATCCTCATCTTCATCCTCACCCTCATCATTGTCATCGTCATCATCATTTCCGTTGTCATCATCATCATCATCTTCATTGTCATCATCATTATCATCATCGTTGTCGTCGTCGTCGTCGTCTCCATCATCATCCTCATCCTCCTCCTCATTTTCTTTATCATCATCATCGTCATCACCATTATTATCATCATCATCATTACTCTCACCATTATCATCATCATCATCATCCCCATCCTCATCCTCATTCTCATGATCATCCCCATCCTCATCCTCATTCTCATCATCATCCCCATCGTTATCATTATCATCATCCTCATTTTCATCATCATGTCATCAACATCAACAACATCCTCATCCCCATTGTCATCATCGTCGTATTCATCATCATCATTATCATCATCGTCGTTTTCATCATCATCATTTTCGTCATCGTCATCATCGTCATCATCATTATCATCATCATCATTGTCATCATCATCATTGTCGTCATCATCATCATCATCCTCATCGTCATCGTTGTTATCATCATCACCATCTGCATCGTTGTCGTCTTCATAATTGTCATCAATATCCTCATCGCCACCATCCTCATTGTCATCATCATCATCATCATCCTCCTCATTGTCATCATCATCATCATTGTAATATTTGTAATTGTCATCATCATCCTCATTTCCATCATCATCATCATCGTTGTCATCGTCATCATCATCCTTGTCCTCATAGTCATTATCATCATCACCATCATCATCATCCTCATTGTCTTTATCATCATTGTCATCATCACCATTATTGTCATCATCATCATCATCATCCTTATCATCATCCTCATTTTCATCATCATTGTCATCATCATCGTTGTCATCATCATTATCATCAACATCATCATCATGATCATCATCCTCCTCATCCTCCTCATCGTCATAGTCATCGTCATCAATGTCATCATCATTTTCATATTCATCGTCATTTTCATCATCATCATCATCATCATTATCATCATCGTCATCGTCATCATCATCGTCATCGTCATCGTCATCCTCCTCCTCATCCTCATTGTATTTATCGTCATCATCATCACCACCACCATCATCATCATAATCATTACTATCATCATCATCTTCATTTTCATCATCATTATCATTAGCATCGTCATCTTCATTGTCATCATCGTCATCATCATCAACATCGTCATCATCACTGTCATCATCATCGTATTCATCATTATTTTTACTTATGTATTTACATTTATAATTGTTTAAAAAATATTATAAAAAATTTATTCAACATATGAAGTTTTGTATCATATTGTGTTAGTGTATTATTAGCATTAGCATTATATATTAGTGTGTGTGTGTGTGTGTATATATATATATATATATATATTAAGCATTATATAAATAATTTAGCGTTGTTGTTTAATTACCGAATTTTACCATTTCATCGTTCACATTTCATGGTTTGAGGTAATTGGTTGGAGTTCACTGTTTAGATTTCACGGTTCCGGTTGCAGTCGACTGGTTGGATTTCACAATTGGAGCTCACGGTTCACATTGCATGGTTGGATCTCATGGGTCGGATCTCACGGTTCACATTTCACAGTTGGATCTCAAGGGTTTGATCTCACGATTCACATTTTAGAGTTGCAGTTGACTGGTTGGAGCTCAGGGTTCACATTTCATAGTTGGAGCTCACTGGTTGGATCTCACGGTTCACATTTCATGGGTGCAGCTCACTGGTTGGATCTCATAGTTCACAATTGACGATTGAAGCTCAAGGTTCACATTTCACGATTGGAGCTCAAGGGTTTGAGCTCATGGTTCTCATTTAATGATTGCAGCTCACTAGTTGGAGCTCATGGTTCACATTTCATAGTTGCATCTCATTGGTTGGAGCTCATGGTTCACATTTCACGATTGGAGCTCAATGTTCATAGTTCACATTTTTCATGGATAAACAAGTAAGCTTTGGGATCCCTAATTTGTTTGAATTTACAATCACTGTCTTAATTAGAAGACCGTGAATATCATTTTCCTTGTCATGACTGCTTTGGAGCCACAATGGGTTGGACATGACTGTATTATCCCTATCCTGGATGGTCATGACTATTGGTAACCCTCTCTAGGCTAAACATAACTGTGGTGTTCTCTTCTTAGCAGGCCATGACTATCATTTATCTAGCCATGAGTATTTTGGAGCCATTGTGGGCTAGTCATGACTAAATTATCCCTCTCTTGGATGACCATGATTATTGGTAACCCTCTCTAGGTTGAACATAACTGTGTTGGCCTATTCTGCGGCAGACCATGACTATCATTTTCTTGGCTGTGACTATTTTGGAACCACTGTGGGCTATTCGTGACTCTATCATGCCTCTCCTAGATGGTCATGATTGTTGGCAACCCTCTCTAGGTTGAACATAACTATGTTGGCCTCTTATTAGTAGGTTGTGAATATAATTTTCCTGATTGTGACTATTTTGGATCCACTATGGGCTGGTCGTGACTATATTATCCCTCTCCTAGCTGGTCGTGAATGTTGGTAACCCTCTCTAGGTTGAACGTAACTGTGTTGGCCTATTCTTAGGAGGTCCTGACTGTCATTTTCCTGGCCATGATTATTTTGGAGCCACTGTGTGTTGGTCATGATTGTATTATCCCTCCCCTAGATGGTTGTAACTGTTGTTCCAAGATGTGTCTTTTTTTGGGGTCTATTAGGACTAGGTCGTGACCTAGCGATATTTTTCTAAGTTTTAATTGTGATTGTTGATAACCTCTCTTGTTGGGCCATGATTGTGGTGTCTTTTCTCTGTTGAGTTGTGATATTGTGTACTAGTGTAACCTTTATGGATGGTTCAAAGTTGGAGCTAGGACTTGGTATTAATGTTAGAGTAAGGCCTTAACCTCTTACCTGTTGTAACCCTTGTTGTTTTCTAATATTTGAACCTTAATCTATTTGTATGCCACAAAATTGGGCTATGACTTGTTGGGTGGCTCAAACTCAGGCTGTGACTCTAGTTTTAAGTGGGACAATACCTCTTACTGTTACTAAGATTTCTTGTCATTCATGTAATGTGTCTTCGCCATCATTAAGTGAACTTAAGATAGGGTACAACTTAAAAGTAGTAAAATTACAATGAAATTAATTCACGGCAATTAAAATACAATTGCTAAATAGGTCTGGTTTTAATTTTCCTTCTACTCAAATATATTGTTCCATCCCTTGTCACTATAAGGACAAGTTGTCCTAAGTCATACTTTGAGATAGAGAAGGTTAAAGTGTTATGGGATTAGGCTAGAATTTCTAAATAGGTCTTGTTTGGATCTTCCTTATACTCATACATATTGTGCTTGCTCTTGTCACTATAAGGACAAGCTATCGCAAGTCATACTTTGAGAGAGAGAAGGTTAAATTTCTATGGGATTAGGTTAGATACATATAGTAACAAATCCCAATCACAAAGTGAGAATATATCATTAGGATAGAAGCAATTATACTCATCCAAAACCACAAATAGGAACCCTAAAAGTCACACCTCCCTCTAGAAAACTTACACCACTATTGACCTATAATCTAGGATTTGGCATAGTCATAGCTCAGCTAGGATAGGACACCACAGTCCTGGTACATCAGTCAGTTCAACAGACAAAGGGACACAACAGTCACAGTCACACAGTCATGGTTGAGTGTTTTCACCTTTCAACAGTTTTTATAATATGTTAAAATTATAGAAATAAGTTTATTAGGATTCACCTTTGATGATTAATAAATAGATCTTAGTGACATGGAATTCCTCTATTCTAACATTTTAGTTGTTGTTATTAAGCAATTGTAGACACACTTATTAGTTGGATTATATGTTTTATAACCACTTATTTTCCATATTATTATGTTACTACCATGTTATATGATATATATATTGACAAACAAAGCAAGGGAGAGTTATTTTGTAGTCATCTTGCTTTATTGTAACATTCACAAAAATTCACATTATGTTATTTACTTTGATTCTTAAAGACTTCTTTTTGGTTTAATTGATGATAATTATTTGGGTTCTTTCCATTTATTTCCTTCCATTCCAACCACTTGTTAGGTGTGCATAAAATTGAATGTATTTGAGACTTGATTTGGCTTATACAAATATAACATAGTATTGACATCGTTATTGTAGTTGTAAGGCATGAAATATTAACAAGGAACACAATTTGAGATATGTAATTATAGTAGTAATAAAACTTGAAACTTTATCATATGACAAAGAAATGGTCACCATTTTAAGGAATTTTTCATACACTCGGGAATTTCTCAATTGATAAATATCTATATTTATAGTATAAGACAACTGTAATAAAATTTAATGATGAGCCTATTGTCCTCAATTGTAAACCCACAGTTATCCCAACTAGGCTAATTGTCCCACATAACCACTAAATTATTTACTAGTAAATTAGAAATGGACTCCATCTTTTGTGACAACGTTTTCATCACATGACTTGCACTCGTATCTCATAATTTACACGTTGCCTAATATTCTCAATGTTTTTCATTAATTTTCTAATAGTCACAAAAATTGGATTTTATTTTATTTGATAATAAAGGAAAAGGGTTATGGAACGTGTGCTTACACACCACTTGACATTTTCACACCATACCTATGAGTCACCTCAATTGCTTTCAATTTTTCTCCTACTTCCATTTACCTAGAAAAACTATAAATAGAGTTTAGGAGAGAGGAAATTATTCTAGTTGTGGATGAGCCAATGTTTTTAATGATTTTTTATAAACTTTAATTTTCTTTGAATAAGGGTATTGATGGATTGGAACATTGGTTATGGATTAAGTGATGGTGGATATTTTCATGCACAATTTCATAGTGTTTTTTCTACTACTCATTGTGAGAAATTTAACTCTTTAGAGGTCAGTTAACTAGAGTTTCTTGGTTAGTTGACCAAGATGATGATGTGTGATGTCCTCTCTCCTATTTAGTACTAGATGATTACATTATCTATTTTGGATATTATTCTTATATAGTGATGATAAAAATATATGAAACAATGTACCTTGAGAGAGATAAAAGATTAAAGTCCTCGAGCTTGTTGGGCATATGGGTAAAAGGTGTTGTTTATCCACCTTTATGGTTTTTATCAACTTAACTTTATGGTTTTTATTTTTAGACCATTGGAACCTTATCCTAAGTCAACCTAATTTTATTTTATACTTTTAATGGTAATGATCCTAAGTATTAGGGGTTACATAAGAATTCTTTCTAGAAGGCTTGTCAAGATTATAAATTAAGTTCTTAACTTCATTCTTGAGGATTATTGACATGAAAAAAGTTCATATCTGATCCTTGTCTACTTGAGAACTTGTTTTTGTACTCTAGTTCAAGAGTTTCAATTCCAGTATTTAGGTAAAAATAATTAAAAGAATTGAAAATAATAGAGGCAACATAGAATATATCTACATTTGAATAATAACAAAAAATCAATTTTTCCATATTGACAAGGCATCTCAACAAATAAATTCGTATTAACGTAGATATAGGATTATCAAGAAGTTTGCATCTGAGTTAATATGGATCTATAGTGGTTTTATTTATTTATTGGATCATATAGATTGTATAGCACTTGGTTACTTCCAAATATTGACCCTCTAGGTGTATATATTAAAGTATAGACATTTGTATAAACATACATAAGTTCTAGTTAGAAGAGTAGAAGGAGAAAATTGAAAAGACTATGGAAGTCAATGTTTAAATAATTGCCATCTTGCTTGACAATGATTTTTAATTTGTTGTAAATATTGAGAATTATTTATATAAATCATTTTAACTTTGAATAAATAATCAAGAAACAATATCAAATATCCATAATGAATTGTAGAATTGATAATAATTCATGAAATTCACATAATTCAATATGAATTATGTCTCCAAGAATCACTAGGTTTATATTGTGCTTTACATATACTAGATTGTTATATTTATATTTTGAATATTTGGTCGATAAATATCAAACCCACTACATGTATGGGGTTGTTATATTCATATTTAAAATGACTCCCTTTAAGTATTTGGAATGTGTGTGTGGAATGTACAATGCCCATCACATTGACCACCTTCAGCTCGTAAATTGCATATAATTTATTTATGTTTGTAAAAATAGCCACAAATGCACATGTATGTGTGTTTGTTTGTGCATGTCTTTATACACAATTATGTTAATGTCTATAGAGGATCATTCTTTTGTTGAGGGATATAATCAAGTAGAGGTCGAACATCAACCTAAATTTGATCCTCATGAAGAGGGTGAAAATAGAGGGCCTATGTTAAAAAAGAGGATGGTTATACACCCATAAATACATATCCATTAAATATACCTAACAATATTTCTGTGGAAAATCAAGTTCAACAATTGTCTCTTCAACATTGTGCTTCTCACTATGCAAAATTGAAGGGTGATATTGAACATATGGAACTCCCTAATGAGACTTGATAGAGATTGTATATAGTTTTTCATTCTTTTGGAAAAATAATGATGTATACCAAAGTATTGGTCAAACCACAAATGGTTTCATTGAATTGATGCAGAGGAGAAAACTAGCATTGATGGGTCCTAATAAATGGCCTAAGATACAGAAAAATGTATCAAAACAACGAATAATATCAATGTTTAATTTTAAGTAAGGACCAAAGTGACCAATGTTGAAAGTGTAATATTTCAAACACCCTCACATTGTGCACCATATATATGGTATATTTCCATGGAACAATGAGGTCCCCCATTATTTTGCTAGAATTTTTTATGCTTATTTTTTTTAGAACATGAGGCTCGATTATACAGACCTTCCATCCAAATATTATGGTATTGGAAAATGTTGGGTATATAATTGTAAATGTGCCTATTGAGATCTTGAATTTCCTCTACATCCACCTCCCTTTGTTTCTCTCCCACCAAGGTCAGTTACTTTACATTCACTGATGGAGGCCACCTCTTGGATTGGTTGTGAGGTGAGGGGTGCAATGTTAAAGGGCCTACAATGATATTTTGTGGGGATTGATGTCAACTTGAATTGACAAATACCATGAGCTATTTATCATGATAGATTTGTTTATTTAGCAAATTATATGATACATTCTATGAGAATTGATTATGTTAATGTTTATGCAAAGAGTTTTCACAATGGGTGGAAAGAATTACTCAATCATGATGGAGAGAGCATGGGATCAGTATGTGTTTTGTAATTGATATTTGTTTCATGAATTAGGATAATTTTTTGTTAATAGATACATGCATCATTGCAAGTTTAGATATATAATAATGAAATTTATTCATGTTCATTAACTATAGTTCAGTCAACTTTTGAATGGACATTCATTTATAACATCATCTAGTTAAACTTGGATGAAATGAATGAGGTAAATTTTATTAAATATCCATATAAGTTATACTTTAATTGCATTGACACCTTGTCCAATTTTCAATTAAAAAACTTATATCTTGTATTTAATGTGAACACAAATTTTCTAAACTTGATATTATTTTGTTCACAAATTCCATTATGTCACTAAGGACATTGGATTGGGGTGACTCCCCTCTTCCATTTTGAAAATAATTCTAGATCTATGATATATTGGGAATTCAAAGTTATTGCATGTTTCAAAGTTTTTATTTGTTATTTGAAGTGTCATTTAATTTTAATTTCTTATATATGAAATGTGTTTGAATTAAGTCAAATCCCACTAGCTCATCTAGTTAAGGTGTGGGTTTTGTTTACAATGTGACCAATGTCCAATTCCCTTTAGGGGTGACTTAGTTGGGAGGAGACACAAAGAAATACAACCATTCTAAGGGTTGGTGTGGCCTAGACTAGGTGATATCCCTAGGTGACTTTAATGGTTTAAATGCCCATGTGTTGTAGTTTCTTATCCAATGGTTCAATTCACTGGCCCTGAGTAATGAGAATTTTAACAAACAAACAAACAAACAAAATCCTTTGTATTAAATTTTTTAAATTTCATGGCGGTGGGGGTTTCTTAGGTGGACCTCATATGTTGACTAAGTGGAGGAGGCCTCAAAGAAACTCAAAAATACCTAGGTATGGACTTTAGGTGCAGCTTTAGGAAGGTGTGAGAAAGGAGTGGGATCATGCTATATGGAGTGAGTATTTCCTTTGTGGAACTCCAGGGACTTTGGGTATGGGGATCACGAATCAAGTAATAATTCATAATTTCATACATTGTTTGCAATTTTTATTAGTTTATTTTAGTATTACAATTGCTTAAAGTTGTAATCACTAAATTATTAAATATTTACATTTATATATGCATGAACATGTGTTAGAGGCCAACCAAGAGGAGGAGGAGTGTTGGAAGAGGACATGCATACAGTTGATACTATGTAGATTTTCTTGAACACATATCTAGGTTACATGCATGTGGAATGTTTATTTTTATGTGTTATAGGTGTTTGGTATCATGTTTGGATTGGAACTTTAAATCTCATTTTAGTATGTATGTACATATATTATACATAATATTCATTTTTGTATTACAACTCTATTTTTGGATTGTATATAATAATTTTGTATGATGTTGGATTATTTATAAATATGTTTTATGATCACTTAATAATTATGAATAGAATAGAAGTTATATTTTAGTTTATGTTGAGTTGTGTTAATGACTAATCTTTATGTTGAATTGTACATTTTACAATGGGAAGACCATACAGTTAAATGTGGTGTTATATTATTTATAATTATGTTTTATGATTACTTCATAATTATGAATAAAATAGAGGTTATATTTTAGTTTATGATGATAACATTCTTGTTGGATCATTAGGAAAATAAAATTATTGGAAGATTGGCCTTCCCGGACAGACAGACATTGAAGGTGAGGTATGATGTACGTGTTGTGACTCTCCCAACTAGCCAATTTGAGCGGGGGTAAAAAGGAAACAGAGGTTTGTCCTATTTATAATTCAAGATTTCTATTTGTTGCAAGTTTTGGTTGTGCTCCCACCTTTGCTTATGCCAGGAAAAAGATCCAGCTCCTGCGGGTGCCCCCCCTGCTTCCGCACAATCCACCCCTCCATAACCCTTGTGAATTACATCTTCGGGCCAAATATCCTCATAATGATAATCCTTGATATATATATTTTTAAGTGTAAATTTCAACATCCAAAGATCAAATATCTTGGTTGTTGTATGATTTCCCTCCTATGTTTTCACTCATATTATAAGGTCTCTCATATTATTGGGTCTCTTTTGAAGAACATAACTTCACATACTAAAAAATGTTTTCACTCATATTATTGGGTCTCTTTTGAAGAACATAACTTCGCATACTTACGAATGCCCATATTTTCTTCAACAAGTTAGAATAATTATTTTGATGTTTTTTGAAAAATAGGCCATTTGATGGTATGGTGGATTGATTATGTCATGCACATTCCTTTGGTTAAAGGAAACATGGTGTAACTTTGTATATTCAATCCACCTCATTAGTCTTGGAATGACAAAGTAACAAGGAGTAGTGATCATTGGATTCTAAACAAAGGAGAATTCTCCTCAATCTCACCACTCAAATGGATATTCAAGTCTTCAAAAGAAGAAAAGTTAATTAACATGAACCAAATGAGTGAAAATAAAATGGTGTGGCAAGTTTAAACAATTTATTGAATATTGTAAGGGAACATATATATATTTCAATACTCTAAACTACAAATTATTTGAAAACTATTGCAAGTGCCTAAATAATTAAATGGTATTGTATTACACCTTCTCCTAGATTATTATTTGAACAAACCATTGCATAGAAATGGTTTAAATCAAAACCATTTGTTTGGAATTAACTAATGACGTCACATGTGAGATCTATTGTTGATATTTTTCCCTAGTCACACTCTCACTCAATCATTTTTAGTATCCCCTTTATCTTTTCATTCACATTATTTTTTCCTTGGTTGTGGGAACTCTAAACTTTGTTAATACCCTACTTTCTCCATGCTATAAGGAAATGAGTGTCTCTCAACCATTTACCATTTGATATTGATGTAAAGAAAGGTTTTTATGTTTTATTGAACCCAACCTATCTTGCATGATGTGGAGACCATTTTCAAGTGAATGAACTTAACGTATTGGAGGTCGACTTTCACTATTTTAAGAGGGACTTGGAATAGTCAATGGATCGATTGAATTCAAAATACACACATCCACAATCGAAAGAAAAGTAAGTAGGATCACTTTCCATGATAAATTAGTTTTCCTCTTTCATTTTTTCTTGTATCAAATGCATTTATTAATAGTTTAATTGGGGTTTAGGTTTTGTCCTTTTAAACTTGGAATGTTGCTCCCTTATTTTGAACCCCAGTTTCATTGTTTTCCATTTCTTTGAATCCATACTAATCTTGTTGAAAAAAATCCATGCAGCGATCGTATTTCTTGGATATTTTATATAATTTATAAATTAAGAAAACACAAATATATTTTCATGTACATGTGGCAATTTGTGTGTATCTTATTAGTTTCAATTTTTTATTTTTTTACCCATTATTTCCTCTTATTAGCCTTTAAAAACTCCAATTCATATACCCTTTTGAATCAGAACCCATATTATATCTTTTGTTTGTAGGAATACATTGGTTAATATCACAACTTTCTATCTAGGTTGATGGAGGTGAGTTGGTAACATGGTTTTTTTCCACATATATGTAGTCATTTTCTTTGGGGTATGTACCTAATTAGCTAGGTGTTAATATTGGAGTTTGCACTAGACTACAATGGTACAAATCCCAGGAATCTCATAATATTTAAACTAAAGTTATAGGTCTTAAATATTTTTTTTTATGGTGTATAATAACATAAAGGGAATTGAAAGGGTGGAGAAATGACCAGTAATTATGCATCAAGTAGATATTGATAAGTAAATGCAAGAGATAATAACAAGGATGACATAAAGGTATATTAACTACAAACAATAGTTATACATAGGCCAACTTTGAAAATTATATATATGACAATAAACAGTTGATACATATACATAGTGAAGGCAAAAGAACATTATGGATAAAAGATATCAAATACATAAGGTTGCTAATGAGTACAAAGGACAGAAACACTATCCTTTGTAATGTCACAACATAACTATATCAAAAACATTGATTTGTATATGTATTTAATCATAAGTCAAAGTGGCTCATAATCCATATTGCATCCTCAATATAATCTCCAAAATATATTGACAGAGTTTAAAAGTAGTTTCTAGACCCAATACATGCAAAAATACTATCTCTCGACCCTCTATTACCAACAACCTCTTCCCATATTTGATATTTCTATATTTATACAAAAAGAACCTCCTAGAAACTATTTATAGATCCAAAATTATAGGATCGAAAGAGTCTAAAAATATATATTATTAATTACATTAGTAAAAAGAGTTTTTAACACAAATTATATGGTGCCAACTAAATAGTAAATTTAGGACAGATTGAATTCAAA
Organism: Pseudotsuga menziesii; assembly: GCA_001517045.1. NCBI lineage: Eukaryota > Viridiplantae > Streptophyta > Pinopsida > Pinales > Pinaceae > Pseudotsuga > Pseudotsuga menziesii. The sequence goes on from LPNX011156527.1 coordinate 691,752, forward strand.
CTTTTTTTCCACGAAAATCATCAAACGTATCTTTTCATCATGTCATAACTTGTGAGAATATTTTGCGAGTCTAGTCAAACCATCTAACTCCTGGGATCTCCTCCGAATTCGATTGAGCTCCTCCTTTATAGTTGGCACCTTCTCATGTAATTCTTGGTTTTGCTTGAGTTATCATCTACTTCCTGGGACATATTTATTCTATTTATTCTCTTAATTGCTTCCTCAGTGTGAGGAATTACTTCTTAGTGAGATCTAGGAGCTAGAGCAATGTTCACAATCAATTTTTTTGACAAAATATGCAAGAGAACAACAAAGAGACTGAAATAGATAGAATAACACATGCGAATCGTGCTAATATCTAACCATTATATTAAAGCACACATTATATATGTGTATGATACATATTTATAGTACATTGGAGAATATTATTGAGCCCTTGGAGGCCATTTGAATGGATACAAGTGTCAGGATAAGATTTGACCCCTAATCCCCCCTAGGTTGACCAGTAGGCTCCCAACCCTAACTAAACCATCATGAATCCATGTGTGAACATGTGTGAGGATGTGTGAACATGTAATAAGCATGCCTGGAACACATATTTCATTAAATTTGGAAATATTCTATTACAAGGACTTCATCGACATTGAGTTTTTTTGTAAATATCTAAATACATATTCTATTAAATCTAGAAAAATCAACTCAAAAAACTATTCCATTAAATTTGGAAGAATTAATCCAATGAGCTGTTTTCTCAAATAATATTTTTTACTTATTTCAAGTAAAACTTTAGTATTCAACCATTCAAAAGAAAATATTACATCTCAATTAGAACTAGATGGGTTAGTTCTAGAATTTAGAACTTCCGCTAGATCATGAGTTCTTTCAAAATGAGCAAAGTCATAGCCTTTGAATCCTTACATAATTTCTATTTATATTATTTATATTTTGTATTAAATGTTGAGTTGATTAAATTATTTTATGGCATAATACCAACATTGTATTTGTTATTACAACAATTATAAACATTGTCATAGTAATTTTTTTGTCTTTGTTGAGTATGTTGTTTTATTTTTAGAAGTTGGCACCACTCATAATCAAAACGAGAAAATATTTTATGACTTTAAAGTCTAAGTTTTACCCTTGTAATTATTAAAATAAATTATGAATTAAAATAGCAACATAATTTATTATTGTTGTTGTTGCTAGTGGTAGTGTATTAAAAACTAAGTTGATGAATGTTTACATTATGAATAATAGATTAACGTGAGAAATTTCTTACCTGTAAATTTATTTAATGATATTGATGTTAGTAAAGCCTCCATTATTTATTAATATTCATTATTTTAACATTCAAAATCAATTATGAACTAGAATAGCATTAGTGCAGTACAATTTGTTTTTTTTCATATACAAGAGGAAAGGTGGAAACCAATTGAACTAATTATTGCAAGTGTTCATTATTTATTTATGAAATATTTGAACAATGTGTTTAATTGAAAAGAGCATATTTATATTGAAAATATAGATATCTTACAATATTTATACTATCATTAATATTTTATTTCATCTATTAATTTATGTTAGGGCACGGAGGAATCAAACCACCATCATCTTGCTTGTAATGCGGGTGCTCTTCCATTGAGCTAGCACAGTTTACAACATGAGGGGAGAGGGACTATGTTAACACCTAGATTACACATTTAGAATCCTCTATGACAAATCAAGATGAAGAAAGTTTTAGACTTTGATTCTTTCAAAATGATGAAATTCTTAGACTTTGATTCCTTACATAATTTCTATTAATCTCATCTATAGTTTGAATTAAATGGTAATTTGATTAAGTCTATGTAATGACATTAATATTGTATAGTTACTATGATAAAGCAATTGAATTATAATTTGATATGGTAACTAGTACATTGTTGGTGTTGAGTTCCTATACTAGTAGAAGGTTGGCACAATTTTAGAATGACCCATTTAAAAACTATTTAATGACATAATACAAATGTGTTTGTTACTGTAGCAATTTTAATTCTCAACATAACAAGTAATATTGTATGTGTTGAGTACCATGTTGTAATATATTAGAAGGTTGAGAACATTTTACAAGTGACAAGAAAAACTAGTATATATTAAGTGTTACTATGCTAAGTTTATTATTTTAACGATCAAAATCAATTATAAGTTAGAATAGAAATATAATTTATTTATATTTTCTAATATAAGTTAAGATCAATGATTATATCACGAAAAATAGATTGTAGAAGATTTTTTACATATTATTATTAAAGTTATGTAATGACATTAATAATCAATGTGTGTTGCTATTATTATCTTGGAATTTCATTTAATTGAAATTATGTTAACTAATGTGTCTAGGTTGAGTTACCATACTAAGTCTAATTTTTTTTTAGTAAGATGTTTTATTTTTGGAAGTTGGAAGCACTTGATAGTGGACAAGAGAAAATATTTTATGACTTAGAGTAAAATGAGTTTTATCTTAGTAATGACTAAAATAAATTATGAATTAGAGACATAATTTATTATTATTATTGGTGGTGGTGGTGGTGTATTAAAAACTAAGTTGATGAATGTTGATTTTAAGAATAACATATTTATGTGAGAATTTTTACCTATAAATGTATTTAATGATATACTTTGATTATCATTAATATTTATATTTACGTATTAAAACAAAAGTCATCAATATTTGACGAGTGAATTATTAATAATTTGTGTAAGAAATTTCTTACATAATATAAAGTTATTTAACAACATATTAATATTGTGTTGTGACTATTATTAACTTATGTAGTATTAACATTAAATGTTAATACTTGGATATTGATTTTCGAGATTAAGCTATGTGAAAGCTTTTCAAACCATAATGAATTTTACATTGTTCCCCCGATGATCATGCATGGATTTCCCACTTGGAATGTTGGTTTGAAAAACTCACTGACAACTTAATCCAAAAAATCATTCACAATGATGACAAACTGTGAAAGCCTACACTCTGAAAATGTTACTACTTTGTCTTTGTTGAGTATAAGATATTGCATTAGTACAAAGTTCGCACCACTTTAAACTCTACAGAAGAAAATATAATATTAATTAGAATGCAACAGAGTAGAACAATTAAATTTATATCAATTACAATAACAAATAATAGGGAAAAGTCACTTCAAACCTTATTGCAAGTGCCTTACATTTATTCACAAAGGAAGTCTAGAAGATGTTTTAATATTGATTATTGAATATGATTATGCACATTTGATATAGTGACATGTTGAGTTTTTGTAAAAAACAAATTAAAAAGTTAAAACTTGAATGGTGTTATCTAATTCACATAAAGTACCATCACATGAATTAACATAGAAGTTGAACCAAAATTTTCATATTAGTAAATAATATAAAATTCCTCAAAAAAAGGCTTGAAGAGAATATTTGATATACAACAAACACTAAAAAGTGTTTCTTCTAGTATATTAATAACTCGTTCAAAGAGAAAATTACATTCATGAATCATCTCCACCTAATCTCCTTATATTCAGTCAAACAAATCAATTACAACTTGTACACCACATTTATTTATCGTAGTCTTCCTGCAATCTTATTTATTTTGAATCCATGCCCAAACTATGGTATTAACTAGAATAGATCCAAGTCATGTGTCATCAAGGTCTGGTACCCAATATTGTTCTAAAATTTTCCCTTGTATTTCACTAAATTAGGCTTCCATCAATCAACATTTACATGAAGAGTCTCACTTTCATCATTCTGGAATATATATGAGGTGGATTTTTCCATCCAAATCATCTCTCCTTCATCCTCAGTTCATGATCTAACTAGCATCATATTTCCTTTCTCAACTTCAATCATAGGATTGAATCTTGGCTTTAGCTTGTTGCACTTGGGTCCAACATATACTAGTTCATCTGTCACATTATCGAAATCTCCATCCATAATACTTATATTACATGCAGTGCATTACGATCCGCATTAAATCTCACATGGATTAAATTGTCTTTATGATGCAATGTATTTGATGATAATGTCTAACATGAAGTAAAGCTAACATGATGTTACTACTTGATGATTGATTTTCTGGATTAAGTTATGTGAAATATTTTCAGTCCACAATGAGTTTTTCATGGTTCCCGTAATAAGCATGGGTGGAGTGTCCACTCAAAACGTTGGTCTGAAAAACGTTCACACAGTTTAATCCAGAAAATCAATCACAATGATGACAAACTGATAAAACCTGCACACTCGAAATGTTAGTACTGTATTTATTGATTATAAGTTAATATACTAGTACAAAGTTGGCACTAGTTTAAAGTCTACATGAGAAAATATAATTATGAATTTGAATGCAACATAGTAGTACAATTAAATTTATATCAACTATAACAACGAATAATAGGGAAAATTGACTTCAAACCTTATTGCAAGTGTCTTACATTTAGTCACAAAGCAAGTCTATAAGATGTTTTAACGTGCATTCACATAAAGTATCATCACATGAATTAACATTGAATTTGAACCAAAATTTTCATATATGTAGCAAATAATATAAAATTCCTCAAAAGGTTGCTTGAAGAGAATATTTGATATACTACAAACATTGACAACTTTTTCTTCATGTATATTAATTAGTCATTCAAAAAGAAAAATTACATTCATGAATCATCTCCACCTAATCTCCTTATATTTTCTCAAGCAGATCAAGTACAGCTTGAGGATGAAGATTTCCACAGTTAATCATAATGACAAAGAGAGTTTATGGAATTAAATTGTGTGTTGAAATGTCCCTACGTTTCGAGTGGACACTCCACCAATCATCAAGGGAACAAAATGAAAAGTTCAAAGTGGTATTGAAGAAAGTGAGCAAAAGATAATAATAAATAAGGTAAGGGTTTTGTACATGCATTAATAAATATAATTATGCACAATTGATATAGTGAGATGTTGTGTTGATCTAAAAGACAAATTGAAAAGTTAAAATTTGAATGGTGTTATCTAATTCGCATAAAGTATCATCACATGAATTAACAATGAACTTGAAGTGAAATTTTCACATATGTAGTAAATAATATAAAATTCCTCAAAAAGTAGCTTGAAGAGTATTTATTATACTACAAACATTGAAAAAGTTTCTTCATGTATACTAAAACTCATTCAAAAAGAAAAATTACATTCATGAATCAACTCCACCTAATCTCCTTATATCTGCTCAAGCAGATCAAGTACAGCTTGTACACCAAATTTATTTATCTTGGTCTTCCTACAATCTTGTTTGTTTGGCATCCATGCCCAAACTATGGTATTAATTGGAATAGATCCAAGTTCTGTGTCATCATGATTTGGTACCCAATATTGTTCTAAAAAAATTCCCTTGTATTTCCCTGAGCTAGGCTGCCACCAATCAATATTCACATGAAGGGTCTCATTGTCATCATCTTGGAAGATATCTGAGGTAGCTTTTGCCATCCAAATCATATCTCCTTCATCATCATTTCCTGATCTAACAAGCAACATCTTTCATTTCTCCACATCAATTCTAGGATCGAATGTTGGCTTTGGCTTATTGCACTTGGGTCCAACATATATCGATTCATTTGTCACATTATCAAAATCCCCATCCATAATAATTGATATTGCATGGAGTGCAATACCATCAACGTTAACATTTTTCCTCGTCTTGGGCCAAAAATAATTAGAATAAGAATCACTTTCATCCAAAGGTGTATGGTCATTATAGATTGCATCTAATGCATCAATAACACTTTTCCAATACTCTATTTTTTTATTCCATTCCTTTGTGACAATTGGTGAATTCTCATTGCCAATAGTCTCTTTCCACATTTTTATGTATGATGTTAGCCATTCCTTTAGTTCTTTTAAATAAACATCATTGCCTTTGGGATGTAAGAAATATGGATTCCCTGTGGGCAATATAGGTCGACCTTCATCATCTATATTCCACAACTCAACTAGTTCTGACCACTCAATGTCTTTGATGGATTCTTTATACCTCATAACTGGAACATCATTGAGTACAAGAAATTGGAAGTATTGGACATTAAGATGTCCAACTAGTGCATTTTTCCCCTCCTTGATGTACCCATTAAGAAAACTTTTGAAGTCATACACTTTATCAATAAGTTTAGGTGGAAACACCTATTTTTCTTCTATTGTGTGATATGTATCTATAATCTCAGGTAAAGAATATATATCTTTACTTTTCAAGTTGGAAGACATTCTTTTGTAGGTTCCATCTATGTCTTCATGGGTGTGCCCCACAAGCAAGAACCCAACCTCAATAGTGATGAAGACACTAAGTGCAGTTAATAATGATAGAAACATGAAAACATAACAATTCTTAATATCACTAGCTGCATTGTCCAACTGTAACAATAAATGTGGAGGAAGAGGTTTAAAATCAAGATATTGATTTTTGAGCTTCCATTTAAAGATAGGAAAGCATCCTTGTACACTCTACATTTTGAGTAAACAGAGTTTTGAAATAATGCATTTGAAACTATGTTTCTTGAACTTCCACTCTCATAAAGCAAATCACCATACATATCAAGGTGTGGGTCTTCAAGGTTTCTCAAGCACTTTGCAAGAGATGTAATGGTAAAATGTGATCCCATGTGTACAGATGGTAGGGAGAAATGACCAAAACCTCTTGTGTTATGCCCATGTGTTAGCATACCTATCAATGACAAACCCCAGTTTGTTCCTACAATAGATTTTGATTTTACACGTAATTCCTTTTCACCTAACATTTCACCCTCAACCATGTCATACTCACGAACATTAAGTATGATCCCTTTGGAAATACACATGCTTGTTCCCATGCATTCATGTGTAAGAGAAACCTTTTTACATGTGTATGTAATCCTATCTTGGGGAGTATTTACTGGATGATCATGACAATGAGTTTCCAAATCTGATTCCAGCCAAATCTCATAAGATCCCAATGCACCCCCTAGTGTATTCTCAAATACTGTTGGATGTGGCAAGAGAGCATCATGTTTTAACACCTTCTCAATGTTAACCACTATGGATCATTTATTTACCATCCTTCCATGCACCTTATGACCAATCTTTGTATTGAATATGGAACTTTCACCCACCTTCACTCCACATTGCGAAAGATCTACCTTGTCTCCAATAGAAAATGCAGAAGAGGCATTTGCACCTATAAAACAAATTAAACAAACTTAGTATTTGCTCAAAAAAATAAGCAATGTACTCTAAAAAACACTTAACATGTGCTTCAAGATTTTGATTTACCTTTGTTATGCCTCAAATATATGATCTTCCATGGATGTAATTCCCCTTCATCAACATCTTCTACAATCAAATGTGGTTCAATGACATCAATTATCAAAACCATAATTGAATTACATTAAGAATTTCTCCACCATAATGAGTTGTAGTCTCTGTAGATTCAACCCTTCCTAGTCTAGTAACTTGACCATTAATTAGGAGGTCAACATAGTCCCCTCTTGTCAAAAGTATATTTTCCATTGTAACTCCTCCCAATTTTTGTAACACATTTGAATTGTAGTTTGTAATTAAGGTTAAACCATATGAAGTGTATGTTCAAAAAAGTAACATAGTTACAATAATTCAAATCTAGCTGAAGTTAGCTTTAGTCCTTAAATCATTGTACGATGAGTGAAATCTAATGTGTTAGCTTTCATAATGTAGTTTCCATCTAACACAACCACGTCGTCATCAATCATAAGATAGTTTTCCATCTAATACAACCACATTGTCATCAAATACATTACACCATGATGGAAATCTAGTTGGAGTTAGTGTTCCTCCTAACAAAATGGCATCATGAGTGAAAGCTCATGTGTGTTAGGTCAATACACCATGATGAAAATCTAGCTGGAATTAGTTTTCTATCTAACGCAACCACATTGTCACATTGCACTGTGATGGAAATCTAGCTAAAGTTAGCTTTCGACCTTAAATCGTTGCACGATGAGTGAAATCTAATGTGTGCTAGCTTTCATAATGTAGTTTTCCATTTAGCATAACCACATTGTCATCAATCAAAATGCACTATGTTGGAAATCTAGCTACAGTTAGCTTTCATTCTTAAAACGTTGCATTGTGAGTAATAGCTAATGTGTGTTAGCTTTCGTAAGGTATTTTTCCATCTAACGCGGCCACATTGTCATCAAATACAATACACCATGATGCAAATCTAGTTGGAGTTAGCTTTCCTTCTAAAAACATGGCATGATGAGTGAAAGTTCATGTGTGTTAGCTTTCATAAGGTAGTTTTCCATCTAACACAACCACATCATCATCGATCACACTGCACCGTGATGGAAATCTAGCTGGAGTTAGCTTTCATCCTTAAATCATTGCATGGTGAGTGAAATCTAATGTGTGCTAGATTTCATAATGTAGTTTTCCATCTAGCACAACCACATTGTCCTCAATCACAATGCACCAGATGGAAATCTAGCTAGAGTTAGCTTTCGTTCTTAAAACATTGCATGGTGATTAAAGCTAATGTATGTTAGCTTTCATGAGGTAGTTTTCCATCTAACACAGCCACATTCTTATCAAATACATTACACCATGATGGAAATCTAGCTGGAGTTAGTTTTCCTTCTAACAACATGACACTATAAGGGAAAACTTATGTGTGTTACCTCATTACACCATGATAGAAATCTAGTTTGAGTTAGCTTTCATTTTAACAACATGACACGTTGAGTGAAAGCTAATGTGTGTTAGATTTCTAAGGTAATTTTCCATGTAACACAACCACATTGTCATCAATCACATTGCATTGTGTTGGAAATCTAGCTGGAGTTAGCTTTCATCCTTAAGTCGTTGCACGGTGAGTGAAATTTAATGTGTGTAATCTTTCATAGTGTATTTTTCCATCTAGCACAACCACACTATCATCAATCACAATGCACCGTGATGGAAATCTAGCTGGAATTAGATTTTGTTCTTAAAACATTGCATGGTGAGTAAAGCTAATGTTTGTTAGCCTTCATAAGGTAGCTTTCCATCTAACACAGGCACAGTTTCATCATATTAGAGGAATTTTGGGGTCTAAAATGGGCCTCCTAAGGAAAATAATGAAATAATAGTTAAAATAATAAAATAATATTGATTAATTTTGGAGGAAGAAAGAAAAAAACTACTTTTTGTGTTCGTATTTTCGACATAGCTCTCTGTGTTTTTACTCAAATTTCGATCGGGAGAGCTCGTTGGATGCGGAATTTGATTCCGCATCCAACGATTACCCACACTGCATATTTTTGATGGACCCCGCTACCCCAAAAACAAGAAATACCTGAAAAAACGTGATGATGACATCATCATCACATTTTTTCAGGTATTTCTTATTTTTGGGGTAGCGGGGTCCGTCAAAAGTATGCAGTGTGGGTACTCGTTGGATGTGGAATCAAATTCCGCACCCAATGAGCTCTCCCGATCGAAATTTGAGTAAAAACACAATGAGATATGTCGAAAATACAAACAAAAAAAGTAGTTTTTTTTAATGACAAATATGTCAATTCAACCATTATGGTTGACTTATTTTATTCAAATTCTATTGGTTCTTGAATTCCAACTCACAAAAACTTATTTTGGCACGTTTTCTTAGAAGGCCCATTTTAGACCCCAAATTTCCTCTAATTGGCAAATACATTACACCATGATGGAATTATAGCTGGAGTTAGTTTTCCTTCTAACAACATGGAACTATAAGGAAAAGTTTATGTGTGTTAGCTCAGTACACCATGATGGAAATCTAACTGGAGTTAGTTTTCCTTTTGACAACATGGCACAATGAGTGAAAGCTAATGTGTATTAACTTTCATAAGGTAGTTTTCCATGTAACACAACCACATTGTCATCAATCACATTGCGTCGTGATTGAAGTTAGCTTTTATCCTTAAATCATTGCATGGTGAGTGAAACCTAATGTGTGTAAGCTTTCATAGTGTAGTTTTTCATCTAGCACAACCACATTCTCATCAATCACAATGCACCATGATGAAAATCTAGTTGGAGTTAGTTTTCATTTTTAAAACATTGCACGGTGAGTAAAACCTAATGTTTGTTAGCTTTCATAAAGTAGTTATCTATCTAATACAGCTACATTGTCATCAAATACATGACACCATGATGAAAATCTAGCTAAAGTTATCTTTCCTTCTAACATGGCACTATGAGTGAAAGCTTATGTGTGTTAGCTCATTACACCATTATGAAAATCTAGCTAGAGTTAGCTTTCTTTTTAACAACATGGCAGGATGAGTGAAAGATAATGTGTGTTAGCTTTCATAAGGTAGCTTTCTATCTAACACAACCACATTATCGCATTGCACTGTGATGGAAATATAGTTGGAGTCAGCTTTCAATATTAAATTGTTGTACGGTGAGTGAAATCTAATGTGTGTTAGCTTTCAGAATGTAGTTTTTCATTTAGCACAACCACGTTGTCATCAATCAAAATGCACCATGTTGGAAATCTAGATAGAGTTAGCTTCCATTCTTAAAACGTTGCATGATGAGTAATAGCTAATCTGTGTTAGCTTTCGTAAGGTAGTTTTCCATCTAACACAGCCACATTGTCATCAAATACATTACACCAGGATGCAAATCTAGCTGGAGTTAGCTTTCCTTCTAACAACATGGCATGATGAGTGAAAGTTAATGTGCATTAGCTTTCATAAGGTAGTTTCCATCTAACACAACCACATCGTCATCGATCACATTGCACCATGATGAAAATCTAGCTGGAGTTATCTTTCATCCTTAAATCATTGCATGATGAGTGAAATCTAATGTGCGTTAGCTTTCATAATGTAGTTTTCCATCTAGCACAACCAGATTTTCATCAATCACAATGCACCATGATGGAAATTTAGCTAGAGTTAGCTTTCGTTCTTAAAACATTACACGGTCAGTAAATTTAATGTCTGTTAGCTTTAATAAGGTATTTTTTCATCTAACACAGCCAAATTGTTATCACATACATTACACTGTGATGAAACTCTAGCCAGAGTTAGCTTTCCTTCTAACTGCATGACACTATAAGGGAAATTTTATGTGTGTTAGCTTGTTACACCATGATGAAAATCTAGCTGGAGTTAGATTTTATTTTAAAAACATGGCATGATGAGTGAAATCTAATGTGTATTAGCTTTCATAAGGTAGGTTTCCATGTAACACAACCACATTGTCATCAAGCACATTGCACCGTGTTGGAAATCTAGATGGAGTTAGCTTTCATCCTTAAACCGTTGCACAATAAGTGCAATATAATGTGTGTAAGCTTTCATAGTGTATTTTTCCATCTAGCACAACCACATTGTCATCAATCATAATGCACCATGATGGAAATCTAGCTGGAGTTAACTTTCATTCTTAAAAATTTGCAAGGTGAGTAAAGATATTGTATCTTAGCCTTCATAAGGTAGTTTTCCATCTAACAGAGCTGCATTGTCATCAAATACATTACACCATGATGGAAATCTAGCTGGAGTTAGCTTTCATTCTTAAAACCTTGCACAGTGAGTAAAAGTTAATGTGTGTTAGCTTTCATAAGGTAGCTTTCCATCTAACACTGCCACATTGTCATCAAATACATTACACCATGATGAAAATCTGACTGGATTTAGCTTTCCTTCTAACATGGCACTATGAGTGAAAGCTTATGTGTGTTAGCTCATTACACCATTACGAAAATATAGCTGGAGTTAGATTTCAACCTTAAATCGTTGCACGGTGAGTGAAATCTAATATGTGTTAGCTTTCATAATGTAGTTTTCCATTTAGCACAACCACATTGTCATCAATCAAAATGCACCATGTTGGAAATCTATCTAGAGCTAGCTTTCATTCTTAAAACATTGCACGGTGAGTAATAGCTAATGGTTGTTAGCTTTTGTAAGGTAGTTTTCCGTCTAACACAACCACATTGTCATCAAATACATTACACCATGATGGAAATCTAGTTGGAGTTAGCTTTTCTTTTAACAACATGGCACGATGAGTGAAAGTTAATGTGTGTTAGCTTTCATAAGGTAGTTTTCCATCTAACACAACCACATCATCATCGATCGCATTGCACCATGATGGAAATCTAACTGGAGTTAGCTTTCATCCTTAAATCATTGCACGTTGAGTGAAATCTAATGTGTGTTAGCATTCATAATTTAGTTTTCCATCTAGAACAACCACATTGTCATCAATCACAATGCACCATGATGGAGATCTAGCTAGAGTTAGCTTTCTTTCTTAAGACATTGCACGGTAAGTAAAGCTAATGTTTGTTAGCCTTCATAAGGTAGTTTTCCATCTAACACAATCACATTGTCATCAAATACATTACAACATGATGGAAATCTAGCTGGAGTTAGCTTTCCTTCTAACAACACGGCACTATAAGGAAAATCTTATGTGTTTTAGCTCATTACACCATGATGGAAATCTAGCTGGAGTTAGATTTCATTTTAACAACATGGCAATATGAGTGAAAGATAATGTGTGTTAGTTTTCATAAGGTAGTTTTCCATGTAAACAACCACATTGTCATCAATCATATTGAGCCATGTTGGAAATCTAGCTGAAGCTAGCTTTCATCCTTAAATCGTTGCACGGTGAATGAAATCTAATGTGTGTAAGCTTTCATAGTGTAGTTTTTCATCTAGCATGGTGACATTGTCATCAATCATAATGCACCACGATGAAAATCTAGCTGAAGTTAGCTTTCATTCTTAAAACATTGCATGATGAGTAAAATCTAATGTGTGTTAGCTTTCATAAGGTAGCTTTCCATCTAACACTGCCACATTGTCATCAAATACATTAAACCATGATGAAAATCTATCTGGAGTTAGATTTCCTTCTAACATGTCACTACGAGTGAAAGCTTATGTGTGTTAGCTCGTTACACCATTATGAAAAAGCTTATGTGTGTTAGCTCTTTGAAATAGGGTGCAAAAAAAATCTCATTGAATTCCAGGTTTTTTTTTGGTCTCACTGCAATGGTATACAAGGTAAGAAACCTCAACATAATACTCTGCAAGTCCAACCTAAACTCCTACCACCAAAATGAATGACCAAAACCATCACATTAAACTTTGACATGTTGGCAATTATACCCTTCACAGTGGATGTGTGTGGATCCATCTGTATCTCACCAATATTCATCATTGTTAGTATCATTGTTTTGATGATGATCATAATCATCATCATCATCGTCGTCATCCTTATCCTTGTCATTGTTTTGGTAATGATAATGCTTGGAACTAAAACTAGTAGAATTAAGCAGGTTTGGAGTCTAGCCAATTCTCATTCTAAATGAAGATTGCAAGCCAAGACAAAGGAAAAAAATGTTATAGAAACTAGATTCACTTACACAATATTCTATACTCACTAGATTTGTTGTAATATATAATTCTCCTCTTTTAAAAGAATCATTAAAACGTAGTCGAAGCCAATCCATCGTTATATTTTTCTTGAAGTAGATTTTCGAGGTTTCAATATGTGTTAAAAATTGTTTGTCAATTAGTGAAGAATTTATAGATTTTAATAAAATATTGGATAAGATTTATGTTGATAAAGAGTAGTGATCCTTTCTCATAATAATGTACACTCTACAACCTACAACCTTACATATTATCTAGTTTCATATCATCTCCCACCACTATCCACTATGACTATAGGGGATGAATCCCCCAACCACTCTGTATTTTAGCTTAAGATAAAGTTTTGTATCTTAGTTGTGAGGATCAATCCTTGGTGATTAAAGAAATATTGGAACTTAGAGCCTTAGATTGATGGTGAGGATGGCTGAATAATATGGTGGGAAATCTCTAAATGCTCAACACAAATCAAACTCACTCTACTAAGAAAATAACAATAATGGGTCAGAGATCCAATTAAAAAAAAATGTATTGTGGATAGGTTTTTGGACTTACATCATTCACATGCCATTTAAGGTTACAATGTGAAAGGACACCTAATCAAGCTCTTAATACCACAATACCTCTAGATATGGGACTTTTCTATGGGGACTATACTATTCCACTCTAGTCCTTAGTGCCTCCAGTTGTTATATATATGGTTTCTTGTAAAAATAAATTGTAAAATATTAGGGCTTGGCTGAGCCCAATCTTTACATCTATTGTCTTTGCAAGTCCACCATATCCAACCACAACTCATAACCAAATCTAGTGTTGAAAGAGTTCATCTCATGGCCACTATGGTATATAATGTGCACAATGTGTTGATATAGTAAAGAACACACATGTATGTAAACAAAAGTTTAGACATTCCCACAATCAATGTGGGATAGAGATATAAAGGGCGTTAAAGGAAATATGAAGCCTAAATATTAATGTGCATCCAAAAGTAAAAAAATTGGGATCTTGACAATAGGATCAACAACAATGTCTTATAGATGCATCGGGAGAGGCTTCAAGGGCTTATCCTCCAAGTGCTCTAACCGTTGATATTGTGATGGAGCATCATTCGTCGACAACCAAATCAAGTCTATGAGGCCTATACACATCTGTTGGAAATTTCATAGCTCAATTATGTTGCTCAGTTTTAGATCTAGGTCTTGAGACCAATTCTCCACGTGTCCTTGAATGACTCTTTTATGCAAGTTAAAGCTCACAATAAAATCCAATCCAAGGCTCAGTTTTATCTTTATATGAATTTAATCTAACATTTAGTTGTAGTTTCTTTGTTATTAATGGGCATGCTTCCTTTCTGAGTGAATGAAGAGCTAGTTTGGTTCTGAGTGAGTGGTTCGTTTTAAAGTTGGTTCCTTTGTATGGCCTTCCAATGGCTAGGGGACACCACTATAAAAAAATAAAAAACAAAGGGAAAATGTCCCAACTGAACTTTGGGTTACTTCATTAGGGTCCATGGGCTCAAACCTTCCATAACCATTCATGATTTCTATCTAGGTGATCTCTTTAGTAAACACTAGCCCCATGTTTCCTTTTATAGATTACTTATTTCAAAGAGAAAATTAAGCCATCACACTCAATTCCTTCTCCATGAGCTCAAAGCCTCAAAGTTGTAGCATGCAACATTGCAATGTGCATTGCCAAGTCAAGTGGTCACAAACATACTACCTTGGTTTCACATTTTTTGCAAAGCTAACTTTTGTCTCACATGGATATTGGAGTGAGGATCATTCTACGTTGTGCGTCATATTTTACATTATTGTTGTATTATAAGAGGGTGTTCTATTTTATATTAGGAGGGCGAGCTGAAAGTCATCTGTCTAACTGTTGTTCCAAAATAGCACAGAGGTATTTCCTTAGTTGTGCCTCCTTACATGAATGATAGTTAAGCTAACAACCAAGTGATGCATGCATCCTTATCCTATGTGACTGTTGTTTCCCTCCTACTTGCATGAGCCTAAAAATAACATTGAAGCCAGCTTTTAGTTAACTATGTTTTGTTCTGGGTGTCACTTCTACTTTGTGCAATGAACTGTAAGTGCCACCTAGCTGCACCCTCAACTCGTGCCTTTTAATCCTTTTTAAGGCGCCCTTTTCTACAAACTCACCATGATTGAGATTTTCTTCATAATGATTTAATTCCTTTTCATCTTTTAGCTCTAACTGTGCATATATTACACCAGGGCATGGTTTTGACATGTTTGTAAATTCCTCTCCTGACAGCCCTAAATTGTATCCCTGTATTTGTTGATTAGGATAATGAATAATTACTTGTCTCTCTATTATTTGTCCCTGTTAAAGTTGATAAAAAATTTCTCAAGGTAATGTGCTCCATATCTAGTCCACTCACAAAATGAATCCTACCAGTGCCCTCAACAAAGATGCCCTGTGGGTCAAGTTGTTTTATCTAAATTCAAAAGTGAGCTTATCATGGTGTTGGAGTATCAGTTTGAAAAGTGGGTTGTAGTTTATCTCATTCTTTAAACAAATAGAAATACCATAATACATACAAGCTCAAACCAACTTGGGACATGGCAACAAGTCTACTAAGTTACTAACATCTCAAAGGTGGCCTACAAATCTGGTTCAGACTAGAGAGAGTGATACATTAGTGATTTTGTTGACCTTGAAACCTGTCAACAGTCGTCACCTTGCTCAAATATCTAATGAGAGGATTAGGCATGCCTTTGTTTGATCATATTGGGAATCAAGTGCCTTTGACCATTGTAAGCAGTCAATATTGATATTTTGCTGGCAGGGTAGCCTAGTAATCACATTTACATATAAAAATTCACCACATATTTTGCTTCACCAAGTTTTTGATGCAAAACCTAGGGAAAATAGCATATTTGTCCATACCATGGTGATCAGGGACATCTACAAGTTGATATCCTCAGCAGAAACCTGATTTGTAGGATGAAACATCTTCTCTTTTTGCACATATGACAAATCACCTAATGCGTGTATCTCTAGTTACAGAGTTTTATTAAACTGGGTTTTGCTCTACCTTGTGTATTGAGTTCTACATAGGGTATTGCTAAGCCAAAAAAACCTTGTGAACCAACTCGAGTTCATGTCGTTGTACTTCTGGATATCCATGTTCTTAACTACTGGTTGTAACTGATGATTATCACCATTCAATATGCAATGTTTGAGCATTGCATGTATGTCTTCTTGTCTTTGTAACAACAGAGGTGTGAATGTTTCCTTAAATGATAGAACATGATAAAATACCATTAATAATGGCCTTTGCAACTTACAACTATGTCGAAAACTAACTTCATTTAAATTTGCGACAAAAAGCCTAAAAACTTGTGATACTAGCATAGCTTCAACCATTTATGTGGAGAAATTCTTACCATCATTCCACGATAGGCATGTATGAAAAGGATTTGAAACTGACACATATTTTGACATATAAATGAGGATGGGGAGAGGGATATGCTTAGATATGTAAACTGACACATATTTAATTATTTGTTGCTCAGTTCCAATTGAAGAATTTGTTTGTGTCTAGGAATTTAGTTGTTTTAGAATTCTCCTGTGAAAATTGTACAATTACACAGAAGCAAACTTAAACCTGTTGTGCTTATCCAAAGTTAATTGGACCTATCTTCAACGAGATTATGCACTAACATTGCACTGTTTCCTACTCCATTGCAATTGGGGAATATGCATAATCCTTATTTGGAATCAAAAATTCAGAAGAGAGCATATTTAAAATAGGTTGTTGGAACAACATATATCATGGGGTTCATTGGCTGACAACATGGTGCCCTCAATTGAAAATAAGAAACCTAAATACCATTCTATTGCAGATTCCTAAGAATAATAAAACAAGAGAGTATCATAAAGACAGGTAATTTTGTTTCCCTTTTCAAAATTTCAGGGGTTCATGCAAATGAGGAAATGGACCTACACATCAATGGTTGATTACCATAGCAATCTGCTGACATAGTCTGTGGGGACGAACATACAACCAATGCCATAAGAAACAATCCCCACAATACTCAGTTGAGGTCTCCATAAAAAAAATACTGCCCTAAAGCAAACTCTGAATGAGCCTAACAAACCCTGAATAGTAGAACCCTTGCAGCTAAACAATTCTAAGTCCATATTTAGAACATCTTGGTGAAGCACCAAGACGAAAACCTACAAGGTCATGAGTTCCATGCACTCCTACTTTGTTTATAAACTAATAGTGTTTGCACTAAATAAGCTTGTTTTGTTGCGGGTACCCCAACCTAACTAAATCCAAAACAAAATTGAGCCACATCAACCATGGAGCCTCCATAAACCACACATACCATTGCATTACCTCATTCCTTATTCTACTTGTAGACAACTTGTAATCAAGTGAAACCCTAGCCATATATAATATGCAATACATGCGATAACACATAATGACAATGAACCTGCTTACAACATACTGTTGCATTACCTCATTCCTTCTTTTTCCTTTAGACAAGTTGTAATCAAGTGAAACCCTGGCCATATATATTATGCAATACATGCGATAACACATAATGACAATGAACCTGCTTACAACATGTCATTATTTCCCATGATCCATAGCTACCAAAAACCAAATCACAAAAATAAAAAGCATGTGGTACTTCCATAATAAAGACAAATACATCAGCAACATCATAGAATAAACCATAGAGTGATCACATATCATCAGTATATGAAGCAAGAGTAATGGACTCTCAACCAACAACCTTTTCCATTACCTTGACCATAATGCACACCACAAGGACACCCTAAAACTGCCTATTATTCTATTTTTGTGGGGGCAAAGCTTTTTAATTATTGGATTTTAAATAAGGGGATATGCTTCATTGTGACACTTCGCGATCGATCTAATGTTTACAATATTTTGTGTAACCATCTGGCGACTCCAAAGTTGAAGTTAACATCTAAAAATGGCAATGTTCTGGGAAAGAGATTCAATCAAGAAATTTCACAAAATTTTAGGACATATGCTAATGTCAAGAACTGGAAAATAGTAAGCAAAGCTCACTTCCATCACAAAATGACCTACAATTTCAAACTCTGCAAAATATTTTTACTTCAAAACAAAAAAACATAATTCATGTTAATAATATGCAAGAATAGATTCTATAATTTCAGCTTTCTATTCTTTAAATGCAGATACAATTCCAGAAGGAAACATAGCTCTAATGTTTGAACAAACTGAAACATCCATGTTCCCAACTCTGTGTGTAATAAATTTGAATAAAGAAACAATCAATCATTCAAATCCAGGCAAATCCAAACACTACATAATACCAAATTTGAAATAGCAAAGATTGAAAACTGAAACCAGCGTAGCAATTGGAAGTCATTAGACATTAAATAGTGGATTAAGACTGGAGCATTAATAAGCATTTCTAATGAATACCAGAGATGATAGTATACTGGAAAATATATGCTAGCAGCTTTCTTGACTCTAAATTAAATAAGATATATTAAATAATAAAATTAAATAAGATAAATTTATTCATATTGCTTAGCCTCGCCTTTTTGTGCAACATAAGCCTTGGTAGGAGGTGTGATGATTGAATTGACTTGCCTTGAAGCTAAATTTGAAACATATTGCTTCTTTGGAGAAGGCTGCATTGGTGTAGTCACGCTCTGTAGATTTTCTTGTAGGATGGATGTCATGCAGCATATCGATAACATGGGCTCAAGGAAGACTAGGCCAAAGCTACCAGTACCATTTTAGTATGTGGTACTTGTATCTTTGATATTTCACCCTTGTCTTGGGGAATAACAAGATATTTTCATGTCTTGAAACTATAGCATTCATTCTTGAGCATATGAATAACATTGGCTCGAGGAAGACTGGGCCATAGTTTCCAATACAATTTCAGTATGTGGGACTTGTATCTTTGATATTTTACACTTGTCTTGGATGATAATGAGTTATTTCATATCTCAAAAAATTATAGCATTCGCTCTTGACCACCTATCCGTGGAAGTTGTTTATCAAATTGAAATATATTTCAAGCAATGCACATACTAGCCTTTGGAATCAAAATTAGCTTGGATAATAGAAAACATGTTTTTGGAACCAAATTCAGCTTAGATGATAGAAAACTTATGGCTCTAGACGATGAAATCCCACAAATAATCCAATGAATGGCATATTTCATAGTTGGAGCACAATTTTTCAGAAAAGCATCTTTAGTAGCTTCTAGCTTTAAATCTCCATAATCATTGCCCGCAATGCCGCTTTGCTCATAAACCATCTCAACTTCCTGCAGCTCCTGAACTAAAGTTAATGTAGAAGCTACCCTAATCCTAGCATCTGCAGAGGAGAGGTTTCTAAACACATCCATGTTTAAATCCGGTTGAACAGGGCCAGCATCATTCCCATGTGGAGGGTTACTCCAGAAATCTCAGGTTTGTAAGCTTCATCAACACATCCATTCTGAGCATAACCCAAAATCATTGATGTCCAAGATACCATATTCCTTTCAGGCATTTCATCAAAGAGTTTGGCAACCTCGTCAACCAATCAATTCTGTGCATATCCCACAATCATTGATGTCCAAGAGACCACATTTCGTTCAGGCATTTTATCAAACAGGTCAAGAGCCTCATTAACATACCCCTTCTGTGCATATCTGCAATCATAGAATTCCATGTGACAACATCTCGTCTAAGCAATTTGTCAAACACATAACATGCAATGTTGATCTTCCCATATTTTGCATACATGTAAAGAAGGGCATTCCCCACAAAAAATTTAGAGTGAAACCCACTTCTGATTATTTCTTCATGAACCTCCGCCACTGCTTCCAAGTGAGTACATGCTGGGAGAAGGCTAGATAGAGTGAATTGATTGGGGGAATACCTATTCCTTTCATTTTATTTAAAAGTGTCAACGCTTCTTTGCCATGGCTAGCCCTAGAGTAAGCTGCAATCATGATACTCCATGCGACCACATTTCGCTCAGGCATTTGCTCCATAAACTTGTGACCATCGATTAAATTCCTGCACTTAGCATAGACGCTTAGGATTTTATTGGGGAGAGCCTTGTCAGTGCAATTAAATTTGAAAGCACTTTGGATGATGTGAGCATGGACTAGCTTGGCCTCTGGTAGAGCTCTGTTAATGAGGCATACCTGCAAGAGAGAATGATAAGCAAAGAAATCTACTTGTTCTTCCATCAAATGCAAAATGCACATGGCTGCTTTCAATCGCCATTGTTTACACACCATATTACATCGTTCTTCACTCAGGTTAGCATTCTTCGCCACCACAAGGGATTTTAGTTTCGTCGGGTGACTGGCTACCTGGTAAAAGTTCAATGGTTGAGTAACTACAGGATGAATAAACTCCAGCAGACAACGAAGAAGGGAGATGATAGACCAACGGGTCTCTTTTGACCACCAGGATTATGGGTTTTTTTAAAGCACTAAAAAACAACTTTATATTATAAAACAAAGCTGTATCCACTAACTACATTTTTATTTTTTGGAAGAATAGAGTTCTTTCTTATAATCCAAAATAAATTATCACTTGATAAAACATGATATTTATATTTTCTTCTCCTAATACTATTTTGACATTTTTATAGGTTTTGTAATAAACAATATATCATAACAACGATAACAAAACAAGAAAGATGCCAGCCAAAAAAACAAGCTATTTGTAAACAAAGTCTACTAGATGAACAACTCCTAAATTAAAAGAACCTTAATGTTTGTGATTGTATAGGCATTTCATCTCTGAGCTCTTTAAAATAAATATTTCCATCCAATTCACCGATGCCTGTCTTTGAAAGTCTATTTGATTCATCATTTAATTCTCTATAGATATGCTTAAAATTAATCTGTGAGAACTCATATATGAACTTTCTAACATTTCCCATCCAATTTTCCAATAACAAAGAGTAAAGTAGTTACCCCTGTAGCCCAATCTGTAATAGCTTTTGAATTGCCAACCATCAGAATAGAAGCGAGTCCCATTCTCCTAACAAACCAAAGAAGTCCCCGTAAGGCAACCAGCTCCACTCTTGTATTAGTACCCTTTCCAACCCCAGATATGTTCCTTCTATGGAGTTCTGCCACCAGTCCCTAAGATAACCTATAATATTCGCATAAACCAATAAAAGGATCAAAACCAATAAATACTTGAGTACCTCGGTCGACGGCCGAAAAAATCGACTGGTTAATAATGGGGAAAGACTTCAAAAAACTACTCCAAGTAGATGAAATAAACTCATTCTGATCCCCATTTATATCCCAGATAGAATTAGTTAATTTTTTTTTATTTGCAAATGATGAAACACATCCCTTCGCTTTTGTCTCCATGTTTCCTCCTTTTGTTTCAGTTTTTTCTTCTTTATTTATCTCAAGCATAAGAAGCTTTTCTTTTCTCCTAGATGAAAAGTAATCTTCATCCACTTCCCCTATCTGAATTTCTTCATCAATATTGAGCAGCTCCTTTTCATTTTCTATTTTAAGTAGCAAGCTTCTAATTAATGAAAGATAGTTTACAAGGAAACTATAAATAATTTATGGAGTGATTGGATTTTTTTTCACTTAGAAAAAACAATTCCCGTTATTCACAAAGAATCAAGGAATCCTCAATTACATAACATGTCAAATAGTGAGACTTGAACCCTAGTGGGGAGTGATTGGATTATTATAAATATATAGATAGAGAGAGTTTTTTTATGAAAAATGGAAAATGTATAACGTAGATGAAAAATAATATAGAAGGATAAATTACACATGAGGAGGAGATAGTGTATAATGAGTGTGTGTATGTGTGTTGATTTCATTTATTTCATCATTATTGTCAATGTCATCAATTTAGATGGCATGCATGAACATGCATTTCATCTTGTCTATTGGGCATATGGCCTCAGGGCACCTTTATGGCTACCGTCAACCTTAAGACAAATTGTATACGTAATATGGTTGTTCATGGTAATCATGAGAACAATTGTTTTGTGAGGCTTCTTGGAATTTTGTTCCAGAGGTCAAGTATGAGGGGATCAAATTCCTCTCGATGAGACACCCATTGATGTTATTGTTGAGTATGAAGATGTATGGGTATCATACATAACATATACATTACATGAGCACATTGTTGGTGGGATGTTTCCAAAGGCCATGAAAAGTACTTGAATTAAAGATGTATTGAATCCATATGGGTGGCACAACCATAGCGTTTAATGCCCAATTGCATTGTATCGACGTTGTTTCTAATGGACCTTGGATTTGTGGGGATACCCTTATCTTTCTCTCTTCATGAATTAAAGGTTTTTCTAATGACCATATAACTTAGTTATATTTCCCTATGTGTGTGGATTTCTATGAGAATAGGAAGGGAAGAATACCAAAAGTAAACGAGGAAGGTGAAATGTAGAAAGGAAATAGCAGGCCAAGCCTATTTTGGAAATGATTTGCATTGTTGGGTTACCCTAAAGGAAGAAGGGAAGGAAGGGAATGTGCTTGCTAATATTATATTATGGAAGAAGGAAGGATCAGAAAAATATTTGCTAAGAAGGAAGAGAAAAACAAGGGTACATAGCAATATAGGAAACCTCTTATGGGGACATTCATGGTAATTAGGAAGATTGGAAAAATCAAAAGAGGACACCATAGGGTTGGATAAATGAAGAAGGTATGCTAAATAGATGTTAAGGGGACACATAACATAGGAGAAAAGGACACAATCATTCATTAATACTATAGGAACATTAGTCAACCCAAAAGGAACCACCACAAACCCACAATTCTCAAATTAAAATGTAAAATCCGTTTTCATGATATTTTCATCCTTTATTTATAGATGATCATACCCCAATCATAGATCAATATTAAAAAAAATTAATGCCCCTTTAATATAATAAAAAATCCATAGATATAAGGAAAGGGATATTGGTTATATATGGTGGCCTTAATATTCAACTCTATGTAATATATACACAACATCTGGGATCCATCCTTCTTCCTCACAAAGATAATCAATGTTCCCCAAGGTGACACGCTAGGTTGGATCAACTCTAAATCCAAAAAATTCTTCATATGCATCTGCAACTAATGCATAGGCATTGAATAAGGGAACTTGTATGGTCTTTGTTTCAACAAATAACACCAAATAACAATTAGGAGGAAGCCCATGCAACTCTTTAAGAAAAACATCTGGAAATTCTGACAAGATGGGATACTGAGTCAAAACTATGCCACCACAATATGCATCTAGTAGCCCTTCTTGGGACTTATTTTCAACTACAATAACCATCCAAATTGCAAGGATACAACCACGTTTGTCCCTGTCAAGACCTTTTCCTTCCCTTCATTATATAAGAAATGAAGTAGCTTTCTTATGTAATCTAGCACAATCGAATGTACCTCCAACCAATCCATGCCTATGATTACATCATAAGATCCCATTGTTTTCTAACACTAGGCTAATTGAATCACATGCACTCCAATATCCAAATCCATCAATCCACCCCCCTACTTGACTCCTTAGGTCATCTCAATGATGCTAAAATCATATTTCCTAATAGCCACCAAGCCGCATCTATACAATGCATTTGGTAAAATAAATCTCTCAGATGTGGTTCTTGGATCAATTAAAATAGAAAGAGTAACATCCTTTCTTTTACTTGTGATCTCCAAGGATGTTAAGTAGTGCATATGGTTGTTCATTTCTATATGGATTTGGTGAGCTCTCCCAACATCTCCCACTATGGTCTAATTCTTAATGAATCTAGCTCTAGTGATCTCCCTTTGTAAAATTTCTCAAAATGGGTCGCTCCACATGTCCAACGACCTCCTTTTAAAATATGTTCAATGTGTTCTCGGTTGGGAAAGATTAGTTCAAGCACTACTCTACTGAGTATGTTGAGGGAAATAATTGTTACATTGTATGATAAGTATGAATGGTGGTTAATTACACCTTGGTTGGTTCTTTACACATAGGAATGCACAATTTTTTATCTTCATTTTGACAACTAGATCAAGTATAGGGGCGCGATATTCAATATATTTTCTTCATTTCAAATTGAAAGGGGTTTTGAGCATTAGGACTACCACCAATGAAGTTGTCCAGATGTTAATTGGTGTCAAAGAAAAGTGATATTTTCAATAGATGGATATAGTGAAAGCCGAGCTCATCATGCATAAAATACTTAGTGATGGATCAAATTGATCATCCCCACATTTTAAGGTAGATAATCGATAACAAACACCATCCAAATTACACTTTACAAGAGAGATGTCGAATATTAATTTGAGCAGAGTTTGTGAACATATATGGCTATATTTTGTTCATGCTGATTGATATATAGATATTCCACTTTGTAGTCTAGTTGCTATGTGAACCACTTGGTAGCGTTGAAGACAAATGTTGTGAGAAACCACAAATGTTTGGAAGGACGGAGGGAGATTACATCACGATCATGCCACCCATCAAATTGAAGACTATCCTTGAGCCAACAATTGTTTATTTTATTTTATTAACCACCATTGTTTCTCCATATCATGTGCCCAATGACACTTCTCTCTAGCAATGCATAAATCGGCTTCTGCACAGTTTGTGATCCTAGATACATGCCATTGTTTGTATTTGCATGACATCGAGTTTTATTTATAGTTGTCATGAGTCCATGATATTCATGCAATAAATGAAGTCTTGTATAGGAGGACTTATCAAACCGACCTTTTGAATTTCATTTTGACAAAAAAAGAGTGGACATTGGTAGCGAGGTTCACGTAGGTAGCAGGCACAAAGTTTTGAGCTCGCTTCGGGCCTAGTAGTAGACTCGTAGTTGTTCTTTTTTGTTATAGTCATAGTTGTTGACACATTGCCACACTTTAGATTGAAACCTCAAGTGACTTGAGATTCAGAGTCACATCTCGATGGCTAGTTCCTCATAGTCATCAATGATTACTGGTCATCTTGCACAACTAAGCAATGAGTGCACAACGCAAGTGAGTAAGTGATTATAATTTATCATATTTCCAATATTTTGAATGATGAGTTGAACTTTATAACATAGGAATTTCAACATCTTGAGAAATTTATATGGATGGGTAATTTTAAATGTTTCCCTTCTTTTGAAATGTCAATATAAATTATGCCCTTCTTAATTAGAAGGCTAAAATTCAAAATCTAATTTTTTTTGAAAAACAATTTTAATTTTACACTTCTAAGAAAGGCTATAACCCTTTGGAAGGGATCCCAAAGGTTCAATTTTGATTACATTGATGGAAACTAGGTGTGTGATGGTAGATTCCTAAAATCTAGGAAAGTGACTCAAGTACTCCATAATGAAAAATTAAAAAAATTGAAAATAAAAAATATTTAGTCTTTTAAGAAAAAAATCATATAAAGACAAATATATAAAATAAACTAAAAATATATATATATAAAAAATTTAACAAAATGAAAATGCAAAAAAAAAAGAACAAAACCTTTACCCCAATATGCCGAGTTGACTGCCTCGACTGCCTTGATCCTTCTAGGAGGGACTCGATGCAAGAATGATCAACCGGTCTCTAAAGAAAGGATAAAGATACTAATGGATGAAATTTTTTTTTTGTGGAGATTCTCAGGTCAGATCGTAGGTGTAGCATTTGAAGAATGCTCAGATTAGAACTGCGATCCAATATCATAGCTTGAGGAGAACACCAAATCATTGATGACTAAGGAATGGCATTTCAAAATATAACTGAGAAAGAGAATCGTTCATCTCAGCACTTGTAAATCGTTGGTAGCTCTGGACATTGAATCGATCTGTGGAATTTATCCAGATTACGGTTGAAGTTACACATAATCTCCTTCGTGGTGCGATGTAGCCAGAGTTCTGTTGATTAGGGATTCGTTGAAGGTCGTTGTTCTAGAACAAAGTGCGCATTTATAAACCTGGGAATTTTCATACAAAAGTTTCAAGAATATGAGGTTGTGCCATCAAATTCCTTTCAATATAAATTCTGGTAATGCTCGATGAATTCCTATAATACTTAATGGTTTGTTGTAAGTTAGATTAATTCTCTGAATTTGTAGTTTTCTATCAATTAGTTGTTTGAGGATGCAAGTGTGCTCTAGATTTGGGGTTGTACTAAGTTGTAATCCAAGTTTACCCTTAATCCTCTTATAGGTAGTATTTAAACATGTAGACATTTTCTTGCCATTGACGAGGGGTAGAAAACCGATGCAGTGTGAACTAAAAGCACTCTATTTCAAAGGGAAATTGTACTAGGCAGCTATTATATCTATAAACAAGTAGTTGTCACTCCATTTACATCACAAGGGGCATGATTACCCATAGACTTTCTTTACATACTAAATGCGTCTGCAAATCTCAACATAACTGGATTTTACATTACTGTCGTTTCCTTGAGGCTATTGCAGTGAAACCTACTAACACAAAGTTCTAAACTTCTAGCTTCAACTTCTCAACTAACCAAACCTAGAGAGGAATGCCACACTATCTACATTCAACATGAGTGAGAGATTGTTGCTAGCAATGAGGAGAAATTAGATGGCATCAGGGTGGCTTTTGCAGCCAAACTGAAGGAACTGGTTGATTCTTTTGCTTCTATTACGTATGATTGTTCTATCGACAAAGTCTCTGGAAATTCCATGGCCTCCAAATGGACTACTATGGCCACGACCACGTTTGATCGCCAAATCAATGAGTTCCTTACTGAGCTTATTGATAAACGTGCTACATAGGATACATCCATATCCGCTTGCTTTGTTCCTCGTGAAGAGGAAGTCAAGCATGCCAAAGACATTCTGTGAAAAGAAGCCATCTCCGTTTTAGTAGTTTCTAAATCCGTTCAGGCTTAAGTATACCATTGCTGGAAATAAGGCTTGGTTGTTAACTATGGTAGTAATTTGTTTTATGCTTAGTCTCAAAAATGAAAGAAAGCAACCCTGCATTTTTTTATAAAATCAATGAATTAATTTGATTTAAAACCATGATAATAGAGACTAGAATTCCAAGATTGCAGAGACACATCTAAAATTCAAGATTTTGCACCAAGGTACATGGTTACATTCTTAGAATGGGATTTGATCTCCAGGATTTGTTTGGGATATGTGCTCACGGATATGTATGTAAATGTGGGATTTTAGAGGATGCATGCAAAATGTTTGACAGAATGACTGAAAGAGATGTGGTGTTGTAGAGTGTGATTATTACATGCTATTCATATAGTTGGCAGTGTGACGAGGCCTTGAATCTTTTTCATCGAATGCAAGTAGAAAGTGCTCAGCCTAACCTGATTAGTGATTACAATTGATGTGATGATATCAGGGTATGCCCTTAAAGGAATCACTGACGAGGCTTTGAAATTATTTCTTCAAATGCAATTGGCTGGCACAAAGACCTGGTATACTTCATTGATCTTGCTAAGATTCTCACCTTCAATCTTGCCATCCAGGGGATGGGAAACAGATAGGCAGTCCACGTTTTTTCATGATCGTGTAGTTAACACAGATGAGGGTGAAAATAATGACCAAAGCATGCCATCCATTGATAGTGGCTTTCATGATTTCATGGGATTTGGCAATTCGGTGATCTCAAATATTTAGGAGTTTGAGAAAGTTGCTACAGAACTAGGTGATAGTATTAATCAATATGATAGTATTGATCATACTAGGTGATAGTATTGATCCAGTATCTCCTTAAAACACTAGGTCGAAAAAAAGGAAAAGGGTAAAAAGTGTATAGAACAGGGTGGCTAGAGTTCCAAGTTCATCAACCGGCCCTAGCATATTCAATAGTTGTGATAAGATTGGTGAGAAAAGTGTGAAGGAGGTTAGGTTTCTATGAAAAGTAATCTTATCTAGAAGCCTCATAGTCCCCTACCACCCCATAGCTCATGTGCCACTCCAATTGGCAATGCACTAAAGAAGGGAGTACCTCTAGGTCCAATCTGCATCATGAAAGAGTCATATAGTCTCAAAAGTGTCAGGCAGAAATCCCTTTATGCTTGGAAGAGCCAGAAAATATTGAAAAGCATTTCACCTAATGCCACGCTGATTCGTAAACAGAGGTCAAATGTTTTGCAACAGAATTTATACAGAAATTGCTTATACATAGGTAAGGTCAGTTCTACATATGTTCGTATAAAATAAAGTTCATATTCATAACATCAGTGAATTTTTAAGTAGATTGCTAGCTTGTATTGTTTGTTGTTTTAGGTATGGTTCTTGATTAGTGCCTATTATTCTGATGAATTCTCCATACAAAGGCATTTGATATAAAAAAATGGGGTTCACACTCATAAATATTTTGAGGAATGAAATTTCAATGTTTTCCAAGACTCATGACCCTGTTTTTAGAGCAAAAGGACTATGGATGGCAATAACAACAATTTAATTATTTAAATTTTGGAAAATTTAAAGTCCTAATTTTATACCTCCAAAACAAAATTGTGAAAAGTTTTCAAT
This sequence comes from Pseudotsuga menziesii, assembly GCA_001517045.1. Lineage (NCBI taxonomy): Eukaryota > Viridiplantae > Streptophyta > Pinopsida > Pinales > Pinaceae > Pseudotsuga > Pseudotsuga menziesii. Next base: position 720,671 of record LPNX011156527.1, read on the forward strand.
ATCTTTTGTCATGCAACACGTTGCATGACAAATGTTTCTGAATTCTAAGATCATATTTATTAAATTTTCTTTGCTAGGATATAATCTGATAAAACATTAGAGAATTCCACTACCTCTTGTGATTTATGATTTCATTTTTGAAGTATTTCTCAATTATTATCAGGCTGATAAAATAGTCTTTGCCTTGCTATAATGCAGGATGGAAGATGTTTGGGTAGGCCACCTACTGTCAAGATATTCTTTACCTATGGAGTATATTGGTGGAGCATGGAAATAAGTAATGAGGGTGGCAGTTGCAACAACACAAGAATCATTTTCGGGAGCAGAGGTCCTTGTACATCATGATATGAAGTAAGCATCATTCTTTCATCTTCCTTATCTATTGTTGATGACCAAGAAACAAGGAAAAGCAAATTTAACATAATTTCTCCTAAGAAACTTATAAAAATAATGAAGTTGATTCCATATTTGTTCTTATTGGGTAAATTTGACATATTGAGTTCTTAGCAAACTATTTTAATAGTTGTTTACATAGTTAGAACATAGTGAAGTCCCTTTCTAAATTTTCATCAATTCTGATATATATATTTCCCAAGTTGTTTATAAGACCACTAAAAACAAAATCATGAATCTAATGGCAAGCCTTGTTGAATGTAGTGCCCTCACAAATCTGAATTCAAACCCACAATATATATTGCAATTGATTGAAGAATTTGGTCAAATTCTTTGGTTCCCCTTGACTGTTATTAACCATCAATTCTCAAATTTTAAACAAGTGTGCTATGCATTCGTATACTGCTGTTCATAGTTTGTTTCCACATGGAAAGTGTTTAATATAATCTTTGCATAAGCCTTAACATTCCATAATGACAGTTCTAAATCATAATAATCAAAGGAGACAAGATAATATCAGACTTATAATTTTAATCAAATGAAAGTGAACATGCCTGGAAAATTGTTGAACTAATCAGCTGCTTGCCCAGTACTGTGTACTCTTTACAAAATGATAGTGGAACAACAGTGAATCATTGGTGAAATGGACAATATTTGGTGAAGGAATGAATGCCCGACTTGAAGTGTACTCATTCCTGAGTTTGCAATTTCAATGCAAAACTATCCAAACACATTAATATCAGTCCCAATGTTCTTCCTAAAGATGTCTATAGAGATTCCCTTGGTTGTTCCTGTAGCTGGCAGCTTTGAGAAGTATTGGGCACCCCTTCAAGATGGTCACGATTTGAGAAAGAAGACAAGATATATATAATATAAAGATAGCCTGTAGAATGTGCCTCCTTTATGTCATGTTTTCCCAAAGACTGGTGTGCCCCCACTTTTATAGAACCCTCAATCCTCTCCTATGTTGAGCTTCCAATGGACTGCGCCCTCCTCATGTGTGTTTGGGGATGTAAGTGCGCCCTCTTTTAGTTGGTATACCCTTTCTTCACAAGATATGGCAAGATAAACCCACTGTCAACTAACACTCATACAGATCTGGAAATGATATGAGATGAGAAATTAGAATAATGCACCCTCACAAAGAAAAACAAGATTCCCAGTGTGTCTTCCTTTGAAATGGTGAAGCCCACTTCATACAAGAGTGCCCTCTCAATCTCACCACTGAAATGACTAATAAGGTAACTCAAACTCAGAACTGAAACTTAGAAAAACTTCAAATCCACGACAATGAAAAGAACATGAGAGAAATCTGAGATGATCTCTTCTCAACAAATGGCTAGGATAGGCTAATGAGTCACTTAGACTATAGCCTACCTAATCCTAGACCCTTACATTTTAACCTCGCCCCTCTATTATAGTAAGCCTATCCCATTCATCTATCCCATGATCATGCCCAGAAATCTACCTAAGGTACTCATCTAGCCCTAATGTCATTTCTAATACTAACACCTATCACCCTAAGCTTCTATCTCTCTAATACTAAGGCCTTAATATCCTTAACTCCTACCTAAACCTACCCTATAATGCTTCCCTTTATACAATGACTGTAAAAACTTGTTGGCAGCACCAAAAATTTGGAAAACCCACTCTAATCTAACTTATAGTACACCTAGGTTTCCCTCCCATCATCCTAGCATCATTGCACCTAGATTGGGCAAGAACAATGAACATATTGGTTAGCTAAGAAATCCTCAAACCTGGGGACTAACAAGGTATTCTTATAAATCCAAGGCCCTTGTTACATTTCTTTTGGGACATGGGACTTGTTAGTGAATGGAAACAAAAAAAATCCTTTGGTAAGGGTTCTGGTTTGGACATGTCACATAGTGCCAACCAAAGGCCCCCCAGGGTTCCCTATCCCAGCCATAGATTATAGCTTGAGGGGGAACCCACCCTGTAAAATACCCTAGTAGGGTTTCTTCTATATAAGCATACACACAATATCATGCTGATAAACTAGGTTTTCTATAGTAACATAGATGTCAGTTTCGTAATTACCATGTTGAATTCTGGATAGTCATAAATGTAGAACAAAACACAAAGTATAGATCAATCCAGGGAGCATAATTTCCTTGTAAGCAATCTACAGCTGAAGTTTCTTATGTCAACACCATTAAACTCTACTGTAAAAATAGGCTCAAACATATTAGGCCAAATTGATATTCTATCAAGATGAACATTTATTCCCTCAGGGTCTGGTAAGGCTTCTACATTGCTCTCCTCAACCATTAGCACCAAATGTCATGTCATGTCGTCCATCATCCTATTTTTCAACTTGGGTTGTTTTAGGAGCATACCTTTCAGTAATTACTGATATTTTTCTTGGAGCTGGAACTTAGTCTTGAGACATCCATGATCATATGGGAGTTGTCCAAGGAACATTTATGGCAGAGGTAACTTTCTAAGGATTTTTTATAGTCATGTTTGAATGATATCAATGTGTTGTATCGATCCAATTAGACAGTGGCAGAGTATGAGGCCCAATTTAGACAGATGCCAAGGCATGCTCCTCATCTAAATACTAAGAAACTAAATATGAACACTTTTTTTACAAATTGAATATGACCATCAAGGGAAGTGTTGCTAGAGGAACACATCAAAGTCATTTGCTATGAGGAAGTTCCAAACCATCCTTTTTATGACATAAAGAGGAACCAAGAGGAAACAATATGGGGGTTATAAAGAACCAACCAAAATGTAATTAACCACCATTCATACTTATCATACAATGTAATGATTATTTCCCTCAACATACTCAGTAGAGTAGTGCTTGAACTAATCTTTCCCAGCCAAGAACACATTGAACATATTTAAAAGGAGGTCGTTGGACATGTGGAGCGACCCATTTTGAGAAATTATACAAAGGGAGATCACTAGAGCTAGATTCATTAAGAATTAGACCATAGTGGGAGATGTTGGGAGAGCTCACCAAACCCATAGAGTAATGAACAAACATGTGCAGTAGTTAACATCCATGGAGATCACAAGTAAAATAAAGGATCTTACTCTTTCTATTTTAATTGATCCAAGAACCACATCTGAGAGATTTATTTTACCAAATGCATTGTATAGATGTGGCTTGGTGGCTATTAGGAAATATGATTTTAACATCATTGAGATGACCTCACGAGTCAAGTAGGGGGTTGGATTGATGGAATTGGATATTGGAGTGCATGTGACTCACATATCCCAGTGTTATAAAACAATGGGATCTTTTGATGTAATCATAGGCATGGATTGGTTGGAGGTGCATTCGGTTATGCTATATTACATAAGAAAGTTACTTCATTTCTTAGATAATGAAGGGAAGGAAAAGGTATTGAGAGGGAAAAACATGGTTGTATCCTTTCAATTTGTATCATTATTGTAGTTGAAAATAAGTCCCAAGAAGGGCTACTAGATACATATTATGGTGGCATAATTTTGACTCAGTATCCCATCTTGTCAAAATTTCCAGATGTTTTTCTTGAAGAGTTGTGTGGGCTTCCTCCCAATTGTGATTTGGTGTTATTTGTTGAACCAAAGACCATATATAAGTTCCCTTATTCAATTCCCATGCTTGAATTTCATTAGTTGCAGATGTATATGAAGATCTTTTTGGATTTAGAGCTGATCCAACCTAGCGTGTCACCTTGGGGAAGACCGATTGTCTTTGTGAGGAAGAAGGATGGATCCTAGATGTTGTGTATAGATTACATAGAGTTGAATATTGAGGCCACCATATATAACCAATATCCCTTTCCTTATATCTATGAATTTTTTATTATATTAAAGGGGCCACAATGTTTTTTAATATTGATCTATGATTGGGACATGATCATCTATAAATAAAGCATGAAAATATCATGAAAATTGCTTTTATATTTTGATTTGAGAATTGTGGGTTTGTGGTGATTCCTTTTTGGTTGACTAATGTGCCTATAGTATTAATGAATCTCATGAATGGTAAGTTTTATAAGTACCTAGACAAGTAATGATTATGCAAACTAATATTTAAAGAAAACTAGAGATGTAATGAAGGTAAATGGAAAGGTACCAAGAGAAGTCACTGACTTTTACCAGTCTTTGTGTATTACAACAAGATATAACAACAAAAAATATAGCAGTAACTAAATATTCTAGTTCAGTATACTTTTGACAATGAATTTCCAGATGTAACTTCAAAATGAAAAACCCTATTAATCACATAGAAGGAGAATATCACCTTTGGTAGAGCTCATGCAAATTAACTAGATTGAGTATAATTATCTTCTGACTTAATCAATCTCTCAGCAATGTGTGGAAATATAAAAAGATGGACCATTAATCTCTCCTTCATTATTTGTAAAAACTTTGAATAAATCTCATCCCTGTGCACCCTATAATCCTGAAATATTTCTTCAACAACATATGAGTTAAAATCTATGAAGCAAACAGGAGACAAATCCTATCTTTCTGCAATTTAAAATGTTTTACATAATATCACTACAGGAAAAAAAAACCTACAATGAGGGGGGGGGGAGGTCGTGTTAAATGTGTAGCATGAATTTTTATGGATGAGGGTACAATAGTAAACAAGGCCTCCATGAGGCATAACAAAAGTTAAAGGGATATGTGACAGAGGCACATGTATGCACTGTCTTTAGCATGATTGTTTTAGAGGCACTTTTATGTCTAGAAAGGCACTATGTTTTCCATATGGAGAGTATGTTTTTCAATTATATTTTAGGAACTATATTTATCTTTGTGAGTTGTTGTTCTAAACTTTAGATAAAATGCATGGCATAGGTAAGCGTCTAGATCTATCCTAGGCATTGTTTCCTAGGCATGATATTCATGCATGCTTGGGAACACTATTGTAGGAAAGGATTAGGGTTAAGGTTTCTTTTCTAACCTAGGTGAACCACAACAATGGATTGTAACATTTCTAAACCTTAGCCTATTTTCCTCTATAAAATATAGGCAGGGTGCACCACTAGGATGGTACATGGCTGGAGTTTTGGGACACTTACGTTGTGATTATTTATTTTCAAACTAATAGAGAGATGTGATTTGAGTGTTGTAGTTTTGTATTTGTTTTTTTTATATGCAGACTTATGTGTTTGCACTATTGCGGGTCTAGTATTCCTTAGTCTTTGTTTTGATAGGTTAATCATATATCAGTTTCCTAGATTAGGGTTTAGTTTTTACTATTTAGAAGTGCTGATCTAATTACCATGTTCTAAAAATTAACACCTTGAGCTGGGACAATGATATGACAATGGATTCAATACTTTAGAATAATTTTTTTCCATCCAAACCCAGAAATTTGTGGCTATACCCTGACTAACTCAAGGTGAGAAGAAACATGCAAACCTGCAACAAAAAATCCCTTTCTCACCACGGTCATATCAAGGTGATTATTATGCATCATAGTATGGCTTAGCTAGCCTTGACCAGCTCAAGGTGAGGAATTTGACAATTTGAGACTTTTGCATAGTTGGAGCTTATACTTATAGCCAAAACATATGTTCTAGCCTCAACTGGATCAAGTATACAGTTACAACACTCCTTATTGTCCCCAACTAGATCAAAGAGCAGAATTTCCCTTAAGAAATCGTTGTAGCGTCAAGGGGATCTAACATGCATCTATAACTACAATTTCATTAGAAATGAATGTACACATCCAACCAAAGTGATAGAATACAACATATCCACAATGCTGGAGAAAAGATAATTCCATAGCACTTTTGTAAATAACACCTAAAGTGAAATTGGAAGTGCAAAACTTGAATCTTGTTGGTTTAAAAGAGTATGTGCACACATTCACAAACATGAGAGTGAAGAGAACATTGAACACCATTTTAATGTTCCAACAAATATATATTACAGGATGTGCATGATAGAGGGTACCCATACAATACTTACATACCACACTCTTTCAACTATACCATCTCTTGGATACTGATAGTGGTTTAACTACCTATCCTCACATAAATATTCATCGATTCATACAGAAACATGTAATTGAATTGATTTGAAACACACTAGAATGTCCCATTTACCAAAATTTCCAATGTAATATGGAAATTCAAAACTGTCCTTTGGCAATAGTAGTTCAAAATCCAACATACATCTATCTTTTTCAAAACAGGCTTGCTAGTATAGATTCTGACATACTACCCTAGTAAAAAGCAAATTTTGTAGTAAATGTTCTAATAATACAAGAAAATCTAGCTTCAATAAAGAATACTTTTTATTTTGATGTCATAGTGGCACCATTAGACTATGAAGATTCTTCCTAAGAGGATTCATTCTCATCTTCCTCATTTTCTTCTATCTCTAGTGTTGGGTGGGATGCAGGTGGGTAAATGACGTCTTCTTTCTTCTGCATTCTATAAGTGGTAGCTATCCCAACAAAAAGGTCATTGGCATTACTAGTTTGGACATTTAGGGTGGTCCAAGATTCTTCCTTCTATTTTTGGGTTACAACATAATGATTACATGCTTCAATTTTGATAGACTTCAGCTTGAAATCAATGTTTGTTTTCACGAATTGCATCTATGTGAATGCTTCTACTGCTGCTATGTGATTTTACTACCGCTATGCTGCTGTTTTTTCTGCATGTATTGCATCTATGTGAATCCTCTTTGGATCATTGCTACTACCAACATCTCTATAGTTTTTCAAAGTAAATTTCATTTTTTTCCTCAACCTAATGACTAAACTTCCTTTTAATAAGGAACTACTTTCGTTATTCACATATCCTATGATTTAGATATCTTCTTTGGTGGCCTTAAAAACATTTCTTTGTATTTTATAGCTTCCACTTATTTTGGATTCTAGAATTTGTATCCACAACTATTAGAATTTTATTCATATATTATATCAAAACTAGCAATGATGACACTATCCACATCATAAGGGATCATTTGGTTGCACTAGTGAGGTAGTGACGGAATAAATAATTGCCCAGATCTTGAAGCTTTTAAACCTAAATCCTTAGTGATCTCTTAAAGTGTTATATGTACTTGAAAATTGAAAGGACGTAGTGAGTGGAATTTGTCAATGTAAATACTACCTTTTACCAGTGGGGGTGTCATTGGTTCTTAATGTGTCATTTTGAGTTCATTCATTGTATTTATCCCTATCAACTTTTCTTTTATGATAAATCTTGACCATGTTTTGCATTTTCTGGAATTTCTACTATTGATGGTAGACTTTGAACTTTAGAAAATCTGCTTACTGTAATATCGATATATTCAAGTAGATATTCAGATTTGTTACGACCTGATATGCTGCTAAATCAAGGAGTTTTCATTGGGCCAACAACTGTGATCTTGTGGTGTAGCTGCATGATAAAAGTAAGGTCATTGAGGATCAGCCACCACCTTGGTCTTGACCATGAAACTATTGTCTGAAGGATTGATGACCTGCTGCGAATTGGAGAGTGGAAGTATTTACTAACCACTACGTGGAAATTCAAAGTTGCTGTCAACATGAAGGAGGTTTTCTAAATTGATTGGATGGAGTACTCTCAATGGTAGTAATCATGTGCTAAATTGTAGTCTTCACTGTTCGATTTGTATTAGTATTGGCTAGTTAGCATCATTTACTCTTTCCAAAGTGTGAAAAATTGATGGGAAATAATTACAGTTTGTGGAGTCATAAGATACTGACCATTATTGAATTTAGAGATCTTGAACAAACCATCTTAGGTAAAGAATACAGACCAGCAAATTATCCCGAAAACTATGATAAAAGACATAAAGAGGCACTTGTGCTTCTCAAACTATCACTGGTGGAAACATTAATTCTAGAAGTAAGCAATTCCATTGTAGCACCTGTATTGTGGACAAATCTCCAAAATAAGTATCAAGCATCAGAAGTTGGGTGGTCATTGTATTTTAAAAATCTTTTGTTTTAACTTTCCCACCAAGTTGCAAGAAGGAGGATCAATCTCTAAATATTTATCGCACTTGAAGGATCTTAATGATCAAATTTTTGCTATTAAGAAGTTGGTTGATGATGAGGATATGGTTACTATGTTGAAGCGAAGTTTGCCGCCATTTTTTGATTAATTTTTTGAGTCCTTACATCTACTTGGAGAGAACCAACAACTTACATTTGAGAAGTTATTAACACTTTTTTGTACAGAAGGAAAGGAGGCTAGATCAGATAGAGGCATAAACTCCATCCACTATAATGAGTGCATTTAGTGCACAGTTCAAAAGCAAATGCAAACAAAAAATGCTAGCAATGTATCAAAGAGATCAAATTCAGATGTTATTACTGCAATAAGCCTGGACACTTCAAGAGATATTGCCAAAAAAAAACAATATGACTTGGCACGTGGTCAAATGAAATAAAGGCATGCAAATGTTGCCGAAAGAGGTGAAGAAGAAGAAGTGGGTGATTTTTCATTTGTGGCATTACATAATCAATCAACCAAGTCTATAGCCTAGTATTTGACTAAGGCACATCTCACCACTACAAGTGTCACATAAACTAGTATGTAAATTTCATTGAAGATAAGAGTATTAGTGAATCTATTGCTTTGGGTGACGGAAGGACTCACTATGTTAGAGGATGTGAGGTTGTTCATTTCATATTGAACAATACTTTAAGTGAGGTTGTTCCAAAACGTTCGATATGTTCCTAACATGAGCAAAAATCTCATCTATGAGTGAGATAATTAGGAACCCTAATATTTTTGTAAATTTTCAAGGAAGCAAATATATGGTCACTACTCTTGTGATAACAAGGTGAATGTAGTTTGTATTGGTGAAAAAGGGTTGTATAGATTTCCTGATCTAAAAACAACAAAGGCACATGCACCAAGTGTGGTAGAGAATACAAATGTAGTCTAGCATGAAAGGTATGGACACCTAAGTTATCAATATTTATCTGTACTTAATAAGACTAATATGGTGGATGGTCTTCCATCCATTCAGGATTGTTAGACGTATGTGCAGGATTATTAGAGATATGTGTAGGCTGCCAGTTATAAAAACAACATTGACTTTCATTTGATACTGACAATAAAACATGGCAAGCCAAAGGAGTTTTGGACCTACTACATGTTGATTTGCATGGTCCAATGAAAACACCTACAATATCTAGAGCTAAGTATTTCCTACTACTGGTTGATGACTATTCAAGGAAAATGAGGGTTTGTTTTATGAATAACAAGTCAAATTGTTGTTCAAAGTTTGTAACATGACAATATTTGGTAGAGAAACAAATAAGTAAACATCTCAAAGCTTTAGGATCTGATAATGGAGGTGAGCTTGTTTCAACTTAGTTCAAAGAATTTTGCAAAAGGGAAGGTATACATAGGTGGTATACCACTCCATACACTCCACAACAAAATGGAGTCAAGGAAAGGAGGAATAGGATAGTTGTAGAGATGGCAAATTGCATAGTACACAGCCAGAATGTACCATAGCCATACTGGGAAAACGAAGTGAATGCTATTTACATCCTTAACAAAACTCCTTGTGAATATTTGTAGGATATCACTCCTGAGGATTCATGGTTAGGAAGAAAACCTTTTGTAAGAGATTTTGGTATTTTTCAGTTGTATTGCTTTTGCAAATATTCCCAAGGAAAAACGTTCCTAATGAATAACTGGATGTCTCTACAAACAAAATTGTGATCATTAGAGATGTTATAGATGACAAAATATCATTCTTTTGTGATAATGATAAATCTATGGATAGTACTAATTAGTGTATGGGAATTTGTTGCTCATTCAAGATCAAGTTCTGGTGTTGAAATCAAACAGGACTCAGAGACAGGAACATTAGAGGAGTCAAGTTCCAAGGAGGGGTTTGGTTAAGAAGAGGGGGATTCTCAATCTTCACAACAGAGAGAGATTCTTGATCTTCACAGCAAGATCAAGAGGGCCAACAAAGGAAATGGAAGTGGTATTATACCATGATGGAAGGATATTGAGAAGATGAGTTGCCAAAGGTACTAAAAGGACAAACTACACGATTGAGGCAACAAATTATGTGAGGAAGTGAGCAGGTAAATTTTGCTCTCACTTCTATTGATTTTGTGCCAAGTATTTGAACCTAGCACATTTGAATATTCGAAAGGAAAACTTGAATCAAAGGCTGCCATGAAAGTGAAATATGATGCATAGATGAAAAAAAAGACTTGGGTGTTGTCTACATTGCCTCTAGGGAAGAAAGCAATTCGTTGTAAATGGATTTTCAATGTCAAATATAAATCAGATGGTTCTTTGGACAAATACAAAGATTGTCTTGTCGCCAAAGAATATGCACAAGATGAAGGGGTGGACTGTGAAGGAACCTTTGCCCCCACAACGAAAATGGTAAATTTTCAACTAGTTATCTCCATTTCTGCTCATTCTGGATGGAATATATACAGATGGATGTTAAAAGTGCCTTGATGTAAATTCCTTGTATGGATGGTAAATTCCTTGTATGGACTCAAGCAGGCTCCTCAAGCCTGGTATTTCAAACTTGATCAATACCTTAAAGATTCTAGAATTATAAAAACCTATTATGAACCCACTTGCTACATCATAAACAATGACGATGATATAGTGAAGTTATTTTGTCTATGTTGATGGTCTTCCCATCGCCAAAAAAAGTGCCACCAAGATTCAACAGGTGAAATTTGATATTTGATCTATTTTTGAAATTACTGATTAAAGCCCACTTCATTATTGTTTAGGTGTAGAATTTTTGCAATCTAAGCACACTATATTTTTATCACAAGTCAAGTATGCCAAAGCACTCTTCAAAAAATTCTGAATGACTGAATTTAATCCTACATCTACACCTATGGAAATTGGCATAAAGCTCTCAGCTTGCACGGACTCACCACTAGTCAACGAGTCATTGTATTGGAAATTGGTTGATAGTTTGATTTATCTTACTACCACCCATTCGGATCTATGTTTTGTAGTGCTTTGTCTGTTTCTCAATTCATGTCTAATCCTGAAGAGTTACATTGGAAAGTTGCAAAATGAGTCCGTCAATATTCAAAAGGACCCTTGACTTTGGAATTCTATATCAGGGATCTGTTGACTCCATGATAGCAGAGCATATTGATTTGAATTGGGTTGGATCAGTTGATACAAGGAAGTCAGAAACAAGTTATGTGTTCACTCTTGGTTTAGGAAGGAAATTTCATGGCAAAGTAAGCTAGAACCTATAGTTTCCTTATCCTCCGTTGACATAAAATACAAGACAGACTTCAATAGAGGTTGTGAGGAAATGTGGTTACGAAGAATATTGGTTTATCTTCAACTTGACCAAGCACTGCTAACCTCACTTTTCTGTGACAATCAGAGTGCTCTCAAAATGGTGAAAAATTTAGTCTATCATGCCATAACTAAGCATATTGAAGTTCATCAAAATTACACCAGATAGTTGGTTGATAATCAAGACATTTTCCTTTATTATTGTCCTACAACAAAGCAAACTATTGAAATAATGACAAATCCACTTGGTAATGATAAGTTCACTCATCGTGCCATGTTATTAAAAAAAAAGCTAACTCCAACTAGATTTTCATAATGGTGTAATGCACTAACACACATAAGCTTTCGCTCATAGTGCCATGTTAGAAGGAAAGCTAACTCCAGCTAGATCTCCATCATGGTGTAATGTATTTGATGACAATGTGGCAGTGTTAAATGGAAAACTACCTTATGAAAGCTAACAAACATTAGCTTTTTACTCACCGTGCAATGTTTTAAGAACGAAAGGTAACTCCAGCTACATTTCCATCATGGTGCATTGTGATTGATGACAATGTGGACGTGCTATATGGAAAACTACACTATGAAAGCTTACACACATTAGATTTCACTCACCATGCAACAATTTAAGGATGAAAGCTAACTGCAGCTAGATTTCCAACACGACGCAATGTGATTGATGACAATGTGGTTGTGTTACATGGAAAACTACCTTATGAAAGATAACACACATTATATTTCACTCATCGTGCCATGTTGTTAAAAGGAAAGCTAACTCTAGCTAGATTTCCATCATGATGTAATGAGCTAACGCACATAAGATTTCCCTTTTAGTGCCATGTTGTTAGAAGGAAAGCTAACTCAAGCTAGATTTCCATCATGGTGTAATGTATTTGATGACAATGTCGCTGTGTTAGATGGAAAACTACCTTATAAAGGCTAACAGACATTAACTTTACTCACCGTGCAATGTTTTAACAATGAAAGCTAACTCCAGCTAGATTTCCATCATGGTGCATTGTGATTGATGACAATGTGGTTGTGCTAGATGGAAAAATACACTATGAAAGCTTACACACATTAGATTTCACTCTCCATGCAATGATTTGAGGATGAAAATTAACTCTATCTAGATTTCCAACACGGTGCAACATGCTTGATGGCAATGTGGTTATGTTACATGGAAAACTACCTTATCAAAGTGTTGAGGCCTGGAAAATCGTAGGCAACAATAGAAAGGGATTCTCCCCAGTCAACGTTCCCAACTAGCCCATGAATTTTTGGTATGGGGAATCCGTCTAGTTTGCGGTCAAGCTACCGTAGGTCAAGTAACAAAAATAAATGGTTTTATTGGTTGCGTCCCAGTCCACCGTGTATATTTTTGTATTTTTTAAATTTAAGTAAGATATGCAAGTTCCTATCTAACATGCAGATTGATAAAGAATACGAGGAGTGGTCACAATGTGATGCGCAGGTTCTTACCTCTCGTCTTAAACTCTCTTGCATCTAAATCACACACAACAGAAAAATAAGACTAACTAAGTTGTCCCTAGGGAGCAAGATTATCAATTAATGAGTAATGTATTACTGCTCATATGTAAAGATAAATCACAGATAGTTGTTCTTAGAATCAAAACACATAAACATGAACAGAGATATGCACAACAAGATAGCTCATTGTTTGTTAAAACATTCATTACTCATAGTGGAAATTATCATAAAATAAACTAGAGAACATTCATACAAGAACATAGGTTCAAAAAGTTAGAACGATCTCACAGTTAATGAAACACAACTGAAAACGAAATAGTTCCACTTCAACATTGTTCATTTCACTAAATTTGTACATTCCACACAACACTTTCTCCAACAGGCAAAATTGTAATTATATTATTGCAAAATGAAATAGTTCCTCTTATAATAAGTTTTTCACAAGTCTCACTGGGAAAAATCCCCTTCTCTATCTCATTCTCCTATACTTATACAAAAAGGAAAAAACTTTTGGGCTTCCCACAAATGACCCCTGGGCTTCCCCAACGTTTCATCTCCCACAATGGTCTCATATTTAGTGCTTATAAAATTTACAATATATTACATTTAAATAAACTAATCAAGCACTTAAGTGGAGGGCTTCGCTTGATTGTTCAGGAACTTCTTCCATGCTAAGGCCTCTGATGCAATGTTCTCGAACTCGGAAGGTTCGAGAAAATAAATATTGATCTCAAACTTGGCAGCCTGATTTTTTATCACTTCAATATTGGCTGAGCTCAAGCGTAGTTGATCTTCCAGTAACTGCACACTGACCACTGAATGAGCTACTTCATCTCTCAAAGTCTGCTCGTCCAGGACCTTAACATGTTGACTTCTCTATTCATCTTCTTGATATCTATTCTATAACATCTCTATGAATAGGTCCTGGTCTGGAAATGCATCCATTCTCTACTCAGCAGCCACCTGGCATCGGTTGTAAGTGATCAACAGTCTCCTACAAAACTCAGTGCAAGCTCCCTTCATTTTCTTTACAGCCTTCTTAAATTCTTCAGTTATGTTTATGGCAAACTCTAACAAGTCATAGTCTTGTTTTAAGCCTTGTTGATCCTTTGCTGGTAAGTCTACAAGGATCTCCTCATTGGCCTCCAATCTTGCTATTCTTCCAATCAGGACTTCTAAAATGTCCTAAGATCTTTCTACGAAATATGAAGAAGTCTACAAAATTTCTTCTAATCTATTATCTACCTGCAAAACCTTGCACCTCTCTTCTTCTATGGATACTTGTAGCCTATGCATTTTGCTCCTTTGTGTTAAAACATGTTCTTTGAAAGGCTAAATGTTGGTTTGTTGTTCCCTGGCTTCTTCCAAAGATGCTGCTAATGAAGCAATTTGTTCTTTAAACTCTGCTACTTGCACCTGAGATTGTTTCTCTGACTCCTCCAAAGTAGCCTTTTGTAATTCTAACTCCCCAATCTTACTTTGCAGCTGGTCTCTTTCTGCATGAAGACTTTCACATGCTGTTTTCGGCCCATCCTTTTCTGTCATGAACTCCTGATATTCCTGCTGCAATTTTGCTAAGCTTTCTCGGGAAACCTCCAAATACATCTTGTCTACTTGGAGGGACTGAAGCTCTGCCTTTGAAGACTTTATACTTCATTTTCCATGTCTTCAAAATTCCTTTTCAATTTTTTGCTTTCCTCTCTCACCCTTCGTAGTGTATCTTTCAGTTAGGTAGCAGTTTTCCTTGATTGCTCAAGTTCAGTCATTATTCGATCCACATTATCTTCAGAGGCATGGATCAATGCTGCTCCAGCTCGGAGATTGAATCTTAGGTCCTTGTCTGTCCCATGTACCAAGGTTTTATCATTTATCATCTTCCCTGAATGCCCCCCAATTTCAACTTTCCTCTCGGTCCTCTTCACAATTCTTTTCTTTTCCTTGTCGTAAAAGATGTTATTGAAGTCTGGAACTTCTTCCCCTTTCTTTTGTTCGAAAGGGATCAGTCTTAGGCCAGAAACAACAACCTGTCCTAAGGTGTTTCTAGCAATTGCATTAGGGTCTTGAGAATCAGAATTACCCAGATCTTGAACTTGAGTGTCTGTAGGGTCGAAATTTTGTTGCTCTGTCATGGACCCTATCAGTTTCAGTCTTTCGGCTTCCTATTTCTTGATTTCCTCATCCTCTTTCTTTTTCCTTTCTTCTTCCTCCCTCCTGGCAGCTTCCTCTACACTCTTAGTTGCTTCTTGTTCAACTTTCTTCTTTTCTACGTGGCCTTTCCCACCTTTAGTAGTGATCTTCTTTTTTAATCTCCTTTTATTGCAGTCATGTTTTCTGCATTTTGGAAAATTGATTCATCCTTATCCCAATGGCTTGTATATTCAAAATGCACATTGGCTTCCTTACGAGAATCATTCCTATGGAAGTTTATCTTCCCAAAATGAAATTTCTCCAATTCCTCTACAAATTCATCAGCCTTTTTAACTCTTCAAAACTTATAACATCCCAATCTAAATGGTATGGGAGGATAAGTCGCCTTCTTGTGCTCAAACAAAAAACTCCCTATGCCATCCAAGAAAACCTGCTTGATTTCCTCCTTGTGTATCACATAATCAGTGTCATATTTGGGAAGCAATGAAGGTTCTCTGGAGCAGCCATACATTCTAATATACATCTCGTCCTCAGTTAAGTAGTAATCAGCATACTCCTGAATGACCTTCAATGCTTCTTCAGACATGCAATTGCATTCTTTCAAGAAAATCATTGTATACAAAGGCATAAAAAAGTGTTCACACACTTCTCTGTAATGAATGTAGTACTTATGTGCCCATAATGGCTTGTAGGCTCTGTATACTAGTGTTCTGTCTTTGTCCCAAATATACCTTAGGTTTGGGAATGACTGGGTGCACAGTATGCAATCAATCAATGTGAAGCTCATGTAGAACTCAGATTTTTTCTGGGACACCCCTCCCAGGGCTGAAGCAATGCAAGCTAAGAGACTGTTTGACACAATGTTCACCTAGTTGAACACAGTCCCTTGAGTGGCTACACAGAAGATGATAGGAACGGGTGATTCCATGAAGATGGGTAACACTTTTTGGCCAAATTTGGGGATGAAAACCTGATTTTTTACTCATGTGCTAGATAGAAGCCCTCAAAATGCATATATTCCATGTGAATTTCGACTTGCAGTAAAAAAACAAATTGTAGAATATTATGTTGGATTCATAGTGATATTTTTTAAAAAATATTCCGATGTCATTTAATGTGTGAATTTTTGCATTTAATGAACTGTGTGACCTTAAAAATTTGAGGAAGCTAATAAGTGGCTTGTGTCCACATAGAGTAATTTAATCTTGCATTAATAATTTAAAAAAATTAAATATATGAGCATGATCTACATAAAATGCAGTGTGATGTGCATATTTTTTTGTTAATTTTTTTCGCATTATACAATTATTTATTGTTTTTCGAAAGTGACCACATTCGATTTCAGCATCGTTTTAAACACATATTTGTCCACGTAAAGGAATTTTTTCTATTTTTTCAAAAATTGAAAAACCAAAGATACTCTTTTGAAGAGGACACGTCGATATGTGATGTGTGCATTTTTAAGAATTTTTTGGCTGTGTATTTTTAACTCTGCGGATTTTTCTTTGAGCTGCTTCGAAGTTGCAGTGTGGTTTTCTAAGTATAAGTTTGAGAAGTAATTAAAACATAAATATCATATGAATGCCAAAATGCGTGTATGATACCCCAATGGATAGAAGATTCGTTGGTGAATTTATCGGTATCAACTCCGCTCAGTTATGTACTAGAAATGGTAGGGTTTACACCTCTGCAAGGCACAGGAAATTTTCCATTTGCTTGAATGTGGGCTAAGTCTATTTTTTTAAGCCCTCGACCGAGGTATGAACCTCGACTGAGGTATTTAAATACCTCGGTCAAGGTATTAACAGGACCTCGACCGAGGGTTTGTAAATCCCTCGACCGAGGGTTTAAAAAACCCTCGGTCGAGGTCCTGTTAATACCTCGACCGAGGTATTAGCTCGGTCGAGGTCCTAGTCATGTAATAATCTATTTAAAGACAAACGCGTAGGTGGTCATTACAATTTTTGAGAGTTGATGTCTGAAATGAAAAGAAGGGTCATTTATGTTTATTTGTAGAAATGGGTCTTGGAGTCATAGAAGTCATAGATATGATTGATCAAATCTATGACTCCTATGACTCCTCTACCCATATCTACAAATCTACACATAAAATTTAGAGGAAGCAAAAGCAGTAATGTTTTTACATGTTTTTTCTTCAAGGTATGGATGAATCCGCGGGCCTGGGTAACTCCAGTCTCCGATCCGTCGCGTTAGTGGCTTTCTATGCATGTCGTAGTTGTTTCGCAAGCTCCATGTCAATGTCAATGTCAATGACAACAATTATTGTTACTTGTCATTGACATTGACATTGACATGGAGCCTGCGAAACAGCTACGGCATGCATAGAAAGCCATTAATGCGACAGCTCGGAGACTGGAGTTACATAAAGCTCAATTATAATGAATATCAAGGAAATTAAAAGCATTTTCATGTAAATAGTTAAAGAAAAATCAAGAAAGATATGCTTGATGATATGATCCCTAGACCATAATAAGAGTTTTTGCATATTATTTTTATGGCTTTCAAAGGGAAATTCAATCAATGACAATGATAAGTCATAGTTGATAAAAAAATATGGACAGTTGCTCATGAGGGGTTGAAGTTAACATTGATGGTGCCTTAAAGGAAATTATTAACTTGTAAGACTATGAGGAATAATAATAAATCACCAAGGCCACTTTATGCCATTATAATACTACAAATTCTTGGGAAAATGCACAATAATAAGGCAAAATGTGAAGTCATGATATAAGGGATAAAATAAACCAGAGATATAAATATTAAGAACAAGACTTGAAGCTTATAATCTATTTTCTAAATGAAAAAACAACTAGTGACTTGCAAGAGTTAGAGAGAAATATATCATGTTTCCAATAAAATTCTATGAACCAAATCACTAAATAAGCAAAGAAATGACAATTTCAATAATGTTATGTTTCAATTATGTGAATGAATACCTCGGTCGAGTTAATACCTCGACCGAGGGCTTAAAAAAACCTCGGTCAAGGGCTTGTTAAAACCTCGGTCGAGAAATTAATACCTCGGTCGAGGGCTTGTTAGAACCTCGGTCGAGGTGCGTTTTTTTGCATTTGCCAAAATCCGCTTGCCAAAAAGTGTTACCCAGGTCCGTGGATTCACCCGAACCCATCCCAACTTAAAATGTTTGCCGTCGGCTCTCCCAAATATTATGTTCAGCATTAAAGCAATGAACCTATAAGGGGTTCTTAAGGTAGCTGTGTCATATTCCCCTGATGGTCTGGTTCGAAAACTCTTACCAGGTACCAGCATTCTCTTCAATGTTTCAACCAGGTCAAGATTAATCCTCTTTATCTAATCCTTAGTTAGGTAAACCTGGGCTTCTGGTAAGTGGTAGGCTAATGATACATAACCAGGGCTGTAAGCAGCATAGCCCTGTTTGTCAGTGTTGGCCAGAATCATGGTATTCACGTCTTCCCTAGGAATAATCCATCCAATTACTTCTGAGCATGGGAAAAGCTCAGGCCTAGTAGAAATCTTCATCAAAGAAGATCTTTCAATATTAGCATATATCGTTTCTTCTTCAAAACCAGTGTCAGGTGCTTCATGTTGTGATATCAGTCTATAAATTTTTCCCCACTTGTATTCAAGTTCCACTCCTATGGTGCATCTGGTGTCTTCGTAAATATACTCAGTCTTTGTGATAACTTCTTCCTCAGGTTCCTCGTACACTACAAGGGCTTTCTTTTTCTGCCTTTTTGACATCTCGTACTCAGAAAAATTGCCATGTCATACAATCAAAGTATTTTAGGTCCTATTGAGTCATTCAACCTGTGGAAATTGAACCCAGTGATAGATTAATTTTACTCACAACAATTATTAATTGTACATGCAAAATCACTCACAAAAGAGACTGAATATGGAGCTGAACACTAAACTGTATTAACTCAGTGTACAATATCCAACCCTGTAACATAATAGGTTGCTGCATTAAATAATTACATAAGGGATTCGAATGCATGAGGAGGAAATTCGAATCTAGTCAAAAGCAGGCTTACTAGAATTAAGCAAATCCCCCATAGATGCATAAAGTAGTTTCCAAATCAGTCATGGAGCTCACGAATTGGAAAAAGCACTTAGGCAAGCTAAAAGGTGATGGAATGACAACTCATACATGCTTTTCATAGGAGAAAAGAGTGGAGGATGTGGAGGACAAAAAACTAGTTAACCTCACCTAGTCAAACTTTCCCAATTGCCTTAAAGCACTGAAAAAGCAGGCAATAAAGAAGAAAAAGTAGAAGGGTGCCTAGGAGGCCAAGAATAAAGCAGAATTGATTCCTTGAGGTTTCCCAAGCACTACATGAGTCAAAATAGGCAAGTTTGACCACTATGGATAGGTAAATGACAACTTGCATAACATGGGACACATGAACTAGGCAAATAAGACAAAAAAGATTAATTTAATGTCTAAGGTAGCTAACTATGGGTTGATTATTCTAACACCCCCCCTTAAGCCTGAATTATGAGTAATATATCAGAAAATTATAGGGCCTAGAAACAAGGCTTATTCACCCTTTACATACTGCATGTCCATACAACCAAGGAAAGAGGCAAAAACCACATGGGAAAATCCTCCCTTAAACATGGACTGTAAAACAAAATTTGGAAATGGTGTCTTCACTCATGCTTCATATCATGATCAAAAATCCCCAGCAGTGATTTGAGATTGCTGAAGTTCTTCTCACAAAATGCTTTGGTGAAGATATCAGCTACTTGTTCTGAAGATGAACAGAAGAGTAGGTGAATGGTGCCATCATGCACAAGCTCTCTGATGTAGTGCATATGGATCTCAATGTGTTTGGTTATCTGCTTCTGAACTGGATCATTGCAGATTCAAATGGTACTCTGGTTATCATAGTAAATGGTATTTGAGTACTCTGATTCGAAGCCACACTCTTTAAGTAAACCCTACAACCATAAACATTGAGTTGTTGCATTTACAACTCCTCTGTACTCTGCTTCTGTAGATGAGAGTGCAATGGCACTCTGTTTCTTGCTTGACCAGCTGATTGGCCCTTCTGGAAGCATGAACACATATCCTAATGTGGACTTTCTATCTGTGCTATCACCTTCCCAATCATTGTCAGTAAACCCAATCAAATCAAGATCAGATTTTTCTTTATAGAAGATCCCATGTGTCCTTGTTCCCTGAACAAAGTTAAGGATCCTTTTGGTTGCTTTCCAATGGATCTCATGAGGCTGATCCATGTATCTAGAAGCCACACTTACTGCATAATAAATATCAGGTCTAGTATGTGTAAGATACAACAAACATCCAATCAATTGCATATACAGTGTATTGTTTACCATAGGTGAAGAATCAGCTTCTTCCAGCTTCACTCCTGAAAGGAAAGGAGTCTTGCTTGTTTTGCAATCCTTCATTTTGAATTTTTTCAGAAAATCCAAGGCATACCTAGACTGGTGCACCTTGATTCCAGATTTGGTTTGAGCAATCTCAAGCCCCAAGAATTGGCTTAAGAGCCCAAAATCTGTCATGGAGAAGGCTTGGTTCATTGCACCCTTCAAGGAAGCAATCTCATCCTTTGAGCTTCCTGTAATGAGAAGGTCATCAAAATATAACACAATGATCATTAATGAACCATTAATTAACTTCAAATAAACATTTGGATCTGATTTGCACCGAACAAAATTCAGTGATAGCAAGAAGCTATCAATCTTGGCATACCAAGCCCCGGGGGCTTGCTTTAGCCCATACAATGACTTCCTCAACTTGCACACAAGAGATGGGTTAGTAGAAAATCCTTGAGGCTGCTGCATGTATATATCTTCAGTGAGGTCTCCATTCAGGAAGGCACATTTTACATCCATGTGATGTACCTCCCATTGCTTTGAAGCTGCAATGGCTAAGGCTAGCCTGATGGAGTCCATCTTTGCCACTGGTGCAAAGGTCTCATTGTAATCTATGCCATGAACCTGTGAGTAGCCCTTGGCTACCAATATGGCCTTGTACTTTAGAGGTGAACCATCAGCAGCAAATTTGGTCTTGTACACCCACTTACACTGAACTAGCTTCCTCCCTGGGGGAAGATCCACCAGCTCCCAAGTGTTGCTATTCTGGAGTGAGTTGAACTCTTCCTTCATGGCTGCTTTCCATCTTGGATCTCCTGCTACATATTCATATTTTTGAGGATCTGATTCCACCATCAAATATCATTTCTTAGCAAACATAGGATCCTTCATGCACAGACCACTCTCAAATTGAGATCTAGTCCTCCTTGGGTCATTGGGATTCCTAGCTAGCTTTCCTGCTACATGTAGTGTCTTGAATGCCTATTTTTTCCTTGTAGGGTTGTTAGGATCTGCAATAAACTCATCACTATCATACATATCAGAAACAGCATGTTCAACAGTCTCTTCACTTACTTTCAGAGGTTCAGGTGGTGAAGAGGCTTCTCCAACTTCCACTGCTGCAAGGGGTTCTTCTTGAAACAGAACACACCTTTCAATAAAGGATTTATTTGTGCTCAAATTTATCAGCTTGTACCCTTTTTAATCTTCAGAGTACCCAACAAATAGACACTCTTGGCTTTGGGGCTGCAAAGCCTTCCTCTTCTCTGTTGGAATTCTAGCCCAAGCCTTTGAGCCAAAAATCCTGAAATGGGTCACATCTGGCTTGTGCCCACTCCATGCTTCGAAGGGATTCATACCATCAAGTTGTTTATGAAGCACCCTATTCTGGATATAGGCTGCATAGTTTATAGCTTCGGCCCAGTACTTTGATGGCAAAGTTTTGGCCTCCATCATGCATGTTTCCATCTCCTTCAGTGATCTGTTCTTCCTCTCAGCAACACCATTCTGCTGTGGTGTGTAAGGGATAGAATGCTGCATCTGAATACCTGCATCTGCACAATAATTAATAAACTTAGACTTGACATACTCACCACCATTTTCAGATCTGAGGACCTTGAGTTTCCTCCCATACTGGTTTTCAACCAAAGCCTTAAAGACTTTGAAGAGACCAAAAACTTCAGACTTGTGTTTCAGGAAGTAAACCCAGCAATACCTGGAAAAGTCATCTATGAAATTCAATGCATATTTTGCCTGAATCATGGACATATGAGGGAATGGGCTAGCAACATCACTGTGAATCAAATCGAGGGGTGCAGAGGTTCTCTCATGACTAGCTCCCTCAAATTTATGCTTTGGGCGTTTTCCTAGGATACAACCTTGGCAGACTCCTTTGGAAAATTTTATCTTGGGCAACCCTATGACCATCTCTTTTTCACTAAGATAAAAAAGATACTTGTAATTTAGGTGGCCAAATCTTTCATGCCAAAGCTTGCTTGCCTCATTAGCATGAATCAGAAGAGAAGAGGGGTTTGAGTAGGGTAGGAAGTGTGAGAACATGTATACCTTTTGAGCATGATTTGCAACTCCTTGTGCAATGAATTTACCACTTGAGATCTCTGTGATCTCAACTTCATCAGGGGAGAATATGACCTTCTTTGGAGACCCAGTGTGAGTCATCTGGTACACTGATAAGAGGTTGGAGGCAAGACCAGGAACATAAAATACATTGCTGAACTGACCATGATCAAGGTCAATCCTCCCTTTGCCCAAACTTTCAGTGAGAGAGTCATCCCCCAATACTATTGGTGGACCTTTCGACATGTCAAGTGAGGTGAATGCCTCGTTGGTCGAAACCATGTGTCTTGAAGCTCCAGAATCAATGATGAAACTAGGTGAGCTTGATGTGCCAGCAACCAATGCATGAACTCTCTCTATGTCATCTGAACTTGATCTTCCTTCCCTCTTCTTTGAGCTGTCTGGAAGGGAGATGCCATTCTTCTCTAGGAGTTGGGTCAGCATGTCTATTTGCTTCTTCATACAGGATATTTTAATGTGATTTCCCTTATTGCATTATGCGCACTTGCTCATTTCTCCTTTATTCTTCTTCTTCTGGTAGTTTTTCTTGGAACCTTGTGGCTCCTCCGGAGACTTGTTCTTGTCTCTCTTTTGCTTAGGTGGCTTTTTAGCTTTCTTTTTGCTTTTTGAATCCACCTTCGAATGTCCAGCAACCAGAGCTTGGTCTTTGGATGGTTTGATGGTGCCCATCATCACCAGCTTGTCTTGTTCTTGTGTGAGAGATTCCATGAAATCTGCAAGGCTAGGCATCTTCCAGGTTCGAGCTGTCAACTTTGTGGCATAGAAGGTCAAAAAAAACACTGAATAGTCAAGGCCAAGCTTTGAGAGTATGGCTAATACCAGCTCATAATCCTTCTTTTCGATCCCACATTGTTTTAGCTGGAAAACAAGTGCTTTGAACTTGGAGAAATAGAGTTGCAGGGATTCAAAGTTATTTGGACTCAGGGAGATCAGTTCATTTTCAATTTGATGTCCCCTCATCTCATCTATCTTTCCAAAAAGATCAGTAAGATTCTCCCATACTTCATTCAATGATGTCAATCCATCAATATGGAAAAGGAGGTCTCTGGAAATACTCAGACACAAGAGACCATATGCCTCATCCCTCCTGTTGTGCCATTTTATCTTCTCTACAGCTACATTGGGCTCTGCTTCTATTGCCATAGTCACCCTGTAGAGGCATTTCACTCTCAATGGTATCTCCATCTCTACTTTCCATTCAAAGAAGTTGAAGGGAGTCAACATGATCTTCTAAAATTGATCCATAGCTCAGAAATTGTCCCGGCTGTCAGTAGAAGGCTCCCAGTCACTGATGTCGAACCTGCAAAACAAATTTGAAGGAGAGAAATCAATCTACAATGGCTCTAATACCATGTGGAAATTGAACCCAGTGATATATTAATTTTACTCAAAACAATTATCAATTGTACATGCAAAATCACTCACAAAAGAGACTGAATATGGAGCTGAACACTAAACTGTATTAACTCAGTGTACAATAGCCAACCCTATAACATAATTGGTTGCTGCATTAAATAATTACATAAGGGATTTGAATGCATGAGGAGGAAATTCAAATCTAGTCAAAAGCAAGCTTACTAAAATTAAGCAAATCCCCCATAGGTGCATAAAGTAGTTTCCAAATCAGTCATGGAGCTCACGAATTTGAAAAAGCACTTAGGCAAGATAAAATGTGATGGAATGACAACTCATACATGCTTTTCATAGGAGAAAATATTGGAGGATGTGGAGGACAAAAAAATAGTTAACCTCGCCTAGTCAAACTTTCCCAATTGCCTTAAAGCACTGAAAAAGCAGGCAATAAAGCAGAAAAAGCAGAAGGGCACCTAGGAGGCCAGGAATAAAGTAGAATTGATTCCTTGAGGTTTCCCAAGCGCTACATGAGTCAAAATAGGCAAGTTTGACCACTATGGATAGGTAAATGACAACTTGCATAAGGTGGGACACATGAACTAGGAAAATAAGACAAAAATGATTAATTTAATGTCTAAGGTAGCTAACTATGGATTGATTATTCTAACACAACCAATATTCAAAGAACAAAGACAAAACTACATAAGCATTTACCTCGGCCATGTTAGTTATGACTGAATCTATGTAAAATACAGAACCATATCTAACTACCAAATACTCTTGCACAAGATAAGTTTGCAAAAATCCTAGATCCTGCACATGACTAAAAATTAGCTTAATCAACCAATAACATCATGGCTTCGCTAACAATGTATAATTTCTCTCGGCAAAGAAAACAATCTCATAAAAACTACATCCTCGGTGCTATCGATTCCAAAATAAAACGTCCTATTGCCAATCCCATCAAAACAAGGCGCATCCTCAAAAAACCACAACCCTATTCCCAAACACGTGAGTGACCAAAACACTGAAAAAACAAAACCTTCAGCATTTCGAAACAAACTAGGTAAAAATGGCTTCCTACTGCAAAAGAAAAGGAAACCTGCCCCCCTGGAAGGCCACACACAAACTGGAGAAAATTGGTGCAGACAGCATAATGCTTGTCTACACCAGTTTCCCAAACAGTCGGGTAAGGTTTGAAAATTCATAACATCACTACAATAATCATTAGGAAAACAAAACCCCCCCTTCAGACGACCATACTATCAAAATGAACTAGATATACGCTAAAAAAAACCATAAACTTAGGTGTCCATTAACCATGGAGGGAAAACTTAACCAAGGACGACAACCCTAGTTCAAAACTCAAACGAAGGGGTGGAATCGAATGATTGGCCTACCTAGCAAGGAGCTGTGCAGTTGATAAGAAGAATCTGAAAGCTTCCATGATGACGCCACCTACGAATGAGTTGCCGATAGCAAGTACAACTCCCAGTTTGAAATGACAATGACAGCGTAGGCACGGGTTCACAGGTAAAATAATAGAAAAATTCCCCAAATCCCCCAATATATATATCTCCCGATAAAAAACATTCAGCGGGAAAAACACGACAATTGGGTGGCAGAGTAACTAAGGGATTGGTGATCAAGTATGCTAATGCGCCGCAACAGCAGAAGATTAAAAAACTATGAGTTCTGTAGTGCAAACCGAAACATCGGTTAGAAAAATTAACTCCACATCGGAGTTCAACTAGAATAAGGCCTCGGACCATAAGTTGGTTAGAACACTGCAACGGCGGAAGCTGTAAAGACAAAATGTTCTGTAGACTAGTCAAAATCAGAGAGAAAATACAATCGAAACTTAAGCGAAACATCGACAAAGCGTCAAACATCAGGCAAAGGAAAAACTAAAGTGGAATATTATTCCATTCTAGAGCCGCAATGGCACAGCAAAATAGACTAAGGCCTTGCCAAACAAAACTGACGGGAATTGAAAAAAATCGAAACATCTATCATGGTGCTCGCAATAGGTCATCTGAAATGGTGGTACTGCAAAGCACTAGAGTTTCGACGGTTTTCACACAAGGGCGCCGATAATAAAATAAAAAGAAAGCGCATCGATGGAAAGTAACACTTTGGATTGGATCTTCATTCAACTGCACCTTCGCAATGACGAATGCATAGTTAACTTTGGTTATGATTCATAGCTTCAACAAATTCTGACAGCAGGGTGAGAAAACACTATAATTCATAAAAGGCAGCATCAACATAAAGATATTCCTTTAACAATCATCATCAAAAAATCTGAAATTGCAGTAAAATCAAGCAATCCCAACCAAGCTAAGCAAGACAAAATTAAAAACAGGGTCCCAAATGTTTAGAAATTTGGGAAATTGTTGCAGCTGCAACAATTGGCGACTACCTGGTGAACCCTAGATTTCTGAATCAACTCTTCCCTCAGTAAAAGAATTTTTAGCCATTAAGCTAATAGGTTGAATTCTTCTAGATGCTTTTATTCCTACAATGGAAAACATATGCACTTAAATGGCATTGATGACAATCCAATTTTGGAAATGGGAACACCAAAATCTCAAAGTCAGGATAACTCTTTTGAGGCTTAGTAGATGAGTTTTATTTTAGCTCTGTCTTTGGGTAGTTTCCAGCTTGGACACCACAGGATTGTAACATATGGTAAACAAAAATATTCATTTGTTCCTCATTCCCATGCCATTTTACACTTTTGTGTCTTTTGAACCTTTTGTTCTGGCTTTCAAATCTTGGCATGGGATCATTTATATATAATAAACTATTTACCTTGCTTCCTTTTCGTGGGTCTTTGGCTATCACCCCCTAGGACATTTTAGATGTGAAATGGATGGAACCTCGAAATAGTATTCCAGACCTTTTGATTCTGAGTTATTTTCAGGGATTAAGCGGGACTTCAATGAGTTCATAGCCATTTAGGAAAACTAGTTACCAGAAGAAATTATATCAATTCAAACAAGAATACACAGTCTTATCCCAAAGATTTCAGTTAATCGAGAACCTTGATGCTTTCCATGCAATCAAAAGTTTTCCTCTTTTATTCAAAACCAAACCAAAAGTAACTAGAAACAACAGCAGCAAATCAAAGTGAAAAACTACATCAAATTATTTATGTACAGGGTTATCAAGAGCAAAAAAAAAGAAAAAGAAAATTTGAGAACTAAACCACTACCTAATAAGTTCTCTACCCACCCCTATATCCAGCAATTTGTAAGTTAAGGGGATAGGCTTGACTGTAGATGTTAAATACCTAACCATTATCTAATTCTACTATTCTTGAAACAAAAACTAAATCTACTAATTTACAAGCAATCTCATCAGCCCGTGAACATTGAAGGAGATCGGGTTGGGTGTCTATTATGTTGTTGGTTTCTTCAAGCTCAATTAGATAATTCCCCAATACATAATTTATTGATTTATTTTCTTCTTCCAACTTAGTGACAGTGTGTTTCATGTAGGGTTCCCTTAAGATTTTGATCTGATTTGGGGCTCCTTTATGAGGAAGCCACAAATGTGACCAATCTAAAGCAAAATACCCCTTTAACCTCGTTGACCAGTCTTGGTTCAAAATAAGTCCATAACTATCAAGTATGTCTGCCACCACAACATCAATATATTGACATATCTTTTCATTTGTAGATAAACGAATGAGAACATTCTCCATTTCCCCGACTACTTTCACATTAGTTCTGTCTTATTGAGTAACTTCCCAAGCAATAGGTTTTAGCTGTCCATTAATATTTTTGCAAACTATGAGTGGCATAACATTTACTGATGATCTAGAATCTAGCAAACAATTATGCACCTTATGATTCAAAATTTCCAAAGTCAAAAGGAAAGGTGGGGTTTTAAACCTAGTTTTCCCTTCCCCAATTGCTTCAACATCTTCCTCCATAGGTTGGTTTTCTTCCTCTGGTTCTTCAGGCTTTTTGATATTTTTCTTGTCATCACCTACTTGGTCTTCCATAGGATTAACAGACATGTTGATTTGCTTCGGACCTTGGTTGGTAATAGTGACTTTAGGTACCTCACCATATACAATGTTCTTCAGTTGTTTCTTGACATTCTCTTGCAGTTTCTTGATATTTGAGAGCATTGAATTGTCTTTATTCACCAAATCCATGCCTTTTGTTGTCATATTTATTTCCGGTATCCCCTCAAGTTTCAGAGTGCTTCTTTCTGTATCAAAAAGAGAGACACAGTCCCATAAAAACATAGTATCATTTTCTTGTTTTTCTGTGGTTTTACTACCCTTTTCCTCTTCATCATTATCCTCAGCTAATTTAGAATCCAATAGCTGATTCATTACCAATGTCATTGAATTTATCCATTGAGGACAATTTTTTTCAGAATGGGGTTTTTGGTGGAAAGTACAAAAATTATCCATACCTACCTTTGTCAAATTCATAGATGTCGGACTGTATGGAGGAGGTTTGGATTGGTTGTTATCCTCTTTTCTCTTGTAATACGGATTATATGCTTTCCGAGCTTCCTTTTCTTTCTCCAAATCTATTATTCTGTTGGAAAGCTTCTGCATCAATTTTAACATCCCCTCAAAATCATCTGATTGCTCCTCTTTAGGTTTAGACAATAATAAGGCTTTCTTCCCAAAATATTTTTCTCCAGATTGCTCAGGATAATCTTCTATACTTTCCTTTTTAGCCTCTACTCTTTCAGCTTCTTCATAAGTTTCCAATAACGTAGGCTTAACTTGAGCTTTTGCGAACATAGCCAAGTCAGGACCTAAAGCTGAGGTATAATACTCAATCAGAACCTTGTCAGGGGGCTTATCAATTGCAGAGAGATTCTTGAGGTAAGCAGAAAACCTTTGAGTAAAATTATGTACCTTTTCTTTTCTTTCTTTTTTCAAAGTGCCTAAACCTTTCATTAATGTTGCATGTGTCTTTTGGGCTATGTATTTACTTCTAAAAATTATTTCAAAGGTATCCCAATCTGGTATTGAGTTTGCAAGAAAACCAAAATACCATGATGCTGCTGCTCCTTTAAGGGTATGCGAAAACAGTCTACAGACTACATCCTCATGTTCCCCAGCCCTTAATCCTTATATTTCCAAGTAGAAACTTTGCAAATGGTCATCTACTAAAATCTTCTCATTTGGGTCAAACTTGGGCAGCATCTTCTCAAAAGCTTGAGGTAATTCATGCAACGAAGGTGCTAAGTTTAGAGGTGATCAGGCTTTCCAAGTAGGTGGTGGATTTGGCGGGTTCGGTGGTTGATTTCTATTTACGCCTGCCATGAGTCTGGGTGGAGAGTGAGGAGGTGAGAGAACAGGAGTATGCAAAGGAGAACAGTAAGGTGTGTTTGGGCCTACTTGATTCAAAGGTTGAACAACTTCCTGTAATGCTACTTCCACTAATTCTTCCAAATCTCCAACCAACACTGAATCTTCCAAAATAGGACGGTCTTTCTTCTTGTATTCTCTTTCGGGGTAAATAAAGGATAGTGGCTAACCCTCCAATACTCTTTACATAGGCCCATGTATGTCTTCTCAGATCATTAACTACTTGGTTGTCCATAGAAAACAAATTTTCTCTATTCTCTTCAGTATTCGGATCAGGAAATAAACTGCTTTCAAAACAGCAAGGGATTTCCCCGGCCATCCATACAGTAGTGGCCCTCCTTCTAGCGCCAGAAACTATTGAGGCTTGGAAAATCGCAAGCAACAACAGCAAGGGATTCTCCCAAGTCAACATTCCCAACTAGCCCATGACTATTTGGTATGGGGAATCCGTCTGGTTTGTGGTCCGGCTACCGTAGGTCAAGTAACAAAAATAAAGGTTTTTACCGGTTGCGTCCCGATCCATCGTGTATATTTTTGTATTTTTTAACTTTAAGTATGATATGCAAGTGCCTATCTAACATGCAGATTGATAAAGAATACGAGGAGCGATCACAATGTGATGCGCAGGTTCTTACCTCTCGTCTTAAACTCTCTCACATCTAAATCACACACAACAGAAAAATAAGACTAACTAAGTTGTCCCTAGGGAGCACGATTATCAATTAATGAGTAATGTATTACTACTCATATGTCAAGATAAATCACAGATAGTTGTTCTTAGAATCAAAACACATAAACATGAACAGACATATGCACAACAAGATAGCTCGTCGTTTGTTAAAACATTCATTACTCATAGTGGAAATTATAATAAAATAAACCAGAGAACATTCATACAAGAACATAAGTTCAAAAATTTAGAACGATCTCATAGTTAATGAAACACAGCTGAAAACAAAATAGTTCCCCTTCAACATTGTTCATTTCACTACATTTGAACATTCCACACAGCACTTTCTCGAACAGGAAAAATTGTAATTATATTATTTCAAAACGAAATAGTTCCTCTTACAACAAGTTTTTCACAAGTCTCACTGGGAAAAATCCCCTTCTCTATCTAATTCTCCTATACTTATACAAAAAGGAAAAAACTTTTGGGCTGCCCACAAATGACCCCTAGGCTTCCCCAACGTTTCATCTCCCAAAATGGTCTCATATTTAGTGCTTATACGATTTACAATATATTACATTTAAACAAACTAATAAAGCACTTAAGTGGAGGTACCCGCTTGATTGTTCATGAAATTCTTCCACGCTAACGCCTCTAATGCAATGTTCTCGAACTCAGAAGGTTCGAGAAAACAAATATTGATCTCAAACTTAGCAGCCTGATTTTTCATCACTTCAATCCTAGCTGAGCTCAAGCATAGTTGATCTTCCAGTAACTGCACACTGACCGCTGAATGGGCTACTTCATCTCTCAAAATCTGCTCGTCCGGGACCTTGACCTATTGAATTCTCTGTTCATCTTCTTAATATCTATTCTGTAACATCTCTATGAATAGGTCGTGGTCTGAAAATGTGTCCATTCTCTGCTCAGCAGCCACCTGGCATCGGTTGTAAGTGATCAAAAGTCTCCTACAAAACTCAGTGCAAGCTCCCTTCGTTTTATTTACAACCTTCTTAAATTCTTCAGCTGTGTTTATGGAAAACTCTAACAATTCATAGTCTTGTTTTAAGCCTTGTTGATCCTTTGCTGGTAAGTCTGCAAGGATCTCCTCATTAGCCTCCAATATCACTATTCTTCCTGTCAGGACTTCTAAAATCTCCTGAGATCTATCTACGAAATATGAAGAAGTCTCCAAAATTTCTTCTAATCTATTATCTACCTACAAAACCTTGCACCTCTCTTCTTCTATGTGTTAGGATTATTAATCCTCCCTTGTACAAATTTGGTCATATGTCTAAATCAGGAGTCATGTCTAAATCGGGAGTCCATCCAGTCTATTTATAGTCATTAGCACCATTGGTTAAACTTGACCTAATTGGGGCACATGTTTCAGTTACCAAAGTGTGGGGAACACTAATTGAGGCTCACTGCCACCTATTGCACTTGATTGCATAATTTTAGGAGTCTCCTAGATCAATCCCTACAATTTAGGAAGCAACTGAAAGTGCCGAAACCAACCAAGGTCAGTTAACTTCAGTTGATGACTAGTCAAGCCAAGTTAGGAGTCAGTTACATTCAGTTCTAGCTCTCCACATTCAGTTAAATTATGGTTTAATTAATTGCACACATGTGGGGCGTTTTTCTCACCTACCACAGTCAGTTAACCATTATTTAATACTAAATGTAACAGTTGGTTGTGTTTTAGAACTCCAGTTATGATTTAGACAAGGACAGTTAACTACTGGGTCCTTAACTTCAGTTGATGACTAGTCAAGCCAAGTTAGGAGTCAATTACATTCAGTTAAATAATGGTTTAATTAATTGCACACATGTGGGGCGCTTTTCTCACCTACCACAGTCAGTTAACCATTATTTAATACTAAATGTAACAGTTGGTTGTGTTTTAGAACTCCAATTGTGATTTAGACAAGTCTTGGTTACCTATAGTCAAGTAGAGTCATCAATTCTAACTTCCTCATGTGGATTCAAATTGCTTGTGGCTATTAAATCCATTTTACATCATTGTAATTATTATCTGAATTACTTTTTTGATTAATGAAAGCATTTACAGCTGCAAGCCTTTTGCACTGTTTCATTCTTCAATTGCTGAGTAAATTGTGAGATCTTCTTTGTGAGTTTTGTTTTTGTCTACAGATCTATATGCTCAAATTTACATGGTATCAGAGCCTCGGTGGACAAGACTCCTCTCCTCCTCAGATCTCCAGCCGGATCATTTTGTTTGTTTGATTGTGTGACAGGTTATCAGCTTTTCTTGCAGCATTCGCTACAAGCAGCCTCTACTTCTCATTGCATTCGCTACAGCAGCTCAGTTCTTCTTATTACTTTGAAATGGCTCACCAAATAGAGCCTCTCACTCCCTTCAACTATCACCAGTGGAAGGATGACATGAAAATATTGCTCCGCACCAAGCATCTCTTCAGACTTGTAAAAGAAACAGAGGAAGAGCCAGAATCAGAGAAAGACAAAGTTAAGTACATGAACAGGCTTGATGAAGCTATTGGACTCATGCAACACTCAGTCTCTAAGGATCTTCAATTTCACATCCAAGACTTGGACACTCCCAAAGAGGTTTAGGACAAGCTTGCTTCCTTGTTTGATAAGCATGATGAGATGAGGATCCATCAGCTAGAAAATGATCTGATTACTCTCAATCCATCATATTTCGAATCTCTAAATGAATTCTTCTCAAAGTTCAAGAACCTGATATATCAGTTGAAGCAATGCAAAGTAAATAAGGATGAAACCCAGATCATCCTTGCTATTCTCACCAAGCTCAATTCAGACTACTCAGTCTTTGTATCCACCTTCCAAACGGTAAGGCTCACTACTCCAAATTGGAAGATGCCCATTCTTAATGATTTCATTCAATCTCTTATTTCTAAAAATGATAAATTGATCCAAATGGGGATCATTCGATCTCCCAAATATCTAGCTCTTATTGCAAGAGGAGATAAGGCAGCGAATGACAGAGGGAAGCAAAGAGATGAGTCTGAACAATCAAAAGAACCTTCAAGTTCGAAGAGAAGCAAGAAGAATAGCAAAGGCAAGATCCTCTGCCCTTACTGT